>OZ010786.1:214523703-215057255 GCA_963932465.1 Maratus speciosus | reverse complement strand
CGTGCCTATAACCCTAGAGTAGATAATCGGCCGTCAAAAATCGACCCGATTTTCTAGTCCAAAAAAAGGGGCTATTTTTCTTTTGCGGCTGCTCTTTCATCTTCACCGAACACTTGATTTATAATGGCTGTTTCATAATCACAACATGCTTCGGGCCGAGAGCAACTACACTGTAATACGGATGCCCATAACTTAAGATATAAGATTAATCCAGATATAAGATTGGCCACAAAAGTTCAGAAACACTTTTTTTTTAGAATTCACAATCCATGCATTTATGCACAAGAAAATTATTATAAGATAAATAGGGGACGAGTGTGCCCCCCCCCCCCGGCATTTCCATTATTTCATTTTTTTCTCTCTCTCTCTAATGGACTGGTGGCTTCTATTATTATAAAACAGCCATTATAAATGAGGTGTTAGGTGAAGATGAAAGAGCAGCCGTAAAAAGTTAGAACTTTGATTTTCTAGTCGGCCCCACCTGTGGCCGAGAGGTTCTGCTCTCGAATCTGGTAGACGGGAGGTGCTGGGTTCGAACCCAATCGCGCCCGTCGGCCTAATCGTTCGGAGTTTTCTTCGAGCCATGGATTTCCATGCGTCAATACGGATTAGGTTCCCCTAGAAAGCCCCCTCCCCTCCTTCACGAAGAGCACGACCGTGCCTATAACCCTAGAGTAGATAATCGGCCGTCAAAAATCGACCCGATTTTCTAGTCCAAAAAAGGGGGCTATTTTTCTTTTGCGGCTGCTCTTTCATCTTCACCGAACACTTGATTTATAATGGCTGTTTCATAATAATAGAAACCACCAGTCCATCAGAAAAAAAATAACTCGGTTAAAGCGGGACTCTACTGCAGTACAAAACATATTTCAATTTTAAGACTTAAAGCACACGTTTTATTTTATCTAAAATGATGTCATTCCCATCCGCTTAAGAATTCCATATTTACGATTATCGTATACAATATGGCTTCAAAAACTACAAAGAAATTAATATTTCAAAAATAAATGGAGATACAGTTTTCAAGCAAAATGTATTTAAAAGAACTTTTTTTTTTTCCAATACGACGGTATAAAAGTTGACTTAAATTACTGACTTAAAAATTGACTGAGTATAAAACTTATATTTAACCCTGAAATACAAGTGCATTAGGAAACTGAAAAACCTACATTTTTTTCAGTGGCTCTGATAAATTTCATCTCATACTGTGTGAAATACTCTTGTATATAATATTTATATATATAAATTTAACTATGTTGAAGGAAAAAAAAAAAAAAAAAAAAAAAAAAAAAATTGTGCATTCCATTCTTTAAATTGTACTTCAGAGAGAGAAACCTGTGTCCTTCAAAACTGTGAAAAGGGAATGTGGTTTTTCACGCTTCGATGAAAATTTGTGCAATGATCTGAATCCGTGAAAGGGCTTGCATTTCTTACTATTTCCGCAATAGCTCTATCTCAAGGACTAATCCTTGGATTTTGAAACAAACCCGAGATTCCAGTATACTTTGATATGAATTAGTGTTATTTGTATTTTGGTGTAAATCGTGTCAGTCAGTTTTTCACAAGGTCAAAACTGACTGACGAGTTGTTACAATAAGTAAAAAGAGAATTAAATAAAGTGTTCCGTTTTTTCTTAATATACAATGAAAATTATTTTTCCAGAATACTTTCTAAATATTTATTGAAAAATGTAATCAATACCTATCGTGGGGATAGCATATTATATAGTGAATTAGTATAACTTAGTATGAATATTTTAATACATTTTATAATAATAATAATAATAATAATAATAATAATAATTTAACAAAGTACACCGACCATTTGGAAAATTATTTTTTCAAAGACTAAAATTTAAGACATAAAAAATCGCACGGAGTTGATCCTGCATTACGTACGCCATGGATTAAACGATAACATTCTTGAATCCATCATGATCAAATTTTAAAAGAAATTTCAGTTTTACAATTTTTGGTACTGTAAATTTTTAAACTTCTACGGAGCTGGTCATACATTAAGTACTCCATGAATTAAAGATTAATAGTGTTATTACACGTAAAAATTGCAAGTGGGAAAAATCGCCTGCGACTTGTCAGATTTCCTATGAAACTAGTAGTATTAGTAGAGTCCCGCTTTAACCGAGTTATTTTTTTTCTGATGGACTGGTGGTTTCTATTATTATGAAACAGCCATTATAAATCAAGTGTTCGGTGAAGATGAAAGAGCAGCCGCAAAAGAAAAATAGCCCCCTTTTTTGGACTAGAAAATCGGGTCGATTTTTGACGGCCGATTATCTACTCTAGGGTTATAGGCACGGTCGTGCTCTTCGTGAAGGAGGGGAGGGGGCTTTCTAGGGGAACCTAATCCGTATTGACGCATGGAAATCCATGGCTCGAAGAAAACTCCGAACGATTAGGCCGACGGGCGCGATTGGGTTCGAACCCAGCACCTCCCGTCTACCAGATTCGAGAGCAGAACCTCTCGGCCACAGGTGGGGCCGACTAGAAAATCAAAGTTCTAACTTTTTACGGCTGCTCTTTCATCTTCACCTAACACCTCATTTATAATGGCTGTTTTATAATAATAGAAGCCACCAGTCCATTAGAGAGAGAGAGAAAAAAATGAAATAATGGAAATGCCGGGGGGGGGGGGCACACTCGTCCCCTATTTATCTTATAATAATTTTCTTGTGCATAAATGCATGGATTGTGAATTCTAAAAAAAAAGTGTTTCTGAACTTTTGTGGCCAATCTTATATCTGGATTAATCTTATATCTTAAGTTATGGGCATCCGTATTACAGTGTAGTTGCTCTCGGCCCGAAGCATGTTGTGATTATGAAACAGCCATTATAAATCAAGTGTTCGGTGAAGATGAAAGAGCAGCCGCAAAAGAAAAATAGCCCCTTTTTTTGGACTAGAAAATCGGGTCGATTTTTGACGGCCGATTATCTACTCTAGGGTTATAGGCACGGTCGTGCTCTTCGTGAAGGAGGGGAGGGGGCTTTCTAGGGGAACCTAATCCGTATTGACGCATGGAAATCGATGGCTCGAAGAAAACTCCGAACGATTAGGCCGACGGGCGCGATTGGGTTCGAACCCAGCACCTCCCGTCTACCAGATTCGAGAGCAGAACCTCTCGGCCACAGGTGGGGCCGACTAGAAAATCAAAGTTCTAACTTTTTACGGCTGCTCTTTCATCTTCACCTAACACCTCATTTATAATGGCTGTTTTATAATAATAGAAGCCACCAGTCCATTAGAGAGAGAGAGAAAAAAATGAAATAATGGAAATGCCGGGGGGGGGGGGGGCACACTCGTCCCCTATTTATCTTATAATAATTTTCTTGTGCATAAATGCATGGATTGTGAATTCTAAAAAAAAAGTGTTTCTGAACTTTTGTGGCCAATCTTATATCTGGATTAATCTTATATCTTAAGTTATGGGCATCCGTATTACAGTGTAGTTGCTCTCGGCCCGAAGCATGTTGTGATTATGAAACAGCCATTATAAATCAAGTGTTCGGTGAAGATGAAAGAGCAGCCGCAAAAGAAAAATAGCCCCTTTTTTTGGACTAGAAAATCGGGTCGATTTTTGACGGCCGATTATCTACTCTAGGGTTATAGGCACGGTCGTGCTCTTCGTGAAGGAGGGGAGGGGGCTTTCTAGGGGAACCTAATCCGTATTGACGCATGGAAATCGATGGCTCGAAGAAAACTCCGAACGATTAGGCCGACGGGCGCGATTGGGTTCGAACCCAGCACCTCCCGTCTACCAGATTCGAGAGCAGAACCTCTCGGCCACAGGTGGGGCCGACTAGAAAATCAAAGTTCTAACTTTTTACGGCTGCTCTTTCATCTTCACCTAACACCTCATTTATAATGGCTGTTTTATAATAATAGAAGCCACCAGTCCATTAGAGAGAGAGAGAAAAAAATGAAATAATGGAAATGCCGGGGGGGGGGGGGGGGGGCACACTCGTCCCCTATTTATCTTATAATAATTTTCTTGTGCATAAATGCATGGATTGTGAATTCTAAAAAAAAAGTGTTTCTGAACTTTTGTGGCCAATCTTATATCTGGATTAATCTTATATCTTAAGTTATGGGCATCCGTATTACAGTGTAGTTGCTCTCGGCCCGAAGCATGTTGTGATTTTGCTCTCACTTTGAAAATTTTTTTAAAGTACCCTAACGAAAGGGGGTGGGGGGTCCAGACTCCCCCTCCCCCACTTTAAACATTCCTCTACCTGAAACAATCAAAGATTTCGACTTTACAATAATTTAAAGTCATGTCGTGCTTCATTTTAAAAATGATGTTTTCAGCCCCACCGCCATGTTGTGTTATCACTTTGTGGATTTATTTTTATAATAATAACAGCTGATAACTGAGGGTTACTGTATATTTCATTTTTAAAATGACGTTTAGAATATTTTTGTTGATGTTCAGAGGGGATTTATGAACTCCGAGCCTCTCTTGAATTTGCCATTGTATATTACGTAGTTCAATATTACATATTTTAAATTTTAGATAGAAAAAGATTCATATATTTCATTCAAAGTCTTGAAATAATATTTCAATATTTACTATATTCCTTAAGACTATTAATTACATATTATTAACATATGCAAAGCACATATGGGAGTTAAAATTTTTTAAGTTGTTGATGGTTTGATACTGAAATGAAAAGAAATGATCCATGACCAGTGGACCCTTAAAAAAAAAAAAAAAAAAAAAAAAAAAAAAAAAAAAATAATTTTTTAATAATTTTTTAATAATTTTTTTTTTTTTTTTTTTTTTTTTTTTTCAGTGAATTTTTAGTGAATTGTCAGTGAATTGTCAGTGAATTGTCTGCATAGCTTAAAAAAAAAAAAAAAAAAAAAAAAAAAAAAAAAAAAAAATAATAATTTTTTTTTTTTTTTTTTTTTTTTTTTTAAGCTATGCAGACAATTCACGGACGCAAGCTATATAAATGGAACTTTTTCCGTCTTCCGTGTCACTCGTACTTGTGAATGGTTCAAGTTAGTCTCTCCATCGACAGTCTAAATAACTACTGCAGTGAAAGTGGGGGCACCTGCCCCGCGCAAAGAAAAACCGTGCCTGTGGAAGTGTGTGCTGTTCTCTCGATCTCATGCAAGGGAAAGTGGGGCGCCTGCCCCGCGCAAAGAAAAACCGTGCCTGTGGAAGTGTGTGCTGTTCTCTCGATCTCATGCAAGGGAAAGTGGGGGCCTGCCCCGCGCAAAGAAAAACCGTGCCTGTGGAAGTGTGTGCTGTTCTCTCGATCTCATGCAAGGCAAAGTGGGGGCACCTGCCCCTCGCAAAAAAAATCCGTGCCTGTGGAAGTGTGTGCTGTTCTATTCCCGACAACAGATGTGCTACGAATGTTGCAATGAAAGGTAATTCTTATTTTTTTTTAAACATTTTCTAAACTATTTTTGATTAAGTGGACGATAGTTTTTAAAATTGTTTTGAATAACATTTAACTATTTTTATATGTCAACTGAAGTAAATTATATATAAACAAGTAATAAAAAAATCATGCGTGAAGCATAGATTATGAAACACTTTCCAACAGATTTAGAATAATGTAACAAAACTACACCGTTTAAAAAATTAAAATATTACATCTAATTCAACCCTATGGAAACGCATAATACATTTCAGAGCCCAATTTCAGCTGTTCCCATCCTCAATCGGAAAATTATGCGAATTGCAGCCCTGTATAGGATTTATAAATTTGAATCTATTAGCTACATGCAAGCCAAAATTTAGTTCACTTAAGAGCTACATATACTTTAGTTAAAAATGTACCCTCAGCAATTTCCTCTCATAAGGAGAACGGTACATGGATACTTTTATACAGCCCTGTATTTGAGGTACGGAATTTATATATAACGGGTAAGATGCAAAACATTAATTAAATTTAAAAACGCACACCGAATTTTAAACCGTGCGCTCCAACATTTATTACTTAAAGACGGTACTGTACTGTAACCGATTTCTTATACGTGTCCCTGTAAATGAATAAAAAATGCTATGAATGTCCTGTTCTAATGTGATTGTAGTGAAATACAGTGATTTATATTATTAATTTTATTAATTATTATATTTTATCAATTTTATTAATTTATTATATACAGTGATTTAATGAAATACTTTTGAGCGCCCCCTGTAAATGAACGGTGAATCCTACCTACTGCATGTACAATACCAAACATGCTTTGGTGATCCCAAATAACCCCTATCAGTTTCAGAAAAATCCGAGACGGCACCCCCATATACCCTAATGTAACGGAATACTTTTGAGCGCCTCCTGTAAATGAACGGTGAATCCTACCTACTGCATGTACAATACCAAACATGTTTTGGTGACCCTAAATAACCCCTATCAGTTTCAGAAAAATCCGAGACGGCACCCCCATATACCCTAATGTAACGGAATACTTTTGAGCGCCTCCTGTAAAGGAACGGTGAATCCTACCTACTGCATGTACAATACCAAACATGCTTTGGTGACCCTAAATAACCCCTATCAGTTTCAGAAAAATCCGAGTATATTTACGGCACCCCCATATACCCTAATGTAACGGAATACTTTTGAGCGCCCCCTGTAAATGAACGGTGAATCCTACCTACTGCATGTACAATACCAAACATGCTTTGGTGATCCCAAATAACCCCTATCAGTTTCAGAAAAATCCAAACATATTTAAGGGAGTTAGAGCGTGGGCAGACGGCCAGACAAACCGAATGCATAAACACTTTTCAACTTTTTTTTTAACAAAATACTTTGTAATTTCTAACCAGAAAGTTTTCTGTAAAAGCTATTCTGTGATGAATGTAAAATATATTATTGAAGGAAAAAGATTCTGTAAAATAGTGAAACCGGTAAACATTGTTATTATTTATTTTTGTATGATCACCACCCACAATGTTTAAATTTAGTGAAAATCGTTCGCAAAGTTTATATATTTTTAAATAATTAAGAATTGTATAAATATACATGTTTTGAAAAAAAATCGATATGATTTGATTGCCGGATCTCACTTTTCCGGAATCCTCAACACTTTACTAAATCCGAACTTCAGATTTTTTCCAACTTTGGGTATATTGCTTTTCCAATAAAAAGGAAAAAAAAATTCACTACATAAAAAGGCAAAATATGACGTTCATGTATTAAGAATTGCATATACAACTATTAATACTAAATTAAAAAATCATTTTAGTTAAATATATCCTAACAAAATAAAAAGGTAAAACGAAAACATTTATTTAAAGCTGTTCTCAAATCCAAAAGGGCAACTTTATGGCATAAGTTTTAATTTAGTTTTGTTCGGAGATGCATGAAACTAGCAGGTGTTGTTGTTCAGAAACTATGTAATTGAACTGTGTTTTCCGCTTTTTGCAAACGCAATAGATAGTGTCAAAGTGGGAGTTTTGAACCCACACGAAAGAAGAATACCATACAAGGAAGGGTGAAAAACGTCTTTGTCACGTGATCAAAATCGCTTATAACTCAATAGGTAATTTATTTTATTGAAAAACAAAATGGAAAAACGCAGATCGATCGCTTCCATAGTCAAGCTTCCCAACGTTTTGCGCTTGTTGAGCAGAGCAGCTGAGAAAGGCAAAATATGACGTTCATGTATTAAAAATTGCATATAACAACTATTTTAAGCTTTTTTTTTTTCTGATGACCTAATTACGTTGAAGACTTGAAATTTTTGCATACTTATAGCTGAACACCACACATCAAACGACAAATCGTTATATATTATATATTCATATAAATATAAATATTATAATGTACTTTGACAAAAATCTTATATTTAACCCTCTCGGTTCCAACTTGTGTATTTTAAGTTTTTTTTCTAACTGAGCCCCTAATTACGTTGAAGACTTGAAACTTTGCATACTTATAGCTGAACACCTCACATTAAACGACAAATTAGTCAATTTTGAAAAAGTCTTATATTTAACCCTTCGAGCTCCAACTTGTGTATTTTAAGCTTTATTTTTCTAACTGAGCCCCTAATTACGTTGAAGACTTGAAACTTTGCATACTTATAGCTGAACACCTCACATCAAACGACAAATTAGTCAATTTTGAAAAAGTCTTCTATTTAACCCTTCGGGCTCCAACTTGTGTATTTTAAGCTTTTTTTTTTCTAACTGAGCCCCTAATTACGTTGAAGACTTGAAATTTTGCATACTTATAGCTGAACACCTCACATCAAACGACAAATTAGTCAATTTTGAAAAAGTCTTCTATTTAACCCTTCGGGCCCCAACTTGTGTGTATTTTAAGCTTTATTTTTCTAACTGAGCCCCTAATTACGTTGAAGGCTTGAAACTTTGCATACTCATAGCTGAACACCTCACATCAAACGACAAATTAGTCAATTTTGAAAAAGTCTTCTATTTAACCCTTCGAGCTCCAACTTGTGTATTTTAAGCTTTATTTTTCTAACTGAGCCCCTAATTACGTTGAAGACTTGAAATTTTGCATACTTATAGCTGAATACCTCACATCAAACGACAAATTAGTCAATTTTGAGAAAGTCTTCTATTTAACCCTTCGGGCTCCAACTTGTGTATTTTAAGCTTTTTTTTCTAACTGAGCCCCTAATTAAGTTGAAGACTTGAAATTTTGGTTACTTATAGCTGAAAACCTCACATCAAACGACAAATCATACAATTTTGAGAAAGTCTTATATTTAACCCTCTGGGCTCCAATTTGTGTGTATTTTAAGCTTTAAAGCAGATTTCGCAAAAGGATTAAAGTGTTTTAAAAGAAATATTAAACGGAACCCTCTGTGCAATCTGTGATCCCACTTACCCGCTTGTTTTGCAAACGCAACAGATCTGTCAGAAAATAGTATCAAAGTGAGTGTTTTGAACCAAACTCCGGCGCGAAAGAAAAATAATCACACGCAAGAAAGGGTGGAAAACGTCTTTGTCACGTGAACAAAAGCGCTTTAGCTCAATAGGTAATTTATCAAAAATAATGGAAAACACAGTTCGATTCCAAATCGCTTCCACTTTCCAATTTTATGACTTTCCGTTAAAAAACTGAATGTCACGCGATCAAAAGCGCTTATAAGCTCAATAGGTGCTTTATCAAAAAAAAGAAATAATGGAAAACACAGTTCGATTCCACCTTCCAATTTTATGACTTTCCGTTAAAAAACTGAATGTCACGTGATCAAAAGCGCTTATAAGCTCAATAGGTGCTTTATCAAAAAAAAGAAATAATGGAAAACACAGTTCGATTCCACCTTCCAATTTTATGACTTTCCGTTAAAAAACTGAATGTCACGTGATCAAAAGCGCTCATAAGCTCAATAGGTAATTTATCAAAAAAAAGAAATAATGGAACACACAGTTCGATTCCACCTTCCAATTTTATGACTTTCCGTTAAAAAACTGAATGTCACGTGATCAAAAGCGCTCATAAGCTCAATAGGTAATTTATCAAAAAAAAAGAAATAATGGAACACACAGTTCGATTCCACCTTCCAATTTTATGACTTTCCGTTAAAAAACTGAATGTCACGTGATCAAAAGCGCTTATAAGCTCAATAGGTAATTTATCAAAAAAAAGAAATAATGGAACACACAGTTCGATTCCACCTTCCAATTTTATGACTTTCCGTTAAAAAACTGAATGTCACGTGATCAAAAGCGCTCATAAGCTCAATAGGTAATTTATCGAAAAAAATTAATGGAACACATAGTTCGATTCCACCTTCCAATTTTATGGTTTTCCGTTAAAAAACTGAATGTCACGTGATCAAAAGCGCTTATAAGCTCAATAGGTCATTTATCAAAAATAATGGAAAACACAGTTCGATTCCAGCTTCCACTTTTATGACTTTCCGTTAAAAAAATGAATGTCACGTGATCAAAAGCGCTTATAAGCTCAATAGGTCATTTATCAAAAATAATGGAAAACACAGTTCGATTCCAAATCGCCTTCCACTTTTATGACTTTCCGTTAAAAACTGAATGTCACGTGATCAAAAGCGCTTATAAGCTCAATAGGTCATTTATCAAAAATAATGGAAAACACAGTTCGATTCCAGCTTCCACTTTTATGACTTTCCGTTAAAAAAATGAATGTCACGTGATCAAAAGCGCTTATAAGCTCAATAGGTCATTTATCAAAAATAATGGAAAACACAGTTCGATTCCAAATCGCCTTCCACTTTTATGACTTTCCGTTAAAAAATGAATGTCACGCGATCAAAAGCGCTTATAAGCTCAATAGGTGCTTTATCAAAAAAGAAATAATGAAAAACACAGTTCGATTCCAAATCGCCTTCCACTTTTATGACTTTCCGTTAAAAAATGAATGTCACGCGATCAAAAGCGCTTATAAGCTCAATAGGTGCTTTATCAAAAAAGAAATAATGAAAAACACAGTTCGATTCCAAATCGCCTTCCACTTTTATGACTTTCCGTTAAAAAAAATGAATGTGTCAAAACGTTTTTGCGCTTGTTGAGCAGACCTTTTCAGAATTGATGGATTATTGAATTTAAAAGAACTCTTTTTATTACTCTGTAAGTCATTGCGCGCGCATGATATTTTGAGAACATATGTATGGATTTCTATAAAATTTTAAATAGGTGGCTCGTTTAAAATGACCTACTTTTAATTATTTGCTATGGTAAGCAGAGCTGCCAAGTCTCCGGCCTTTTAGATACAAGTATTTTAAGACAGAAAATGTTGTTTTATTTAATTAGAACAATTGGGCGATTTAAAGGAACAACATTTTCTGTAAAATAATAGTGGTGTGCCGGAGACTTGACAACTCTGGGTAAGATTTTTTGTTATGATTATTGTTATTCAATAAAAAAGAAAAAAAGTTGATTTTTTTTTCCCACAATAAAGAAATTCTTTGAAGATCTGTTCAGTTTCTAATAGTAGTATATTAAAAGGCAAAATCTGTTTTATCAAATGTTCATGTTTATACTTAGACAGGCATTAAAAATACACTCATTCACACTTTGGATGTTTTGATTGATATTCAGTGAGAGACCCCTTCATAAAAACTATTTTTAATGGATTAAGGTTTTTGAAATGTTTTAAATTCAATTGTTTTGAAATTTAATACAGTTATAATTTAAGCAATCATTGCGAAAATTTTCTTGATTTCATTAAACAATACGCAAACGAGTAATGAATTAAATAATATATTAATTAGTAATACACATTAAAAATACTCCATACCCGCAAATGAGTAATGAATTAAATAATATATTAATGAGTAATACACATTAAAAATACTCCCAGACACTATAACTTTATAATAGTATATCAAAAACTGGTATCTCTATGTTTTAATTTCTACAGGAACTTTGTCGTGTCTTGAAGGAATTTTTTAATTTTAAGTATCTAATATAATATTTTGGCTGAAATGTATTTTCTCTCTATTCTTTAAATGTGACACTCATGGATCGGGACAAGAAATGTTGATTGTTCCAATCCAAAGCCTTTTCAGCTTATATTATCTCGAGTCTTTGAAATTTCATGCAACTTTTTTGAAAATGTTATTAAAAATTGTTTTTTGTTTTTAAAATGTCGTTTTCCATTCTCATTGCAGCGCTCCAGATTCCTTCGTATGAAAACAAAGATTTGAGAAGAGTTCCTTTGTGTGTTCCACCTCCAGTCGATGTGTGCCATTGCCGTGTGCCTTTTAGGTGTTCCACCTCCAGTGCTCCCAGACCACAAGAGTCCGAGACTCGGGAGGGCCGCTTGAATCCGGGCTAGAGTCGCTTCGAGTGCCGAGGGCTACCCCCCCCTCCCCGTGTATGGCAACATCCCCCACCTCATGCATATATAGTGAAGCTATCTATATATCGCATTTTTTTATAAATGCCCTCCCTTTATTTCCAGTTGCCGGGGTCATAAACTGCGGGGGAGCCGCTCGAATCCGGGCTGGATTCGTCCGAGTGCCGAGGGCCACTCCCCCCCTCCTCTTGGGGCGGCTCGATTCTGTTTTTCTCGTGTACCCTCTCTCGCCCCCCTCCCCGGTGACTGTTGGGCCCGTTCTCGACTGCGGACTTCCCTGAGGCTACCGAACGAGTTTTGTTCTCTCGACGGGGTCTTTAGAGGTCTCTGGCAAGGAACCCCTTATCCGGGTTACCCGGGACACTGGAGCGGAAAAGGATTCAACCCTTCTTCTAGTTCCAGACTAGGCATAGCGCCTAAACGGTACCCGATGATACGGAGACTTTGATAGATGCTCGGTGCCTTGCATGGACATTGCTTGTGTGTGTGGTGTCTGGGGCCCTGTCAGAGAGCAACGACCCCCCCCCTTCTATGGGGGGTGACAGGCGTGGAGACGCGCCTTTTCGGTGGAAGAGGCTTCCCGCTCATGCATGCTTTTGTTGCACTGCGGTCCAGGAGCGTGAATGGGCGGGAGGTGCCACGGCTGGGGAAGGGTGAGGTTTAACAAATCTGCGGCAAGTGGTCCAAAGGTGCTCACCCCCCCCTAGTGGGGCCCTGGGCCTTGTATGGAGTGGGAGAACCTCCGTGGTGTAAAGAGTCGCTTGACCCCTTTCGGCGGTTCGCAGGAGGAAAGGACGGGCCACGGTCGCTGGATAGAGAGAGAGGGGAAAAAGAAGATGGAAGGGAGCCCCGGGGGGCATTGGAGGGATCGAGAGTTTCATTAGAGACAGGGGGCCGCTCGAATCCGAGCTGGAGTCGCTCGGAGGGCCCACCCCCCTCCCCGACACCTGCATATATAGTAAAGAGATCTATATATTGCATTTTCATTTGTACCGGTTGTCCGGGGTGGGGAAGGTCTTCCGGGCTTGATTCGCTCCGAGTGCCGAGGGCCACCCGCCCTCCTCTCGCCCAAAAAAAAACCCATCTCGCTCTCCTCCCACCACGAGCGGGGTCCGAGCGGGGTCGCTTGAATCCGAGCTCGAGTCGCTTCGAGTGACGAGGGCCACCGAATTCCCCCCTCAGGGGCGGGGCTGCTCGAATCCGGGGCTAGATTCGCTCGAGTGCCGAGGACCACCGGACATACTCCCCCTCTCCGTGTGTGGCATCTGAAAAAAAGGTAGGTGACGGAAAGTCTTGGATCCAAGGGGGAGGGTCCCGAGCTCGAGTCGCTTCGAGTGCCGAGGGCCACCGAATCCCCCCCCCCCGCTCCCTGGCGCCGGGGAGGGGGGGTCAGAAAAACTTGGGGCCGCTCGAATCCGGGCTGGATTCGCTCGAGACCACCCCCCCCCCCTTCTGAAAGGTAGGTGGTGAAATAAAAAAAATGTTTTTTTTTTCTGTAGTGTGTGTGTTTTCTTTGACTCTGTTTTTTGTTTCAGGGCGAGAGAAAAGAATACAGTGAGTTCTTTTTCAGGGCGATGGAGAGAGAAAAAAATAAAAGTTCAGGGCGATGTTTCAGAGAGAGAAAAGTATAAAATGGGTTTCAGGGAGAGAGAGAAAAAGAATAAAGAGAAAGTTTTTCTTTTTCAGGGCGATGTTTTCTTTTTCAGGGAGAGAAAAGTATAAAATGGGTTTCAGGGAGAGAGAGAGAAAGAATAAAGAGAAAGTTTTTCTTTTTCAGGGCGATGTTTTCTTTTTCAGGGTGAGAAAAGTATAAAATGGGTTTCAGGGAGAGAGAGAAAGAATAAAGAGAAAGTTTTTCTTTTTCAGGGCGATGTTTTCTTTTTCAGGGTGAGAAAAGTATAAAATGGGTTTCAGGGAGAGAGAGAAAGAATAAAGAGAAAGTTTTTCTTTTTCAGGGCGATGTTTTCTTTTTCAGGGTGAGAGAAAAGTATAAAGTCTTCTTTTTCAGGGATCGGGTCCTAACTGTCGAAGGTTTTACTGTGGTTTTCCTTCGACCTCGAGCGTGAATACGGGTTAGGTCCACCCCCCGCAAAAGACCCTGCCACAGAGGGCACCCCACACACAAAAGTCCCTTTTTTTTTATTTCGGCGGGGGTGGTGGCCGTCCGCCTAACCGTCGAAGGTTTTACTGTGGTTTTCCTTCGACCTCGAGCGTGAATACGAGTTGGGATGTTTCGAAAAAGACCCTACCACAGAGGGCACCTCCCCCAAAACAAAACTGTGAAACCCATTCTATGAAAGGACCCCTATAAAAACATCGGAAAACCATATGAAACCCACTCCACGATAAACACAATTTTGAAACCCTTACACGGACAACAACCCACTCCACGATAAACACAACTTTGAAACCCTTACACGGACAACAACCCACTCCACGATAAACACAACTTTGAAACCCTTACACGGACAACAACCCACTCCACGATAAACACGACTCTGAAACCCTCACACGGACAACAACCCTCACACTGAAAACAACCCACTCCACGATAAACACGACTTTGAAACCCTCACACGGACAACAACCCTCACACTGAAAACAACCCACTCCACGATAAACACGACTTTGAAACCCTCACACGGACAACAACCCTCACACTGAAAACAACCCACTCCACGATAAACACGACTTTGAAACCCTCACACTCAAAACATATGAAACCCACTCCACACAACCCACTCCACGATAGTCACAACTCTGAAACCTTCACACTGAAAACAACCCTCACACTCAAAACATATGAAACCCACTCCATGATATTTACAACTCTGAAACCCACTCCACACAACCCACTCCACGATATTTACAACTCTGAAACCCACTCCACGATATTTACAACTCTGAAACCCACTCCACACAACCCACTCCACGATAGTCACAACTCTGAAACCTTCACACTGAAATCAACCCTCACACTCAAAACATATGAAACCCACTCCATGATATTTACAACTCTGAAACCCACTCCACACAACCCACTCCACGATAGTCACAACTCTGAAACCTTCACACTGAAATCAACCCTCACACTCAAAACATATGAAACCCACTCCATGATATTTACAACTCTGAAACCCACTCCACACAACCCACTCCACGATAGTCACAACTCTGAAACCCACTCCACACAACCCACTCCACGATAGTCACAACTCTGAAACCCACTCCACACAACCCACTCCACGATAGTCACAACTCTGAAACCCACTCCACGATATTTACAACTCTGAAACCCACTCCACACAACCCACTCCACGATAGTCACAACTCTGAAACCCACTCCACACAACCCACTCCACGATAGTCACAACTCTGAAACCCACTCCACGATATTTACAACTCCGAAACCCACTCCACACAACCCACTCCACGATAGTCACAACTCTGAAACCCACTCCACGATAGTCACAACTCTGAAACCCACTCCACACAACTCACTCCACGGCACCAGAAACCCATGACACGATCCAAAATCAGTCCAAAACAGGAGTTTCCCCCCCTCGCCGACTCTTTTTAATTCTCCAACCCCCCCCTAACCACTTTTAACTCAATATTTTTTCTTGTGTTTTTTCCCTATTGTGTCAGGAATCGTCATGGGTCCGGTGCTCAACATATAAATCAGTCGACTGTAGTTGTGGTTCGGTGTAACCAGTTTTCTATGAGTTTACGAACGCGATCGAGTGCGTTTAGTGTCGCACTGAACATGAATAGTTTGTTTACGGTTGTTTGCGATTTCGCCCATCTTGGCGATGAAGATGAATAATGTAGTATTTTTACCCGACTACGGCAAAGCCAAAGGAGGGTTATGATTTTGACAGGCTATGTATGTATGTATGTATGTATGTATGTATGTATGTATGTATGTATGTTCATCTGTTCCCTCGTAACTTCTAAACCACTAATCAGAATTCGACAAATGACATATCATTAGAAGCGTCTTAATTGTCCGCTGGTTATAGGCTATATAGATTTTCACCAAATTCAATGTGGCGCCTTCTAGCGGACAAAATATACAGAGTAAAAAAATAAAGTTAAGCTAGATATGCCGTGTTTGGTATCATTTTAAAGCGCTTCACTTCAAAACCATAGAGGGTTTGTTTATAAGTGCCTTGGATCATAATAAGTTGCTTAAAAATCCACATGACAGTCAATCGTTAGCAGAATTAGATAGATTAAGAAATCTTCCTAGGTCATCTTAATACATGAAACCTTCAATCTACATTACACATTTACACATTACACTAACGACCTCATCCACTAATCGGTCCATTACCCATTTGCTGCCATCGACGGATATGTGCGTCACTACTACCAAATACTGGAAGCGTCATACGTCAAAAAATAAAGTTAAGATAAATATGCCGTGTTTGGTATCATTCAAAAGCGCTTTACTTGTACATTTTGAATATATCTATATATTACTAGCATTTGCTTGTGACTTTACCTGTATTCATGGGGTACTTTTATACTTTTTCAGCGTAGTTTTTTGTCGTAGTTGGGTTTTAGTTTTTTTACTTTATCTTGTGATTAAAGTAAGTTTTAAAACCTTTATTAGTTATGATAGTAGAATATAATTTGTCTTATTGTAATCAGTATTGTTGAAAAATTGCATTTCTCAAATTTAAACATATCGAAATCATCGTAGCATTAACAAATAAACAGCTAATGACGATTGTTTATAGTTTGTCTAAACGTTCAACGAATGTCTAATTTTTCTTTTTAGGGTTTCGTTCATCTGACGAAACCCTATTCGTCTCGCTGCTCTGTCTGTCTGTCCGTCACATAGCCCGTTCTCAGAAACTATACATGTTGGAGATGAAATTTTGGGTACTTATAGCTGAGCACCTCACATCATACGACAAATCATAAAATTTTGAAAAAGCCGTACATTTAACCCTTTGGGCTCCCGCATGTGTATTTTAAACAATTCTTTCTAAGTGAGCTCCTAATTATGTTGGAGACATGAAATTTTGGGTACTTATAGCTGAGCACCTCACATCATACGACAAATGATAAAATTTTGAAAAAGTCGTACATTTAACCCTTTGGGCTCCCGCACGTGTATTTTAAACAATTATCTCTAAGTGAGCTCCTAATTAGTTTGGAGACGTGAAAATTTGCATACTTATAGCTGAACACCTCACATCAAACGACAAATCATAAAATTTTGAAAAAGTCGTACGTTTAACCCTTTGGGGTCCCACATCTGTATTTTAAACAATTCTTTCTAAGTGAGCCCCTAATTAGGTTGGAGGTGTGAAATTTTGCATACTTATAGCTGAACACCTCACATCAAACGACAAATCATAAAATTTTGAAAGAGTCGTGCATTTAACCCTTTGGGATCCCACACGTGTATTTTAAACAATTCTTTCTAAGTGAGCCCCTAATTATGTTGGAGACATGAAATTTTGGGTACTTATAGCTGAACACCTCACATCATACGACAAATGATAAAATTTTGTAAAAGTCGTACATTTAACCCTTTGTGCTCCCACATGTGCATTTTAAACAATTCTTTCTAAGTGAGCCCCTATTTAGGTTGAAATTTTGCATACTTATAGCTCAACACCTCAGATCTCACGTTAAATAATAAATTTTGAAAAGTTTTATGTTTAACCCTTTCAACTCCAGCTTGTGTATTTTAAGCCATTCTTTCTAACTGAGCCCCTAATTAAATTGGAGATTTGAAATTTTGCATACTTATTGCAGAACACCTGAGGCCAGGCGACAAATCATAAAATCTTGAAAAAGTCTTACGTTTAACCCTTTGAGCTACCACATATGTATTTGAAGCAATTCTTTCTAAGAGAGCCCCTAATTAAGTTGGTGACATGAAATTTTGCATATGTATAGCTGAATGCCTCAGACCACACGACAAATCATAAAATTTTCAAAAAGTCTTTTATTATTTACCCCTCTGGGCTCTAACTTGTGTATTTTAAGCAATTTTTCTAACCTGCGCCCTTTTAACCCAGGGAGAAATTTTCCAACTTTTGCCGACACCCCTTTGACCATTCTTTCATATTATGCACCATAGCCTTACATATTTTAGTTCCATTTTTTCCCGCCAGATGCGCCTACTTATCTCGGGTGCTATGGGCCCAATCCCCTCGACTAATATATCTACGGATAGTATGTAAAACGGATTTTCGTTCGGATACAGCTTTGTTTAGAATCAAGTGCGCCCCCTGGTTTTGAAATATGGAACTAACAGATTTTTCAAAAGGATAATAAGGATTTTTGAAAGGAATATTAAACGAAACCCTCTGTGCGATCTGTGATCACACTTACCCACTTGTTTGTATTTAGTTCCTGTCATGTATTGACTCTACGAACTTATCGACTTCTACTGTTCTGTGTTGCCTCCATGGTCTAAATGTAAAAACTCTCCTGGGTTTGAGAGTTCGAAGTTCGTCTGTAAAAAGTTTTAGTTCTGTTTCTGTATCTTAGCTTGATGTTGATGTCTTTGTCCGTGCAACGTAGTTAAATTAAATTAATGTTGCAAATGATTCATTTCTTATTTCCAGCGACATTCCATTATGAAAGTATTTAACACTGGCGACGAGCGAGAACAAACGGATTCATTTTTATTGAAGTAATGTTTTATTCTTTAGTTTTTCTGAACTGAACTATTTTAGTTTCGATTCGTTCTTTGTTGGCAAGTGCATAATGTCTCTCGGTAAACTAGAATTTCTAATAGGAAAAACTAATTGGACGGAATACAAGGAACGTTGGGTTTCTATTTTGCAGCAAATGGAATTGATGATGCCGTTAAAAAGCGTGCTATTTTTTTCAGTGTGGCCGGGCCAGCACTATATTCTTTAATACGTTCTTTGTGTACCCCGAATTCCCCGGATGCTGTGAATTTTCCTGATCTGCTACTGACGTTGGATGGACATTTTTCGCCGAAACCATCTGAAATATTGTGTCGATTCAAGTTTAACAAAAGGGACCAACGACAAAATGAAAGTATCGCTGACTTTGTTGCAGAACTCCGGAAGCTGTCTGAAAATTGTAATTTCGGTGCTCAGTTAGATTCCATGCTCCGCGACAGGCTGGTCTGCGGAATTCGAAATGAAGAAATTCAGCGTAAGTTATTGGCCGATCCAGCATTAACCCTCACTACAGCCATGGATATCGCTCTGGCAGGAGAAGCGGCGTTACGACAAGCATCTGAAATTCGAGGAAATAATAATGATTTTTACAAGCCGGTGAATCTGATTAAAGCTAAAGCGCACAACAGGGGTTCAAAGGAGAAGCCAATTACACAAAACAAAAAACCGTCATAGGTGTGGGGTAAATCACCCTTTCGGGGAGTGTAGATTTCTAAAAGCTACATGTAACTACTGCAAAAAGGTAGGTCACATAGCCAAGATGTGTAATTCAAAAAATTTCAAAAAGGCAATTATAAATAATTCTAAGGTTCACGAAATAGATTCAGGTAAGTCAGTTATTGACGATTGTTATGATTGTGTATATAATATTAATGCTTTAAATTCCGTTAATGACTGTCCGCCTAACGATATAAGTGTAAAATTAAATGGTATCAGCCATAAAATGGAGATAGACTCCGGTTCTTTACATTCCATAATTAGTTCTAGCACTTATGCTAGGTTATGGCCAATAAATCCTCCTTCTTTACTGCCAGTTTCAGATCAATATCTGAGAACTTGGAATTCTGAAATATTAAATGTAAATGGCTATTTTGACGTAAATGTGCACTATAATTCACAATATGTTACCTTGCCTTTATTAGTTCTGGAGGGTAGGGGTAAATCCTTAATTGGTCGTAGTTGGTTTGATGCTTTGAAAATAAATATTAATGTTGGTGATTCTAATGTTCATAAAATGTATGTTCCGACTCTAAATTCAATTTTATTAGAATTCAATGGTATTTTCAGTGAAACTTTAGGTAGTTTTAAGGGACCCCCCATTTCAATAAAGGTTGATGAAAATTGTGCTCCTAAATATCTTAAAGCACGTAATGTACCTTTCGCTTTAAGAAATAAAATAATTGATGAAATTCAAAATATGGTAAATAAGGGGATTCTTCAGCCAATTTCTTATTCCGACTGGGCTACACCTGTGGTTCCAATTGTCAAAAAAGATGGTAGCATTCGTTTATGTGGAGATTATCGCAGTACTGTGAACCAGGCTGTGAAACAATTCAGTTACCCGCTGCCTACAGTTAAGGAGGTTTTAGCGACTATGACAGGTGGTACTATTTTTTCCAAATTGGACCTGTCCGAAGCTTATTTACAACTTCCGGTGGATGAGCCTACTTCTAAAATTTTAACTTTAAATACAATTAAGGGTCAACAATTTTAGGGTAACTAGACTGCCATTTGGTATCTCAGTTGCTGTTTCAATTTTCCAGAAAAAAATTGAGGAAGTTCTGGCGGGAATTAACGGGGTATTACCTTACTTAGATGATATTTTTATTCAGGGTAAAACTATAGATGATCATAATTTGAAATTAAAACAGGTATTGGAACGTTTAAAATCATCAGGCATTCACCTTAAACGCGAAAAATGCGTATTTGCAGTCCCCACAATAGAGTTATTGGGATTTCAAGTTACTAAAGAGGGTATTAAACCAAGTTTAAATAAAGTTAAGGCCATCCACGAAGCTCCTAGTCCGAAAGACAAGACTGAACTTCAAGCTTTTTTAGGGTTATTAAATTTTTATTGTAATTTTTTGAAGAATAGATCTTCTGTTTTAGAACCTTTGCATAGATTGTTAAGAAAAGACACAGTTTGGCGTTGGACGCCTACACACCAGAAAGCTTACGCCGCGGCTAAGAATTTATTGGCGGAAGATACCATTTTAGCACATTTTGATGAAAGCCTTCCCTTGATTCTCACTTGTGACGCTTCATCTTACGGGGTTGGTAGTGTGTTAAGCCACATTTTACCCGACGGTAAGGAAACTCCCATAGCTTATCATTCCCGAACTCTAACAACAGCTGAAAGAAACTATAGCCAAACAGATCGCGAGGCACTTTCAATAATTTCAGCGGTAAAGAAATTCAATCAATATTTGCAGGGTCGTAAATTTAAAATTATTACTGACCATAAACCTCTTTTAGGCCTATTTAATCCAAATAAGCCTTTAGCCCAAATGATTTCTCCGCGAGTTCTTAGATGGGGTTTAATACTGGCAGCTTATAGTTATGATCTAGAATATAGGAAGGGTAAGGACATAGTGAATGCAGATGCGCTTAACCGCTTACCTTTGAACACCCCTGATTGTGAAATTCCGGATCAAGCTGATGTGCTACTATTGGAATTTTCCCCTGTCACTCAGCTCAATTCTAAATTAATTTCAGCGGCAACTAAAAAAGATCCAGTACTTTCTAGAGTAGCTTTGATGATCATGAATGGTTGGCCTGCCAAAATGACTGACAGTAATTTCAAACCGTACTTTAATCGCCGCAATGAATTAAGTGTCCATCAAGATTGTGTCTTATGGGGTAGTAGAGTTGTTATACCTACTCCACTCCAAAATGAAGTCCTAATCCTCCTTCATAGTGGACACTCCGGAATAGTTAGGATGAAGGGTCTCGCACGCAGCTATGTGTGGTGGCCTAATATGGATAGTGCCATTGAGAATTCAGTAAAAACCTGTAGTTTGTGTCAAGAAAATCAAAAATCACCTGACAAAGCCCCAATACATCCTTGGGAATGGACAGAAAAACCATGGTCTCGCCTTCACATAGATTTCGCTGGTCCTTTCCAAGGGAAATCATTTTTCATTTTAGTAGATTGTCACTCCAAGTGGCTGGAGGTTATACCAGTTTCCTCCATGTCGTCTTCGGCTGCCATTGACAACCTCAGATCTATATTTGCCACTCATGTGGACTCCCCGATTCAATCGCATCGGATAATGGTAAAACCTTTAGGTCCTCTGAATTTCAAGAATTTCTAGCACTGAACCAGATTCGACCTATTTTCGTAGCTCCCTATCATCCCTCCTCTAATGGCCAAGCTGAGAGAATGGTGGCTACGACAAAACAAGCTTTGAAACGTATAATTCATGGTAACTGGAGAACTCGTCTAGCTAAATTTTTATTTGCACAGCATACCTTGCCGAATACAACTACCGGTAAATCGCCGGCAGAAATTTTAATGAACAGGCGGTTGACATCTCTCTTGGATAGATTACACCCTGATCTTAATAAGGAGATGCAATCCAAGAAAGAGAAACTGGCTGAGGTAGACAAAAGTAAACGTCTACGTCAATTTCAAATAGACGATCCCGTGTACATCCGGAATTACTGTTCAGGTCCGCCTTGGATTCCAGCAAAGGTTGTAGAAACAACAGGGCCAGTCTCCTACAAAACTCAAGATTTAGTGGATGGTATTATCCGCAGACGTCATGTCGATCAGGTTCGCAGCCGTGTACCAGCAGAAACGTCAACAGAGCCCTCTGTGATTACACCTTCTGCGATTTCGCCATCTCCAAAGGAGGTTCCAGTGCCACCTGATTCTCCAACAGTTCCCGATCCCGTGTGTGGAGATGATTCCGAGCCTGTGGATGAGGAACCTATACTACGACGTTCTGAACGTCCCCGATCCACTCCAAAACATTTGAGATAGAGGAGTGTCATGTATTGACTCTACGAACTATCGACTTCTACTGTTCTGTGTTGCCTCCATGGTCTAAATGTAAAAACTCTCCTGGGTTTGAGAGTTCGTCTGTAAAAAGTTTTAGTTCTGTTTCTGTATCTTAGCTTGATGTTGAGGGAGTGTCTATTGCGCCGTAAGATACGGCTCAAAGCTGACTTTACAATGGCTTGGAAGCGAAAAAGTCACGTGATCCAGATAGACGGTTGAGCGCGCGCAATCCGACTGTAGTTTAGGGATGGGCATTTCCACTCATTTTAAGGAGTCGACGCTGATTCGACTCGCTTGTTTGATGAGTCGACATACTGACTCGACTCTCGACTCACTTGCGGAAGTAAGATTGGTTGGTTGGTAGTAAAGATGACGCAATCCTATTTTTCGTATCAAATTTATAGCGCAGGAGAAAATATTTGAGCATAAGATTGAATTACTTTGGTTTTGATTTTATATAGAAGAAGTCTTTTATATTAAACTTTGTTGGATGGTTACTGGAAACAGCCAAACTAGATGTTTCTACGGGACGAAATTTCCAGGCCCCGTCCAGTCCCGTCCACAGAAAAAGAAGTTCGGCTTGCTCATAGAAAAAAGTTTGGCCCGGCACGTAGAAAAATAATCTACTACCCGCCCCGGTATAAAATCTAAAAGTTCATCCCGTACAAAATATATTACTGGTCTGGCCCGGTAGAAAACTTAAAAGTTCGGGCCGATACCGTCTTGGCCCGACCTCCCCCCTAAAAAAAAAATAAAAGAAAAGTTAAAATCTAGGTACTTAAAACTAGAAAGCATGGATTTTTGCGTCGATATTATTAAAAAATGTTTCGTACGAGGAGTTCTGACTAAAAATACTTATTTTATCCTTTTTTCTTTTCATTTTTATAATCTTCATTTTTAAAGAAACATCTTGTGCTGCGATATTTATTTTTTTAATGAATCACTATCTGTATGTAAATGATTCAGTTAACATTAATATCGTTAATCTATATTCTATGTATTTGAGGCTTAAGAATCTGATAACTAATATACAGTAAAATCACATAAGACGAAACTGCTTAGGAAATAAAAAATATACGTTAGAGACAAGTTTCCTTCTTAGCAGTTTTAAATGTATTATATTCTTTTCCTCACATATTATTATATTCATTTTTCATGTATCAACACATTTTTTAGTTTAAGACAGGATTCCGTCATATACGGGTCCTTTTTCACTTTTTTTATTGTATTTTAATTTTATTGCCTAGAAATTGCTATTCTTAAAAAAAAAATAAATTTTAAATTTTAGTTGTACAATAATGGCAATATAAAAATATATGCATTTTTTGCAAATGTTTTGGTCCGGGACAAATTTTACTGATTTTTGCACGGATCAGACCAGGCCGAGACGATAATTTTCGTACGGGGTGGGTCGAGACCACCGATACTTAAAATGTCGGTCCTTGCAAATATTGGAAGAATGAAGCCAGTCCCGGATCGGTACTGAAACATTAAGTTGAGCTCGGCGCAATCTTTTAGAAAAAAGAAAGGTCCCAGCCCGGTCTGCAAAGCGCAATGCCTAGGCCCCGCCCAAAGCCTTGAAAAAAAAAAAAAAAGTAACGCCCGGTTCGACCCCCAGCGTTGCGAAAAATTGGCCCTAGCCCTGCCCACGGGTTGGGCCAGTACACACCTCTAAGCCAAACTGTAAAATATAGAAATATTCTTGTTTAATCACGTAACATGTCTAAAAATTTACCTTCTTTTTAACTGGGAGTGGAAGGTTTTGAAGTGTTATTTTTTATATATATCAAGTTTTAAAGGTTTAAATTTTCTGTGCTGAAAACAAAACGGGAAACGGATTTTGTGTGTGCGTGTGTGTGTGTGTGTGCGCGCGCGCGCGTGCGGAGAGTGTGGGGTAAGTGAAATTTACTGCTGACAAGGACAAGAATCCATCAAAATATCCGAAATCCTCCCCAATCACAACATCTTAAATTCTTAGATCTCTTCTTCATTGATTTTTTTAGGATTCCGTACTTAAAAAGTGAAAACGGAGCTATTATAAGTGGATAGTGTTAATAAATTTATAGATTAACAGCTATTCACAAATATTTTTCGGGAAAAAAAGGACAAATTTAGTTACTTCATTTTTTTTTTTCTTTTATGTGTGTGTGCATGTGTATCGTTTGAGTATTGTTGGAAAGACCTCGTAACACCGAAATCAAAAATACATTTGTTCTAATTTTAGATACTGTCAAAAATATGATACAAAAATATGCCCCCCCCCCCCCTCCAGCCTATTTCCGAATCTACTAAAACTAAAATTAGGAAAAAACAAAACTAGGGGCAATAGTAGTTTATTCAAACTTTGCTGGAAAATTATAGCGATTATCCTCGGTCACATAGTTTTGGATAAAACCGCATTTTTCCTTACACACAAACTTTAATTTTCGGGCTAAGCGGCAGTATTTTTAACTACAAAGTTATAAAATTTACAGGCCTAACTATTGTGGCGATTTGGAATCAAATAGCGTTTTCCATTTTTTTACATAAATAAATTGCTTATCAAGGAAAATACGATTTTTGTCACGTAACGACAAGTTTTTCTCTTTTCCCCGTGCTATCGTGTACCGAACTTCGTTTAAAAACTTCAACTTTGACAGCAATTTTTGAAAGATATTTTGGCAAAAAAAGGAAAACGTAATTCGATTACTTAGTTCCTGAATAAGAACACCTGTAAATTTTACGCTTTTCCGAACAAAAAATAATTCAATAATCAGTCGCCCGTTAACCCGGAGGGGAAGGGGAGTAAGTTTTAAAAAGTTCTTTTTTTCTCATGCTTATATTTTTTTGATTTACTCCCTTTTAAAATTTTATTTTTAAAACCATGATAATATATTGAGATATATCCATAGAGAGACAAACACAGCCTAGTTGTTTACGAATAAAAAGGGGGTGGGGAGGCGACAGGATTCCGAAAATATCTTCCACATCTGGGTTTAAATAAGGAACGTTAAAAAAATAGATTGGCTAAACTTTAAAAAAATATATGTAAATTATATGCATTTAATATTACCTGCAAACATTTTTATTTATAAAACGGAATTAAAATAATATTATATACACAAAAAAATAAACGATAATTCACTTTTATCTAAAATACATCTATTATAAAATAAATTCAGTAACTTAGTACATTTTAAACAACCTGCTACTAATGTAGAATTTTATTTCTCTTTCTTCTAAATTTTTTTTTAATATTGCATGATATGAAAACAGATGAAATATTCCTAACTAGTCCTACTTCTTTTTTTACCAAAAAATACAAAGGTAACATCTCCCCCTTTTTTTTATCTTCTTTCCCCTAAGCATATCGTAAATTCAACTAATCTTTAACAAAATATCCTATTGCCCGCCCCCTTGTCTCTGTCCCTCCCTCTCCTTTCATTCATACCGTCATCTTCCTAAACATACATCTACACTGCTTTCTTCTTTCCTTAAATCGCCAATACATAATTAAACCAAGATCTCCGTTCTCTGGTTCTCGGCTAAACAACCCAGCCAGGAATCGAAGAGTTGAAATCCGATACTGAGTCGAAGAATCGAAAATCCATTCTTCAACTCTCGACTCTCCAAGTCCGACACTGCGTTAAACTCGTCCAACCACTCTTTGAGTGAGTCGACTTCGACTGTTCGACTCCGAATCCCAAACTGAGTGGAAAACTAAAGTTCGACTCTTTTGAGTCGAGGCAATTCTCTATCGAGGAGTCGACAGTTCGACTCACTTGGAAGGAGTCGAGATTTTGAGTCGACTCATCGACTCTTCGGCCAACTCTACTGTAGTTGCTACTATCTCGCTATGCTGTGTGCTGTAGCTGGCTGTCTCTGTTTGTACATCAGTGTTTAGTTAGATGTGATAAAATTTGAAAATATTTATTTTAAATGCTATTGATATGTGCTCTTAAACCGTTGATCATGGATTACATCGTGTACGGAGAAATTTTTAGCGCAGTAATTGGTTATTTTACTGCCAAAAAGAGCTCATCAGTTTAAGCCTAACTGTTATTGCATTATCGGAGGAAGTAATGTGAGTTCATATATAATTATATTTCTCTTTTTATTTTATATGTATGTTTAAAATGTGATTTTATAAGCACTTATAATTGAAGTGTGATGTATACATATATTTCATTAATACAGTACTGTGGTATCTAGAAAAAAGTGTTCAAAAAAAAAGTTTAGTATTGTTCTCAGTGTATAATCAGTAAGTGTAACCCTTCTTTATATATTGTGGAGAATAGTACTCATTTTCTAAGATATAATAACAGTGAATCAAAGATCAATATCTTCTCCCCCCCCCTCTTTAAAAATGTAAGTACTCTTTTTCAAGTATCTCATTTTTTGAAAATACTCTCTCTTTCCAGCTCTAGGTTGTGAAGTGGTCTTTCTGTGAGAGTAGCGCTCAATTTTTATATAAACAAAAGTATTTATTTTTAAACAGCAAAATTATTCAGTTTAATGTATGTACATTTGTTTAAAACAATGAAAATGATAGTACTCAGTACTGGTTATTTAATTGTAGTACACATTTGATTAACTTCATTTTAATTTAGCAATTATAGATTGCTCTGATTACTTTTATAATTTCTTGTATATAACACTTTTCAGATACTGGTATAAATGAAAATATTTATTGAAAAACAACATTTTAATACTGTTATTATCCAAAAATGTACAATTAAAATAACTTTCCAAATCCCAAATGAATTTCAAATATTAACTTAATATGTAATGCAGTTATTGAAGATGTCATCTTTCTGCGGTCAAGGGATTGAGTCAAGAAGGATATTTTTGGATTTTTATGACAGCTGGGTGCACTTGCGAGGCAGGATCTTTATTTAATTTTCTGTCTGTGAGTGTACCTTGCTAGTTCCTTTATACTGGATGTTCCCACTTCAAACTTGTCAAAGTACTTGTTTACCAACACAATGTCCACACCACGCTGGCTGATGATCTGGTTTCAATTACAGTTTGTTAATATTAAGTTCATTTGGGGTTTGAAAGTTATTTTACCTATGCACTTTAGGATAACAGTTGTATTAAAAGATTCTTTATTTTTATTTAGTGTAGGGGAGAGTGGGGATACTTGAGCCATCCCTATTTTCTGTACTGTAGGTTAATTTTTCTTTCTAAAATTAGCAACATGATAATATTCTTATAGTTCTGCACATTAAAAAAAAAAAAAAAAATCACATATCTTGGAACCATTTTGAAAGTATATAGTGATTAATAGCTGCTTTTTCCCTATCTGAAGTAAATATTTAGGTGAGTGTTTTTTATATTTTTTTGTAATCAAAGTTTTGTTTTAAGCTGCAACAATATAGATAGATTTAATAAGTATAATTTCAGTTGTATTTTGAATCTAAAATAATTCAAATAGATGCATTCATTACTTAGTAAAAGTCTGATAAACAAAAATGGTAGTAATGGGGATACTGAGATTGAGGATACATGAGCCATGCTCAACCATCCCTACTAGGAAATTAGAGATATGGATGAAACAAAAAAAATGTCTTTTTCTTTATGAATACAAATACCTTGCCCCTGAAAGGGTTAAGTTATGTATTGTTATTATTAGGTATCCTACTTTTTTTTTTTAAATCTAGGTATGCTTTAGAAAAAGAATTGCTTCTTTGGCAAGTTTTACCCAATAACACAATATCTAAATGAAATATTTTAAATATTTTCCACTTAAACATTACCGGTTAATAATTAAATACTTCAATATTTATTGATAACACAATTCTAATCCATTTTTTTTATGTGCATATAAAAATATATTGAAATATGTTCAATATTTTTCCATATGATATTTCACGTTTATTATTTTTAATTGGAAGATTTATTGAATTTTATAAATATTTTTAAAATCAAAGTAAATTTATAAAGCATGGAAAATTCATTTAAATATTGACAAAGTTTTAATTTTTTACTTCTAAATATATACTTAAAAACATATTAGCTGAAATACCAACTTTCAGTTAATATTTTCATGTAAAAGAAATTAATTTTTTTCTATAAACTGTTTCAATTCATAGATTAATAGCTCCCAGTTTAGCACATATTTAGTTTATTTTTACAATCATTATCAAGATTCAAGAGTCCACATTTTATTAACCCCCTTCTTCAAACAACTATAGCTAAAAATAGTCAGAACTCTTTTTAATAATTTTAAATAAAAAAAAGACTTGTTTGTTTTTATCTGCTAATTTTCATGTTAAAAAATATTTAAGTAATTCTTTATTGCTTTTCATGTTTTGAAATGAAATGTATTTTCATAATGAATTACTTTTCACGACATAATTGATAGTTACAAGTTGTTTATATATTTATAAGAAAGAAAAAATATTTATGGATTTTCACTGCGAGAAAGTATTATTTTTCTTCCTTGCCACCACCCCCTCACCTCATTTCCAAAGTTTGTAGGGACAAGAGTGGATGTTGCAAATGAGACAAAATGTCCAACCCTATCTAAGGCTGTTTAAACATTTTTTTTATATTGAGTATTATGATATAAAATTGAAATTAAGAGGATTTTAGATAATTAAATTATTTAAATAATTCAGATCATTTAAATAATGTTTTATGAATACTCAAAATTTGCTATTGTTCAAATATTGAAAACATATTGTAATTTCAAAATGTATAAGGTGTATTACTATTTTCTGAAAGATATATTTCAAAATAATATTTATTATATATGTCATAGGCTGATTGAGAAATTCAACTTTTGCAAAGAGCCTAGTTTGCGAAGAAACATGCTAATTGTGGATGGGAAATCATACTGATAACACTGGTCGGCAACAAAATCCTCTGTAAAAATAATAGTTGATTCTTATTAGATTTCATTCTGGTAAATAAAAATATAGTAACGAAACTACTGTATCACAAACCATTTTTTTTGGTAGCAGGGTTTGCTTTTAAAATTAAGGTATTTTATATCTTGCTAAAATATAAGTGGAAATTTTGTAAATCTTAAAATGTAGATAATAATATGTAAATTATCTGTAAATAAATGTATAAATATGATTACCCAAGTTACAGCGGCATAAGGAATGAAAATATATTAGTGGATAGCAAATAGTAAATTCAGACACGAGGGGGGGGGGGGGACATAAAAAGAAAAATACACTATACAATACAAGTATCAACAAATTAAATTTCCATGCTATATTTTATCAATTTCATATCTAAGACAGTGAAAACACTTCTTCCATGATTTCAATGATACCTGACTTCATGTTAGAAGAAACAGCAATTCTATGTTAGGTAAATAGTGCAAATATTTATTTTGTTAAAAATACTCTATTGATCATATTATTGAATCAATACCTCTGTCAATAAACATATGGGAACTGTAATTTGCAGGTCTAAGCAACAAAACATAAAACAAACTTCTGAATTCTTTAGGAGAAGTAACTCTCCACTGAAAAATCTATTTGGTTTAAATAAAACAACCCTGGATAGACATTTTTGCTTTTGTGCAACCAAGTTCTGAAAAGTTTTTTCTTTTCTTTCCTTTGTGGCTGATTTGTGATGACATGTTTTTTGAAATACCAGATTCCTTAGAGGAGAAACTGCCCCCCTCCCCAACTGTAACTTCTCCCAAATGGAACTTTTTTTTTTTGGGGGGGGGGGGGGGGGAGTAAATTGCCTCTCCCTAAATTAAAAAAAATAATAATGAACTTTTTTTTTTTCCTCTGGCGATTTAAAAAGAAAAATTAAAACGTATTATTTCTGAGTGATTTAAAACTGTTAAACATTAACAGAAAATATAATTAAGAAGTTTTCGTCGAAAAGAAGTGGCTGCCCCCCCCCCCTCCCCGTGGAAGTTTAATTATGTTTATGAAAGTATTTGTATTGTAATAAATATCGCATCCGGCGCCGAGCTAATTTTCAACGCAAGCAATGCTTCGACCATCGACTTCTTCGTCTATCTGGGTCACGTGACCTTCTAGTTTCGATTTCGCTTCCGGGCCATACATAAATGATCATTTTATTGAACCGTCATGGTAACCTCTGGCGGCTTGGCAGTATAGCTTGGCTTGGCGATTTTTCATTTCTCCAGCTAAGCTATGGCCATGTGTAGCGTTGTTATTTGTAAGCGTAGTTCTCGTTTTTCATCTCATCTCACTGTTCTGTTTCTACTTAGCTTAGATATTGTAGCAACTTTAATAAAGTAAGTTTTAAAATATTTATTGTTTATGATAGTAGTATATGAAATACTGTTGAAAAAATGCCTTTTCCAAACTTGTACATCGATCGAAGTGATCTTTGTATAACAAAAAAATGGCAAACATGACAGAAAATGCGACATTTATAAATGCTGCTTTTTCTTTAAAACAAAATTAATTACACTACCTTGATTATTTAGTATTGTGCAAAATTTGTACAACTTTTTTAAAGCAGTTTTTTACATATAAGAAAATAATTTGCATGATTAAATACTATAATTGTATCGCAACATCATTTTAAAAATAAGCATGAACTATATTTTAGACTGTATTTTATTAAATCTGTGTTCTTTCAAACTTTTTTTTCTTTTCAGTGACAGTTCCTGCTTTCCTCTTCCCCCATCATCAGTATTATAGCAACTCCCAGGATATTAATTGAATGAATATTGTCTTTGCTGTATGGTTTGATGTCTCACATCATATCATTGACAATACTTTCTCAATTAATACACCTAATTTTATAGATGTTGCCTGTGGAAATGAAAGAGATATTTTCTACAGAGTTTGGAATGGCGACTTTATTCTAATTCAACATCCTACTTCAGCATTATAAAGGTATAATTTTATTTAATGATACTGTTTATTAAGTAATATCAGTTATTGTCACTTTTTATATTTCTTTTCTCTATTAAAAAAGTCCAAAGTGAAATGTTTCCTGCAAAATTCCTACCCTAGCATTTCACTGAATACTTCATTAAGTCAATTTTTTGTTTTGTTCTGTTATAAATAATATTTACAATAATTAAAATATTTATGCCTAAAGGGCGTATAGAATTCTGATAAAACAAGCTTTATTTTCAGATTTCCTTGTTATAATAGGGTAGATGTGCCGGTAATGGACACCCTTAAGGAATTTCTTTAAAAACTATTTTTTAATTAATAGTTATAATTATTATATTCCAGTTTTTTCAATATCATAAGTTATCAACAATACTTAACCGTTCTCATAGTCTCATTTCTAAATATTAATCTAACTTTTATTGTAAATAACCAAAATATATCAAAATTCCAGTAATGGACACCCCTCCCCCAAAATTAATAGATATAAATATAACTGTTTTTATGACTATTTAGAACCAAAATTTCATGAAAGCATACTAATGAAACAAAAATAGTTATTTTCAAATAAATTTAACAATTAGAATATCAATAATTAATAAAATATTTGTGAAACTTATTCACTGTTTAAATAATTATTGTGATCAATTATCACAACAACAATATTTTAATTACTTTAGGTGGTTTAATTTACTAAATGTCGGGGAATTACAGTTGTTAAATTATTGAAACAGTCAGGGGTTTAGAGGAGTAATAAAAAAAAGTTTTAGAATATTAATGCATATATTCGTATATTTCTCACTATTTATAACAGAACTCCCAGGAACTATACAAATATGAAATGAACAAAACTGAGTGTTAAATGGTTTATGTACTAAATAAAATAATTTCAAAATAAAACTGCTGAACTGATGTTTGAGGCCACTGACCTACAAATTTACTAGTTTCATTACTAATATAAATGTAATTAATATTTTAATATTACAATTTTCTTTCTTTTGTCAGAGATGAATAAGCAAACATTTACTTCTGTAACTTTATTATTTTTATTTAAATGCGAAGGGATTGAGCCTTATGAGCCCCTCATTTTCCTTTGCCCTTAAGCAACATTCTGTTTCCTGATTTGTTTTACTGATTGCCAGATTATAAAATATGCAGAGTTATAAGAAAAATTAACTTCAGTGAAATATTGAAAATTTTATTAACCACACAAAATTAATAGAAGCAGCCAATTATAAAAAAAAATTGGTATTATAACATTCTGGTAAGTGCAATTTAAAAATTAAATTTGATTACTTAGGTTTTCAGATAAGTCAAGTCAAAAGATTTTATGCACTATAAACATTACTGAAATTGCTCTTTTAGCAATGTATACATAGAGTGTCAATTACTGGAAATTGACTAATTAAGCATTCCATAAGAGATATATAAATTTATTAATTGAATCTCTTAGCATGTTCATTAAGCAGGGCCGAAACTAGCCTTTTTTGCACCCAGGGCAAACATGAATTTTGCCCCCCCCCCCCCCCTCCCCCCCCCTTTCTTCCTCAAAGTATATTTACAAAGAGAATTTTACTAATTTTCTAATGGCCGACTTATTTTAAAATTTAAAATATGTAGGTAATATTGAACTACAAAAATTGAATGTGACGTTTGTTGCAATTATAGTTCGTTCACATAAAAGAATTCGCATGTAATTACCGGCTATTTACAGTGTTTGCTTATACAGTATAGAGTTCCGATTATCTGAGTCCCGCTTAACTGAGTTATTTTCTTCTGATAGATTGATGGCTTTCATTATTATGAAACAGCCATTATAAATGGAGTGTTAGGTAGCAAAAAAAAATTATGGCCATTTATTTCCCTATTCTGACCAGAAAATCAGAGTTCACTTTCATCTTCACCTAGCACTCCATTTATAATGGCTGTTTCATAATAATGAAAGCCATCAGTCCATCAGAAGAAAATGATCGATTCCAAAGGGATAATCTTTCATTTGGCACCCCTTGGCTCTGGCGCCCGGGGCACATGCCCCCTCTGCCTCCCCTTAGTTTCGGCCCTGTCATTAAGATTGTCACTGAAAAGCAGCGGAACTTCAAAACATTATTTTCTGCTTCAATGCTTCATGATTGGTTTAATGCAGATTTTTTAAACTATTAATATATCAATATAATGCCTTGCCTTTAGCTGATTATGTCATGAATTTCTCTTAGGTCCTAAACTAAGGGGCATGTGCCCTGGCATGAAAGAGTTCATCTTTTTAAAAGCAAATTTGGAAATTCTCTGGATTGATGCAAAAATGTAAAGAAAATATTTGAAGCATATGGGGGCGGGGTGATGTGATCTATAAAGTTTAATAATTAGACATTTTGTCTGCGCACATCCTTGGAGTTTGTTTCTGAATTCCTGTACTATCAAATCAAATGCAAGCTTTTATAATAAGCATCTGAAAGTTGTGTAAATTAAGTTCTTAAACTAGGGAAAGGAAATTCCCATAAGGTTCTTTTTGGAATAAAATATTTTATTCTATTTATAAAACACTTCTGGGTAATTTCAGTGATGCATTTTTGCAAATGTATTTCTGGAGTAAAGATCAATTTGGTGTGCATAGGAGTATATTTAGCATAGATATATATATATATTTTTGAAAAATTAATCTCAATCTCTGTATATTACACATAAGTTCATCAGATACATTTGGATGGATTTATGCTTTACAGCAAACTGTTTCCCATTTTCTGTTTTGATTTAATGAATTTATATATTTATTGTATTTTTTTAAATACTTTGTAAGTTACAAAAAGGAAATAACAATCATGTGTACAGTTATAATTCATTTTATTGTATGAATAACTGTTAAAATATGTCTAAATTATAAGAGTTTGGCTTTATTGTATAGATGGAAAAAAATTTCCACCTTTTTTTCCTATTTCCCCACTTTCATGCCTGTGTACCCCAGGTGCCAGATCAAAAGGCAAAAAGGGTGCCGTATGAAGATTTTATTTGTCTTTTTTTTCTCGTCTATATTCAGCACGGTATTGTTGAAATCGTTCTTTATGGGGTATGTCAAAGCATAGAAGGATCTAAGTATGATACTAGATAAGGATCCTGTATAAATCAGAATTTTTTTTTTTTTTTAGTTCCTTTCAATTCCATTTTCAAAGTTTTAATGAATTTGATAATATTTGACAACGGCTATTGCATCGTAAGATACAGTTACTAAATGATAGTGTAATACTGTCATACCTGTTCTTACCACTTTCCGTCAGTATCTCCATTTTCTATATATTTTACTATCTTTATAACTCTTACTATATTTATCCTTATTAAATATACTTACTTTCTGTTCAACAGGTTTGTTTGCCTGTTATTAAATTCCTCTATTTATTTCATCTTTATTAAATATATGGAACAGATGTCATAAATTCCCGGGACTGCCATTTTGGAATTTTTCTTGGCATGAAAACCCGTTTTCTGCCAAGTAGTAAATGTCGCCAAGCACCGGTTTATACGCATGTTAGGCTTAACGAAAATAAAATGTAAATAATAAACAAAACTCATTAAAGTGGCAATCGCTAAATGTCGTATGAGCGCTGCGCGCTCACTAACCGAAATAAAAAACATCACTGGATTCAGCAAATTCCTTCTGCAAGAATCACAAAAATGCACAAAACTCTTTAAAGCAGCAGTTAGTAAATGCACGTATGTTGCTTTTCCCCAATCTCAAATATGCACAAAAGGCAGGAGAAATATACAATAAACGACTAATAGAAAACATTACTATAAAACACAGCAACAAAATATACATAAAATTATCAACACCTTAACAGACATCTGCTTTCTTGAAAGCTCAAGCATGAAATACATCACCGTCATTTTCTAAAATAGGCTTATGAATACGCACTGTAAACAAACCTCTTTTATTCGTCAAAATTTCCTCGTGTTTCTTAATTACTTCAGCATGAGCATTTAAACGGACTACAGAACCCATATTCAATCAAATACATCCAATAAATTTAACATAAAAATAATTGACAGAAAAATACAACACGATATCACAAGCAAAAGTGGCCTTCTCACGGACTCGCAACAGCTAGAAACACAATCTCGATAAAAAACAGGGTTGCCAGAACACACACGTCACATGGATTTCATATCGATAAAGATCGCCAAGAAATCTCAAAACATCAAAGATGGCGGGCAAGGTGATATACGGCATCTAAGCCAAACATATACTTTATTAAGTTCATAATAGTTATATATGGTTCACTTACCTTATCTTACTTCTATTACTCTTTTAAGCCTTCGGTTTCATGTGCTCATCTTTATTTTCACATGTTTATTTCCAATAGATGCAAGGTTGTCTGTTTGTCCCAGACAAAATATCATTTTGCCCACTTTTAATAAATTGAAAATTAAAAATACAGAACTTAACAATAATAAATAAATATGTTGATTCTTCCCATTCAAGAAACAACTTTTATATCAAAATATCACATACACAACAGTATGTGGAATATTTTGTGTGGACATGAAAAACTGTTCATTTGGAAATTTTTTTTATGCAAGCATGTTTATAAATAAAATGTATATCAATATTTAGTTATAATGTAATAAATAGCAATATTTCTTCTTGGTCATTAGTAAGTCACTCCCCCATGTGTTTTGGATGTAGCATGTATGATAAAATGTGAGCTGATGCGATAAAGTCATCAAATCTTTTCTGTAAACATTTATTATAAATTCTAAGTTCTTCAGATTTCAAAAGTGTCAAGAATTCATTGGTTTCATCTGCAGTATAGTAGAGGAATCTCTCTGTAGCACATCCAGTGAAATACTGATGGTTTTCTACAGACTGATTAGATGTTTTACTTCTTTATATAAAGCAATATTGATAATTATATTCCTTTTGTTTGTATCTTCTTCATGTTCATCAATAATGTTCAAGAAAACATCTTGGTTTTGCACGTACGTCTCCAATCATTTAATGTAACTGTTCCGTCAAATTTCTTGAGGAAGTTGAGGCATTCCATCACCATAAGAATTTAGAAACTCTTTAACTACATGATGACTTCAGAAATATTTAGAAACTTCTATAACCTCTCTCATAATGAGGCTAATATTTCTTGTTGTGCAAATATCTCTTAATTATCTAAAATTAATTGTACAAATATGTAATTACTAATTAACATTTTCTTTATGGAGTTATTAGATTATGGTTAATATGCAGTCATTCTATTTTAATTATTAATTGAAAAAGTATAGTTAATTATTGATGGTTATTATGTATGTATACAGGGTGATTCAAAAAAGATGGGAAAATTTTTAAGACGGGATAGTACACACCCAAACAAACATTTTGTATCAAAGAATGCATGGTCGAAAACTAAACATAAAAAAGTTAGAGGGGGCCAAAAGTTATGTTCTTATACGAGGCAAAAACACACAATGAATGATTAAGTTAAGTTACAGAAACAAATTTAATGGCATTTGATTACAATAAGTGCTCAAAACATTGACCGGCAGCTGTTATGCACGCAGTACAATGGCGAAGAACAGATTGGCGAAATTTCTGAAACACACCAGGCAGCACCGCGCTCGCCAGATCTTTCATGTCTCGATTTTTTTTTGTGGGGACAGCTAAAGGCTCTTGTGTATGAGACTCCCATTGAATCTGCAGAAGAACTTGTCGCCAAGCTTTCGGCTGCTGTAGGGGAAGTTTGCGATATGCCTGGTGTGTTTCAGAAAATTCGACAATCTGTTCTTCGCCGTTGTACTGCGTGCATAACAGCTGCCGGTCAATGTTTTGAGCACTTATTGTAATCAAATGCCATTAAATTTGTTTTCGTAACTTAACTTAATCGTTCATTGTGTGTTTTTGCCTCGTATAAGAACATAACTTTTGGCACCCTCTAACTTTTTTACGTTTAGTTTTCGACCATGCATTCTTTGATACAAAATGTTTGTTTGGGTGTGTACTATCACCTCTTAAAATTTTTCCCATCTTTTTTGAATCACCCTGTATACAACTATATTATTATGTAAGCATAGCTGCCAACTTGTATGGATGGTACGGTTTTGCGCGCGGGAAAAACAATCGCTGAAAAATGCGAATTTTGTCAAAGATCGCGTGAAAAAACGCTACTTTCGTCAAAGATTGCTTGAAAAAACGCCAATTTTCTCAAAGAATCTTGAAAAAAGCCCTAATTTTCGAAAAAAAAACCCGCTAATTTCGTCAAAGATCGCGGGAAAAAACACTAATTTCGACAAGGGATTGTGAAAAGTACGCGAATTTCGTCAAAAATCGTCGGGATAAAACGCGAATTTGTTCAAAGGATCGGGAAATGAACGCGAATTTCATCAAAGTTCGCGAGAAAAAGCGCGAATATCGTCAAAGATCGCGGGGAAAAAAAGAATTTTATCAAAGATATTTGAAAAAAAGTAAATTTTGTCAAAGAATCGCGAAAAAAACGCGTATTTCGTTAAAAATCGCGCAGAAAAACACTATTTTTGTCGAAAGATCGTGAAAAGAACGCGAATTTTGTCAAAAATCGCAGGAGAAACACTAATTTCGGCAAAGAATCGTGAAAAGAACGCGAATTTCGTCAAAGATCGCGGGGAAAGAACACTAATTTCGTCAAGGGATCGTGAAAAGAACGCGAATTTTGTCAGAAAACGCGTAAAAACGCTAATTTCGATCAAAAATCTTTGAAACAAAGCTAATTTCGTCAAAGATCTCGTAAAAAAACGCGAATATTGTCCAGGTTCACGTAAAAAACACGCGAATTTTGTCAAAGATCTCGTAAAAAAATGCGAATTTCGTCAAAAGATCGCGAGAAAGATGCGAATTTCGTCAAAAGATTGCGAGAAAAATGTTTATTTCGTCAAAGATAGCAAAAAAACGCTTTTATCAAAAAATTGCAAAAAACGCTAATTTTTTCAAAAGATCGCGGAAAAAGCGCAAATTTCGTCAAAAGATCGCGAAAAAAAAACGCAAATTTCGTCAAAAGATCGCGAAAAAAACGCAAATTTCGTCAAAAGATCGCGAAAAAAACGCAAATTTCGTTAAAAGATCGCGAAAATAACACAAATTTCGTCAAAAGATCGCGAAAAAACGGCGAATTTCGTCAAAAGATCACGAAAAAAATGCAAATTTCGTTAAAAGATCGCAAAAAAAAACCGCAGACTTCGTCAAAAGATCGCGAAAGAAAACAGTAATTTCGTCAAAGGATCGTGAAAAAAACGTGAATTTTTCACAGGATCAAGGAAAAAGCGCGAATTTCATCAAAGGGCCTCGAAAAAACTCATAATTAGACCGGAAGGGAATCCCCCCCCCTTTCCTCCCCAATCCTTTGGCTGTGTAACCTTTCAGAAAATTTGCTGTGAATTTCAGATTTTTTTTTTTTTTAGAATTTTCCATGCAAAAAAATTTTCTTTTGATATCTCACGTTTTTATTTTGGAAAAAAAAAAAGACTATACATGAATATAGCATAGAAAATGTTATGAAGTATTACTTTTTTCATTGCATGTGCATATGTTATGCATTTTTAAGCACTCAAGAATACATCATAAAAATTGTAAGGATTTCAAAATTGACATGTTGGCAGGTATGTGTAAGAATATAATTTATTACATCATAGTAATAATTTTATATGTCAAACATAGGAAAAATTAGCGGATTTCATTTTGTCCAATTTCTTCCGGCGTCCCGGACTTTTTACAAAAAAGTGGACAAAATAGCAACCCTGGATAAATGCCTATTACAATAGCCATGAAGACAGTTCTTTTTATTTCTTATTTGGATATGAATTTAAAGCTAATGAGTACATTGTGAAATAGAGAAGTAAAAGTTTAAATATTGTTTTTATTTTAAGTAAACATATTGTTTTATCTTTTTCAAATAAGTTAGTTTGTTTTTAAACTTATTTGTGTTTATTTCACCACCATACTTTTACTTTATTTAGTTTTTTGATTTACAGGAATTCTTGAATGTTTGCTTGATAGAATATCTACATTACTGCCTTTAAACTGTTCTAGGTTTAGGGACTTAACAATAACATTTCCATTATCTCATTATTATTCAGGGTTCACACAGACTCCTTGGAAACTCCTTAGAAATGAAAACATTCCCAAGTAGTACTTAGAACTACTTAGATAAGCAAACCACTCCTTACAAACTCCTTAAATTGTATTGCGGCTTCGGACGCAAACGATATTGCTGCCGAGGGGGGAAAAATCGTGATTGTAAAACGCAGGGTAAATCCTTTATGCACGTCATTTAACTGAAGCACAGCATTGATTGGTTAGGATAATCTTATAGCAGGGCTCCCACTAGGTCCTTTTTTCAATTATTAGGTCCGTAAAGTCCGTTCTTCAACACTGTTAACCGATCTTTATTTTAAATTTTATCGACGTTTGGCATTTAGCTAAGAATCGCGGAAAAATTCGCGTTTTTCGGTTATATATCCCCAAAAATATCGTCAATCGATCGCAGAAAAAATTCGTTAAATTTTGTCAAAGGATCGTGAAAAAACGCGAATTTTTCCAACAGATCGCGAAAATGCACGAATTTACTCAAAGGATCACGAAAAAACGTGAATTTTGTTAAAAGATAGAGAAAAAAAGCTGATTTCCTCAAAAGATCGCGAAAAATGCGAATTTCCTAGAAATATCGCGAAAACACGCCAATTTCGTCAAGGGATCGCGAAAAACACGCGGTTTCTTTCAAAAGATCGCGAAAAATGCGAATTTCCTCAAAAGATCGCGAAACACACGCAAATTTCCTCAAGAAATCGCAAAAAAAACACGCTGATATCCCCGAAAGATCGCGAAAAACACGCGAATTTCCTCAAAGGATCGCTAAAAACACGCCAATTTCGTCAAGAGATCGCGAAAAAACGCAAATTCCCCCCAGAAAATCGCGAACTTCCCCTAGAAGATCGCAAAAAATACGCGAATTTTCTCAAAAGATCGCGAAAAACACGCGAATTTCGTCAAAGGATCGCTAAAAACACGCGGTTTCCATCAAAAGATCACGAGAAAAACGTCAGTTTCGTCAAACGATCGAAATAAAACGCGAATTCCATTAAAAGATCGCGAAAAAACGCGAATTTCTCCCAGAAGATCGCGAAAAAACGCGAATTTCTCCCAGAAGATCGCGAAAAAACGCGAATTTCTCCCAGAAGATCGCGAAAAAACGCGAATTTCTCCCAGAAGATCGCGAAAAAACGCGAATTTCTCCCAGAAGATCGCGAAAAAAACGCGAATTTCCTCCAGAAGATCGCGAAAAACACGCAAATTTTCTCAAAAGATCGCGAAAAACACGCAAATTTTCTCAAAAGATCGCGAAAAACACTCGGTTTCCATCAACAGATAGCGAAAAAAAAGTCAGTTTCGTCAAACGATCGAAATAAAACGCGAATTCCATTAAAAGATCGCGATTTTCCTCCAGAAGATCGCGAAAAAAACGCGAATTTAGTCAAACTTTCACCTTCAAAGAAATCGATTACCGCTGTTCTAAAAGAATAAATTCAAAACATGTTATTTCAGCACTAACAATTAGATTCTAATAGAGTAAAATTTGTTTTTGTCTCCAAATTGGGCATTAAAAATTGTAGTGTGCATACCATATAACGATGCAGCACATGAAAGCAGCAACAACCATAAAAAATGGCAAATCCTTAAAATTTTTTGGACTCCTTGGATTTTTTCTTCCAAACTCTGTATGAACTCTGTTATTGTTTATCTTAATTTAATCTCTGCTAATTTAATTTAATCCATCACGAATCAATATTTGACAACGGATTGTCTAACCGTCATGCGCAGTTCCTTACTGCATATTACCGTTACCTCCAGCAACAGGATAACCTCTGGCAGTGTGGCTTGGCTTGGTATAATCGTTTTTTCTACAATACAAGTAACCCTTTGAACACCTTATCTTAGCTATTTTTCATTTCTCCAGCTACGGGTAGCATTATTGTTTTGAAAGCTTCGTTTCTGATCTGATTCTTCTGCGTAGGTTACAGATTGTAGCAACTTCAATAAAGTAAGTTTTAAAATATTTATTGTTTATGATAGTAGTACAGTGTAGTGTAAACAATTGCACTGTAAGGTCAAAGTGATTGTTGTCGGCTCTCTTGGATCCTGGAACCCTTCAAATGACAGTGATATGTAGAATATGTGCTCACAAATTTGCTAAAGTGATCAGACGAATAATAGTCAGCGAAACTATCTTGTTTTCACCAGACATCTATTTTGAATGCATGAGACAAATTCTCCAGGGTTCAGGCAGTCGTCAAAGATAGTCATACCCACTGTTCAGCCAGATAATTTGCATTTTTTAATGTTATTGTGTTTTAAACCCCATCACTCTTTATGTGATGTAGTTTGTATTTGTATTTTTGTGCTTTTTTATTGTTCTTTAAATAAAGTTTGTTGAATTCACAAGGTTCTGAGATAAAGAACCGCAGACTGACTTAGGCCACATGGACACACACTTTTTATAAGCACGTTTAATGTAAATCTCCAAACCCAAATTGTTTAACATTTTCCGTAGTTTCCCATGACAATGAAAGGATGAAGTAGGGAGGATAGAGATGTCCTTGAGAAGCCTATTGAAATTATATGGAGTGTAGATAGGTCATGGATGCCTGCAAGGCAGGCCAATTGTCCCACCCTGAATTATCAAATTTAACTAACCAGGGTTTCTTTTTCTCTCATGATTTTGAAAGAAAGGAGAAATATTTATTCTTGAGTGATTTAAAATTATTAATAATAGGAACTAAGATTTTCCTTGAATCCCCTGTGGAAGACAATTTTAAGTTTTGATTTCCTTTATATGTTTTTGTGTTTGTAAATTATCTTAAACAGTAAATTATCTGAAATATTTCAATAAAATGAGTAAAATATATTTTTTCAAATTATGCTTCTCTGGCCCTTTAGATGGCTCCTTAAACCACACTTTTTACGTTTTTTAATAATAATTCGAAAACTACTTGAAAGAAAAATTTGAAATTGAGAATTCGCATGCAGGACATAATAAATATAAATCTATAAGAAAAAATGCAGGTTGCAATTCATATATTTTTCGAATATTTGATAATTCATGTTTTTAAATTACAAGTTCAATGTATTAATATTTGGATTTTTAGTAGTATATCCACACACAAAATTATCACATTAGGATTGTAATTTCAGGAGATATGAATAAAAATATGAAAATGTAATTTAACATTACAAACTCTAAATTTTCAATATTTATAATTCATCCAAATGACTTGAAATTTCATTTCTAGGCATAGTTTTAACCGAAGATTTTAAATATATTGTGAAAATTGTGTGTTGCCATTGAAAAAAACTAAGTTTGGTCTGGTTTTGATTTGTAGATGGCCCCTAAGCAAATGTTATATATATATCATTTAAAAGTAGACTTTATTTCCGATCCATTGGTACCAGTAACTTTTTTCTATTATAATTGATTGCAGAGTTAGTAATGGGTGTTTACTTTTTTCCACGACTGTACATAAATGCTCCAAAATCTTGCCAATCTTGGGCCTCCCTGGATTTTGTTATACAGTTTATGGGTTGGGTTGTTACAAATGCTCCTAGTGTTGGATACCCTGCTGCTGTAAGGGTCCACAACATGGACACAAGCTTTGCTCATCTAGACAATAGGCTTCCAAAAGACCCTTATATTAAATCTCAATCACTCTGGTTAAAAGATCAACCTCTAAGGACCTGGCAGATTCTGAGGCATTATACGGTTTTACTTCTCATCTCCTCGAAGTAATATTATGGTTGGTTGGTTGGTTGTATTTATGTCGGCCAATTATCAGCACGTGGGATATGGGCCCTAAGGGGGGGGGGGTGCCTTCCGTGGAGGTCTTTCTAAGGGAACCTAAACCGTATTAACGCTTGGTGAACCAAGGTTCGAAGAAAACTCCGAACGATTAGGCCGACGGGCGCGATTGGGATCGAACCCAGCACCTCCCGTCTACCAGCTTCGAGAGCAAAACCTCTCGGCCACTGGTGGGGCAGTAATATTATGTAGTACTATGTACAGTCGTGGGAAAAAAAAAGTAAACACCCCTATTAACTCCTCAACAAATCATCGTAGAAGAAAGTTACTGGTACTGAACGATTGGAAATAAAGTCTACTTTTAAATGATGTATATAAAATTTTCTTAGGGGGTCATCTACATATTAAAACGAATCCAAACTTCATTTGTTTCAATAGCAATACCCAATTTTAACGAGATATTTCAAATCTTCGGTTCAAACTATGCCTAGACACCAAATTCGAAGTCTTTTGAATTATAAACATTCAAAATTTAGTGCTTCTAATGTTAAATTACATTTTCATATTTTTATTTATATCTCCCGAAATTATGCTCCTAATGTGCTAATTTTTTTTGTAGTAATAATACTAATATACCCAAACATAAATAAGCTGAATTTGCAATTTTTATAATTTTATGATATGAATTATTAAATTAATATTCGAAAAAATTATGAATTGCAACCTACAATTTTTTTGATGGATTTAGATTTATTAAGTCCTGTTTTATGGAAATTCAAAAATTTCACATTTTTCTTCGAAGTAGTTTTCAAATTATGCTTAATAAACGGCAAAATGATGGTAGTGAGTAGACATTTTGAAATTTATTCTGCTGTACTGTAATCTAACACGCTTCATTGACTCCTTGAGTGGCGCTTAAGGTGCCTTGATCAAGGAAGGGGCTCTCTCGGTTAACAATCCAGTACGGAACTTCAATTTGGATACAGCCTTTAAAATACGCTCGTTTTAAAATAATTAATTTCTCGGAAACTTATGGTACGAATTGCATAAAAATTCGTTTTTAGGCTAATTGAAGGGTGTAGAGTTGATTTATGCTGTCAGAATTGGGTACTGCTATTGAAAAAAACAAAGTTATGGTTAGTTTTAATATGTAGATGGCCCCCTAAGCAAATTTTATATACATCATTTAAAAGTAAATTTTATTTCCAATCGTTCGGTACCAGTAACTTTCTTCTACGATAATTTGTTGAGGAGTTAGTAGGGGGTGTTTACTTTTTTTTTCCACGACTGTACATGAGTTCAGTTTAGTATCAGTGTTGAAGTTTGACACTTCTCCGGTAGGGATTTCTGTGGCTCTGTGTGTGTGTGTGGGGGGGGGGGATTATAGACTTCCGGGGGAAATTGCACTTTTTGACCATTGAAAATACAAAATCTCATATCTGCCAGGGGGACATCTCATTGCTCCGAAGAGGGGGATGTCCCTCCGGACCACACCCTGAATTCAACAGTGCTATATATTCTTCTGGGGAGACATTGAAATTCCTGATTCTCATTTGATAGCAGGATGGAAATAAATAGGAAACAGGTCATACTTTGTGATGCATGTCTCCTTGTTGTGTGGCATGCCTAACAGTCTAACTCAAAAAATGTGCCCTATATGACAAATGATGTCACACTAAAGTAGGTTATAATAAATATTCTGTGGCATAACTCCATTCTCTTAAATTAGGGATGAAACTGAAGTATGACCTTTCCTGTTTCACTGGAACCACCAGCACAGCGGCTGTCAGGTCTAATGTTAATGAGTAGTATGCTCAATGTAAATTACTGTTTAATTAATTTTATTTTCTTTATGTATTGTGTTTATCTGAGTATCATTATCTACGTACTTGAGTTATGTACACATCCTCTTTTCTATGATATTAAGATGAGTAAAGTGTATAAAAAGAGATTATTCCAAAAGAGGGGCTACTGTTTCCCAATAGAACAAGGATAGTACAATACCCAGGAATTTGACAATGAAAGGGAAAGTTGTGAACAAAAGATAATCTCTTGTGATGACCTGTCGGTAGGTAAGCGAGCCAGTAGATCACGTGGGGTGCTCTTGAAAATACTGGTGTAAACCTAAGAGTCGGGAAGGAAGAAGGAATATAGAGAGCAGAAGATAATCAGTTTTTTATGTTGAAAGTATGAAGTGGAGGTTGAAAGTAGTGGCTTGTGCTGTATGCACAGAATGTTTCCTTGAGAAGTGCATGTGATGAGAATTCAGGCAGATCTGTGTGGTCTTATCATTGGATAAACTTAGTTGAGTACAGTTAAAAGACACGAGAATAGTGTATCTATAGTGAGATAATCTAGCGTAGGGGTGCACAAACGTTTTTAGAGAAGGGCCACTTACAAAAATGTCTGGGTTGTCGAGGGCCACATCAATAACACGGAGAGACTTCTATTTAGGGGAGGGGATCTGTGGTCTATAATCAGATAAAAATATGGTTTCAGATACGGGGGTGGACGAGTTTTGCCCTTCTAGGTTCAACTTACCCAGTCAAAATATCCAATTCAGTTTGTAAGGATATATCAATAGTTCACGTTTGTATATATAACACCGATATAGCAAGGATTGTTTTCAAGGAGTGATAGTATACTTTGACTTTATTCAGAGGAGTAAATTTTGATTTATTATAACTGCTAAAAAACAAACATAGGCATGAAAGTGGCTAGTGCCGAAAAAAATGGGAACTTTATGAACGAAGAGGAGAGAAGAAGCCAATCAACGAAATTTGAAAATTTTCCGCGCCTGATCATTGAAATTCGCGATTTTTCCGCGACCGATCAAAAAACTGCGATTTTTAGACGTCTGATTGACAAAATTTGCAATTTTTCCAAAACCGATCGACAAAAATTCATTTTTTTCCGCGTCTGATCGACGAAATTCGCTATTTTTCCGCGCCTGATAGACGAAATTTTCGATTTTTCCGCGCCTGATTGACAAAACTCGCGATTTTTCTGTTCTTGTTCGATGAAATTCGCGATTTTTCCACCCGTGATCGACAAAATTCGGGATTTTTTCCGCGCCGGATAAACGAAATTCGCGATTCTTAGCTGACTCTGATGAAAATTGAAATTTTTTCCCGCAGCAAATTGACAAAATTCGCGTTTTTTCTCCCGATAGTCTGACGAAACTCGCGATTTTTCCACTGCCGATCAACGAAATTTGCGATTTTTACGCGCCTGATGGACAAAATTCGCGATTTTTTTTAACCCGACTAACGAAATTTGCGATTTTTACGCGCCCAATCAGCAAAATTCACGTTTCTTAACTGGCTCTGATGAAATTTGTAATTTTTCCCGTGTCAAACTGATGAAATTCACGAGTTTTCTGAGCTCGATAGGCAAAACTCGCAATTTTTCCGTGCCCGATCGAGAATTTGCGATTTTTCCGAGATGGATCGACTAAATTTGCGATTTTTCTGAGGCCGATCAGTAAAATTCGCGATTCTTAATTGGCTCTGATGAAATTTGTAACCTTTTTCCCGCGTCAAATTGACGAAATTCTCGATTTTTTTTCCTCATGGTAAACAGACGAACACGCGATTTTTCCGAAGCCGATCAATGAAATTTGAGTATTCCTCTCCTAATCGACAAAATTCGCGATTCTTAACTGACATGACAAAATTTGTCCTGTTTGTTCCGCCGCAAAGTGACGAAATTCGTGGTTTTTTTCTCACGACTGGCGAAACTCATGATTTTTCCGCAGCCGATCAATAAAACTTTCAATTTTTCCGCGTATTATCAACAAAATTGGCGATTTTTCCGTGCCCGATCAACGAAATTTGCGATTTTTCCGAGCCTGATCGACAAAATTCGCGATTCTTAAATGGCTGACGAATTTTTCAGTTTTTTTCGGCAAAGTGACTTGCGACTTATGGACAAAAATTGCAATTTTTTCCAGTTATAAATTGACGAAATTCGTGGGCCATAGGTTGTGCATCCCTAATCTAGTGCATAGATAATAGCCCAAAGTGTTATTTAACTTAGGGCAGGATCTGCTGTATCTGGGCCTATAAGTGAAAATATTGTGTTTTAATGTAAATATTTAAATATTTTGTAAAAAAAATTCCATTTAATATTATTTGTATTCTAGGGACTGATTCCCAGCGTCCTTTGCCGGGGGTGGCAGCTTATCAATTAAGGAGTATATATTTATATTTGCATGTGTGTTGGATTAAAATCGGAGTGATAATGGCTGCAGTGGTATGTAATATTTGGACTAGGTATCTTCAAGGCTCAATTTTTCTGCAGACTCAGAACAAGCCTATCTTCTTTTCTGGGCTTGAGCTTTTTTCTAGCACACCCTGAAGTCCAAGTTGGACTAACATTTTGCTTATTTATCGTTGTAAAAATAAAAGTGTGAGGTCTAATTTAACACCCTCTCCTCCCCAACTTTTAAAATCGAAATTTCAAAAATGCCAATAAATACCTCTAATTTGCTTCAGAATATTACAATTTTCTCCAGTCTTCTCTTATTAAGCTACTTTAATTGAAATGTTTGGGGGAGGATTGTAGGTAGGGACAAAAATATTTTATAACTTTGTCAGAGAGAGAGAGAGCGTCAGTTGGTGTAATTTAGTAAGAGTGGTTGGGAACAAGACAGTGCTCTTTTTGCGATAAACTTTATTGTTATCCACATTCAATATATTTGATGTTCTTGCTGGTAGAGTGCCTTATTGAATAAGTAGTGGCCACATACCCACAGAGCTCTCAGACTAAAAGTTTTTGTTACAAATATTACAAAATCTAGAACGTTGCAGTACTTGCCTGGACAAGTGTGATTAGACAAGAGATTTTATCATGTCACGTTAGCTGAAAATGTATAGAAATAAACACCAATAAGGGTGAAGGGCATTTGAATTACAGTGCCTAGAATACCTAGTGTGGAAATATGCTATCCAAACAGTGCTAAAAATTTGTATCCCTTAAATGTGCGACGATACTGCTAAAATTTCAAGTGTCGATTGCAGCGACATCTGCGGGATTTTCGTATTACTAGTATTATACTGTATGCACTAGCAATTTCTTGCAGTTGTAGAAAATATCCTGCAGATGTCGCTGATATCTGCATATTGCAGCAGTATCATTGCACATTTAAGGGATAAATCCATCGTTCCAGTATCGTTATATACGTTACGTATAACACGTTCGTTATATAGAGAAATTCGTTATATAGAGAATGAGTAAAAATTCCTATTTAATGTGTAAATTTTGAAAAAAAAAATTATTTCTGAGGTATTTAATTAAGAATTTGATATGTTTAACCATAAATATTAACCTAATAATTTATTTCTTAATTATTTAAGCAGTTTCAAAAAAGAGAACAGACATTTATTTGAACGCATAATAAAAATCACATACGGAAAACTTGCATTAATTTTAGACGAAGGAATCTGGTTTTTTTTTTTTTTTTTTGGCTGTTTTGATTTCAAAATTTTTACACTCTCGAAAAATGTTCACACTTTAGCAAGGAATGAAAAATTGTATCGGGAACATTTTCCTCCATTTGAACACCTTTCTTTATAAGATCAAAAGAACTCATCATTTCACTGCGTGATGTTTTTTTTCTCTTGTTGTACGTTTTCGTTTTCATGCTCATTGTCACTCTCACCATCATTGTTCATAACGCTGCTTAAAATATCGCTATCAGTAAGCTACTGCGCAATAGTGAGATTGTCATCCACTTCCAAAAAATCAGAGAGAGTAACTGTTAGGATTGATAGCCTTAGTTTGGATACATGAAAATTTGTTTTAAATGGTGACAGCGATCTGCTCTCGAGGAGGCAGCTGTCCAGGGAGAATTTTCCATTCGACCGACAGCGTGTTTGCGGCTTCTTTCCCGCCCGCTTTTTTGTGGAGCGCATCAAGTCACGTGTCACGCCAGTGGATCTTGGGTGCTTTCTGGCAGTGAATATTACGAATATCCACTTGTTGTGCTTGATTAAAAGAGAGCTTATTTTTTCTAATTTAACCTTTTGAATGATCTTCGATCTCATTCACGTTAAACTTCAATTACCTCTCTGATCCCGCTCATGGGTAACAATCCAATTGACGCTGTTTTAAAAAGGATGTGGGAGGGGGTAGTGATGAATTCGTTGGACATAAAGCAGATTCAAGGTAGAAAAGTAAGTTAAAAGCTCAGCACTGAACGATAAATCAGATTCAGTGATGGAAAATTTATTCCATGTGATTTGGAAGCTTTTTTTAAACAGAATAAATAAAGGACATTTTATGAAAATATTCGTTATATGGAGATAGATATTTCGCTATATGGAGACTATTTTTGATGTGATCATGGGAAAAGGTGACCGTTCCTAGTAAAAATTCGTTATATAGAGAAATTCGATGTATGGAGTTTCGGTATAGAGAGACTCGACTGTATTTTAGCGCTTTTTTAAGTATTACAGGGATAGCCGATTTCCACACTATATATTCTAGGCACTATAATTTGAATTCTGCTTCCCTGATGACCAAGTGGCTCTTGCTATTCATGAGTAATGTCCAATGAGTCTAGGATCCTTAGTGTGGGACATATGGGATATAAAATTTGATTAACTGAAATGACTTTGGACGAAAAATTAATAGCCAAACATCTTAGAGACCATTTTCACAAAATATTACCATATTGTGGTATAAGTTTGTTATAGTTTGGACAAAAACTTCTGAACATGTGTCCTGCACATATGTCCCCAATCTCATATAGATCTTCACCAATCGCACATTTCGGCCAACTGCGGTTAGGGGTTTCTACAACATGATGGTGACTAAGGGAAATAAAATTTTATTAATCAAGACGATTTTGGACAAAAACTAATCACCAATAGCTTAGTGCGCGTACGAATATCGCTAAGTTAATGTTTGTTGGCTTGTCGAACTCGTTCCACGTTCCGTGGAGTTTCGTCAAGTTCTGGAATATTGTTTAACATACCGGGTGTCCCAAAAAGGACTGACTGATTTTATAATTCAATAACTTGCAAACGGTGACAGATATTTAAAAAATTCTTGCAGGAGGGTTATGCATAAGGTCAAAAGTTTTATTACAGTGATTTTCGATTTTAGTTCGAATTACAAACAATAGATGGCGCTGTAAGCAATAGTCGCTAAATACAGGCTCGATTTCTGGTCCTTTCTCTTGTTCCATGCTGAAAAAGGAGATGGAAATGTATTATCCGGGCCACGAAGTACCAAAAATCGAGCCTGAATTTAGCGTCTATTGATCGCAGCGCCATCTATTGTTTGTAATTCGAACTAAAATTGAAAATCTCTGTAAAAAAACTTTTGACCTTATGCATAACCCTCCTGCAAGAATTTTTTAAATATCTGTCACCGTTTGCAAGTTATTGAATTTTAAAATCAGTCAGTCCTTTTTGGGACACCCGGTAGTTTGGACAAAACATTGAGCCTGAATAACCACATTGTACGTATATCGCCACTCTTTTATAGGTGTTGGTATTGTTTATGACAGCCGATTAGGAATTATCTACACAAGAGATATAAGCCCCCGAGGGAGAAGCGTCTTTCGTGGAGAACTTTCTAAGGGAACCTAACCCGTATTTACATAAGTCTCGAAGAAAGTCAAGGAAAACTCTGAGCGATTAGACCTACGAGTGTGATTGGGTTTCAAGGCAACACCTAATCTCTACCAGTTTTGAGAGCAGAACGCCTTATTTTATAGAGACTTAGCTGTGGTTGTGAAAACGTTCATATTGAAAACAAGTAGCCAGATCCACAAAGCATCGTCTAATTCTAAGAAGTCTATCTTTTTAGGTTATCTTCATGAGAGCGGTGACATTACCTAAGCACAGTACACATGCTCAGACTCTTCTTAGGCAGGTGTTTTTCTCTAAACTATAACAAACTTGCATTCCATAACTTACTGATAGTCTTGCCTAGTCGAATAAGATAAATTAACGAACATTAGCTTGTGGCAGGTTATATGTCGCAAGGAGAATGATTTACGAGATATGGAAGGAGAAATCGTTTTAAACCCAACCTTCAGTATTAGCCTTTTAGCTAGTTGTTTTTCTTTTAGGACATTGCGAATGTTGCTGCTTTTAGCGATCTGAGTGCGCACTTATGCCTATTCTGACCGTGACCTAGGAAGTAAACCCCAAATTTTTCTCAATAACTGGTGATTATGAATTTAAGTCTCGTACTGGTGTTGAAAGAACATACGAGCGAACACAAAGTTGTAGCCCTCAATCCCACTCTTTGCTTTCAAAATTCTACTTAATTCGGTCCTAACGAGTTCAGGATGCATTTTTGGCCACCGAACTCACCAAAAATTTGCTGTAATATGTCCCTTTACTACTTGATGCCATTTATGTCGTCTCCTTTAATCTTCATAGCTCCATGCTTTCGATACTAACTTAACCATGAGTTGAGTGGAACTCTGTCTTCTGAACTCTTTTTCTTATTTGAAACTGTTTTTTACAAATAATTAATCAGCTATTTTGAATCGTTTATTTATTTAATACGTCACAAACAATAAAAACAATAATAAACCATGTATGGTCAGAAGCTGTATACAAATTTAACATAAGTTAAGTCTCTTAAAATGTTTGGTAATGTGAACAGATGAAGCCTAATTCCGGGATGTCTATAGAACTCAGTGACCTAAGAACAGATTGAGCATCCATATTGACATATCCATACGTCTCCACTTTCAAATAGAGACACCGAATAAAGATCTGAACGCGTGCTCAGAATACGTTTTGTTCCAACTATTGTAATCAATAAATCAGAAAATGGTAATAAACTCCTGCGCAAATTCGATTGACAACTATGACGTCCCCATATCAGAGTGGTGACATAAAATTTGATTGATTGAGACGATTTTCGAAAAAATCCAGTCGCAAAGCAACTTTGCGAGCCTCCGATTTTCGCCAAAATAATGTTTGTTAACGTGTCTCACTAGGATCCTTCTATAGGAGATTTAGGCGCGCCACACACCAGGGAAACATGCGGTAGAAAAGCGTGAGGCATGCGACAATTTCAGTCTCTTAACAAAGAAAAAACCGGTTTGAACAGCAGAATTTGCCTCATATCTCACGATTATTGTCGTATGTCTCTCTGGTGTGTGGCGCGCCTTAAATTTGACGTCCACCAAAGTGGGTATTGGCGATTCAAGCGCTCGAATATGCCATCTGGTGAAGAAAAGATATATAACATCTCCCTTCAGGATAATCCCATGCAAGCACATTACATGTATTTTTAATTTGTTCGGAGTGACTATTTTTTTGCACAATTTCAGATTTCTTGGGATATTTGTGTTCTGTGTTACATGACAAATTAATATTTATCCTAATTTGAATATCTAATGCTTTCAAACGCATTTACAATAAAGAATTATTTCAATGGCACTTTAGCATTAGTTAAAGGGACAATTTTCCTGTAACGAAGGCTGCGAAGAGCAAATTGCTTTGGTAACCTATAGCTACAATGACCGTCACCTCGAATGATCCTTTTATTTTATACACAGAGATAATGACACATTTTTGACGTAACAATTTTGTCAATACACAAGGAAATTTATAACACCAGAGAATTACAGCCAGGAGCTCCACAAAGGTTGTGCAACGGAGCCAACGAGGGTCGAACCTACAGACCTCCTACGCTCTCAAGTGATTAGCGGCGTGGTGCCGTAACTTCTTGGCGACGGAGGCCTCTATGAGATTTTTTAGTTATTTAAGCTATGAGGTATTCGCTACGGCTTTTGCCGGCATGACCTCAAATGATCACAAAAATGACGTTATTTCCTTGGGACAACCACAAATTCAACCTTCCTCCACGAGGAAAAAAGGCAGAACCCAAGCCATGTTTTCCTCTATGAGATTTATTTTTATTATATTGAACACATACATCTGACTTGTGTGTTTGACATCAGGTGCCCTTTTATAAGTCCTCGTCAATATATAAAGAAGAAATAGCTGCAAAGAAATTTACAATACTAGTGAGTTACAGCCGGGAGCTCCACAAAGAGTGTTCTACGGGCCAGCCAGCGGGAGTCTAACCCGCAGTCCACCTGCACTCCCAAGCGATTAGCGGTGTGGTGCCTTTACCATTCAGCCACGGTGGGCCCTCTATATGGGATTTCCGATATACGCAGAGGACGCAAATATAGACAGATCTTTTTGTCCAAATTATGGCAAAACGATATTACAAAACTAGGCGTGGTGATACTCAACTGGACAACATGGGGGTCCCACGTCCCGGTCCTAGGCTCGTACAAGCCCATTTGCCCCTGCTCGGAACCCGAGCCGCCAGACATGCCCCATCAAGGCAGCCCTCACAAAAGCTCCGGTCAAACCGGCGCACTGCCCAGCGCACGTTACGCCGGTTATTCCCAAAAGAAGATGAATTGATCGAATACGATAATCCTCACCACCCAGCTAGAAGAGTCAAATGGTCCCTTCTCTTGGTTCCCGACACGGTACACACAGACATTCCACAGGATCCGAACACCTATAAAGGAGTCGGGCCCATGAGACTACACGAGGTTTCCCGAGCCGGAGTTACTTTACGGAGGGCTCACAAGATCAGATACCATTATCCGGCAAAGAAATATGTGGGAGCCAAACGATAGGAGAGGGAGGTGCTCCTTCCTAACTGAGAAGCCCTGGAGGGTCGGGGAAAATCCCTCCTGACGCCAAAGACGACGCCTCGCTCGGGGATCATGAAGGTGCCTCTAGCGGACCCCGAAGAGACAAGGTAACCCATCCTCTGACGACACAGACATCGCCTCGCTAAGGGTTTTCACCCAATCTCCCCACTCAACCGACGGAACGCCTCGAGGCTCAACGCAGGGAGTCAGAGAGACCAGACTAAGTGCCGTTAACGACCCCAGGCGGGCACGGAAAGCTCCACCTAGACGGGATAGACCCGCCTCACTAGGGGGGGGGGAGTTGGAGGGTCCGTAGTCCCGCCGGTCCCCCACAACTCGGGTGGGAAGAAGCCCGGGAGATCGGCAAAAGCCCGGCCCCCACTACCTTACCTCACGGCCTTCGGCGGTACCCAAGCACGAATGCTCCTGACCCTGTGCAATGACCTACCACTACCTGTTAGTTGCGTTCGAAAGTTTGAGACATCACTAGATCCTCACCACTGGGCGCGGCAACCTCCATTAGCGCAAAGACACGCAGGATCTGGGTCAGACCAAGAGTTCCCCCAAGGTTCGAAGCGCCGTCGATTTAGCCGGCGAGCCTCCGACCCAGTTCCCTGCGGAGATAGTGTTCGATGGCGGACCTGCCGGCCGACCCTCTCCCAGGGTTTACGGCACGACATCGGGCAACCAGAGTCATACTGGCCTCCCTCTGCGACCGCTTCCTGGTCGACGAGGGCACCACCAAACCCTACCCACCTTAGGGTCGGCTCACAACTGCTCCAGCTGCGGAATCTCGGCGGGATAAGCCTTCTGACGCAAATAGCACATTAGGCGCTGTCCGAAACCTTCACCCTTCGGTTGCTCCGGGAAACCCTGCATGGCGATCCCGCGAGCCCCGTCATCACTAGTGAGTCACCGAGACCCTTCCTCTACAAAGCCCGCTCTCTATCCTTAGGCTCCCTCTTAGTCAATTGGTGGATGGGGTCCTATCACATTTGCTAGTCTTTGCCCAGCGACACCGTCCGGTCCTAAGACCGGCACTGGGATCGACCTATGGACCATTGCTATCCGGCTTGCCTAGAGAACTCGGCTGCCGGGGGGTACGAGTCTCTTGGCTCACCGAAGTGGACATCGTTCCATGCACAACGTCCGTCACCCGTGGCCACCGGACTTGAGGCCTGCCGACCGCGAGTCATTCTATGAGGTTGTTAATCGTGCCAATCCGGCCCCCTCGCATTCGTATACAAAGAACTTGACCGGGCTACAAGTCTCCTCCCCCACTCAAGGGGTCGGCTTTGGACCACCCGGAGGGGCGGCTACACTCAACTGGACAAGTGGGAGAAGCTAATAAATAACATTAACTTGACCATTCGTCTTTGCCCAAGATCGTCTCAACCAATAGACGCTTTCAGTGTGATGTCAATCATGACGTTTTGCTTGGAAACTGACTCCAAATAAACGGTTGCTCGTTGTACTTTTTATTTCATCTGTATATTATACCTATAATTCATAGCATGTTCTTATTTATATAGGCAGCCAACTGGCAGCAACGTAGATTAAATTGAATGTGCATACAGTTGTAAAAAAACTGTGCTTTGCAAAAATACACTCGTAAAGTAAGCAAAAGGGCCTGCGTAGCCGAGTGATTAAGGCACCACGTCGTTAATCGCACGAGAGTATAGGAAGTCTGTGGGTTCAACTCCCGCTCGCTCCGTTGCACACTCTTTGTGGAGTTTTCAGAAGTAATTCTCCAGTGTTGCAAATTTCCTTGTGCTACCTCGCCCTTGTGTATTGTCGAAAATGTGTAATTATCTCTGTGTATAAATTAAAGGATCATTCGAGGCGACAGCCATTGTAACTATAGGACCCAAAGCAATCCTCACTTCGTTGGACTTTAAAGTATGCAAGTTACATGCAGTAGGCAAGAAAACGGCAATATTAATCGCGGCAATATGGCCGCTGTTGATGACTGAAACTCCAGGATTAAACAGGACTCGATTTGTATTTTAAAATGCAACTGGTCTGCCAAGTCATACCTTCGTGGAAAACACCTAAAAACCCGATTTTAGTACCTGCCGCGATGGTAGGTTTACCATTGTGTTTTCCTGTTTCCAGTTCTCCATGTTTTCATACCTTTGGGTGCAAGAAAACACAACCATCATAAACCTACCGATCAACCAATAAAATCGGGTCTGTATGGACCCGATTTTAGTGGGCTTGATCTCTGAATTGGACTTACTTGAAACTTTAGCCATTTATCTTAATCGTGAAGTTATTGTTAATGATAAATCTGATTCCACAATGCTCTCTTCAGCTTAGAAAAACCTTTTCAGTATCATCATATAATTTATTTTCTGTATTAATTAATATTAGTCTGTTTTTTATATCTTATTTATTTATTTATTTTTAAATCTCACGTGTTCCCATATTTTAATATATGTGTGTGTTTTCATTTTATTATACAGTAATGCCTCGACTTACGTCAGAAATTCGTACAAGACTAGCGACGTAAGTCGAAAACGACATAAGTCGTGGTACATTTAGATGAACAAAAAAATAAAAGTAATAAAAAATCACCAAACACTAATGATCATATTCTATTGTATTTAGGGATTGTGTTACATACATTTAACATTAGCAAAAAAACTAGTTTGCAATATAAGAATTTGGAATAAATCACTAAGTTCTTAACTTAGTTTATTGTTCTTCTAGCTGTCCCGTCCGAGTCTTTGAGCATGTGAAAAAATGTTGCAATGACGTTTGAACCGACAATTTTTTATTTTTGTCACTTAGAAGCTCTTTGTAACAGTAGAATGAGTTTTCTAAGCTTTTTCTAGTCGTTTCTACACTTTGCTCGTCTGAATAAATCTTTTCAAGAACCGTCATTCCAGCTTCAATAAGGTTTAGTGCTTTGGTTAATTTTGTAACAGTCATAATCTTTCCCCTTCCCCCACTAGGCTCAAAATCTTTATCTATTTCTTCGACAGTACTTTGTTTCTTTAATTCGATAAGTTCGTCGACCGTTAATTCCGGATCAGTTGAATTTATGAGTTCAACAACATCTTCAAAATCCATCTCAAAGCTGAGTTCTCTTCCATTTTCGAGGATTTCAAATGTTTTCTTAGTCTCTGCGAAGGGAAAGGGCACAGTCTTTTCCAAGCATCTCTCATTGTTTTTTGCTACTTAACCTCATGAATCTCCTGTGGCTGTGACTGCATCTGAGATGTTAGATTTCTTCCGAAAGTTTTCAAAAGAGTTCAAAGTGCGTCTAAATAATAGAATTTTTTTCCTGGCCAGGCGACGTAAATGCGGAGTGACGTAAGTCGGGGTATTACTGTAATTAATTTTTTTTTGCTTCCTTATTTCCCTCCTACTCTGTGTTCTTTTGTTTTGATTATACTCTTCTGTGATTGGCTGTTGTCTTCTGCTTTCCTATTGGCTGTTGATTTCTACTTTCCTATTGGCTGTTACTTCAGCTTGTTTCCTTTCCCTTATATCTCATTTCAGTCTTGCAACTGCTTTCATAGTAGAAGCACGTGTTCTTTGTGCCTGACGAAGAAAGACTCAGATCTTTCGAAACCCTAGAGCAAATTAAGTTTTTTGATGGTGTTTTAGTTCTTAATCGAGTTCTGTCTAATCCGGGAATTTCAGCCGTCAACTCGAAGAGGTAATGGTCTGTGCAGCCGCTCCCCGGTATATTTTGCATTCTCCGAAAATTTGTGTCGACTTTAATTAATTTTTTTAATTTGCAAAAAATGGGATATTAATATTACAAAAAAAGTCTTCTCCATCTGGATGGCAAAGATTAGAAACCAGAATCATTTAAAAAAAGCAAAAACCTCAATTTCGCTGAAAGTGAGGTTCGCCGAAAATTTGTGAAACATACAAAAATCGCAATACGAATTTAGAATAATTTTTATGAAAAGAAGGCTAATCCAATATATATAGGGTTAAAAGATTTAATACAGATTGCTTCTACGACGGGTTTAAAATCACCGACAAACTTGAAAATACCCCACAAAATTTACATTTTCAACAACAACAATTTGTTAAAAATCTGAGTTTTAGGTTCACTGAGCATACTTATCTCTGTCTGGAATGAAATTTCTCCACTTTCCGGGCCAGAGCAATCAGTGGCATATCCAAGATTTTATTTCGGGGGGGGGGGGGGGAGGGGTTACTTTAATTTCAACAATATTCTATATCTTAGGAAACATACAGAATTTTGTTGTAAGCAAAAATAATTTTTGACAATAAGGCCAGAGCCAGAGGTGAAAGGGGGGGAGGCTCCTAAAATTTAAGGTTCCGATAATTTAAAAAAATCGGCCAACAGCCCGAAAATTTGGACTTCGCGATTTTTGACAAATGGTCGGCCAAAAAATCAATTTCGTCAATCATTCGCTGAAAAAAATCTCAAATTTCGTTACAGGATCGCGGAAAAAAAACGAATTGTGTCAAAGGGTCGCGGATAAAATGCGAATTTTTTCAAAGGGCCGAGGATAAAATGAGAATTTGTCAAAAGGCCGAGGATAAAATGAGAATTTGTCAAAAGGCCGCGGATAAAACACGAATTTTGTCAAAGGGCTGTGAAAAATTGCGAATTTTGTCACAGGATCGCGAAAAAAGTCAAATTTCGTCAAATGATTGTGGAGAAATCGTGAATTTCGTCAAATGATTCTCGGATGAAACGCGAATTTCGTCTAATGACCTCTGATAAACGCGAATTTCATCAAGGGACCACGGATAAAAGAACTGCGGAAAAATACGAATTTCGACAAATGAGCGCGAAAAAACACGTATTTCTGTCAAAAAGCCGCGGTAAAAACGCGAATTTCATCAAAAAGGTGCTGAAAAAGTGCGAATTTCGACAAAGGTTCCCGAAAAAACCCGCAAATTTTGTCAAAAAGGCCCCGAAAAAACGCAAATTTCGACAAAGGATCGCAGAAAAACGCGAATTTCGTTAAAAAGCCGCGGAAAAACGCGAATTTTGTCAAAGGGCCGTGGAAAAAACGCAAATTTTGTCAAAAAGCCGTGGGAAAAACGCGAAGTTCGGCAAAGGTTAGCGAAAAAAAGGATTTATAAAAAGCGAATTTCGTCAAAAAACAGCAAAAGAATGTGAATTTCGTCAAAGGGCCACGAAAAAAATGCAAATTTCGTCAAAAGGCCGCTGAAAAAAAAGCGAATTTCGTCAAAGGATCGAGGGAAAATGTGAATTTCATTAAAGGGTCGTAATAAAAACCCGAATTTCATCAAACGGTCGCGGAAAAAACACAGCGGTCTCTTTAGAAAACAGCAAACATACAAACAACTATATGTTTATTATTATAGGCATAGCTTTTAAACTGAAATAACATACGGAAGAAACTTTTTAAAAGTCTGGTTAACCTGAACTCAACTTGCAGAAATCTACGCTCAGCGGAAAATCGACCTGAAATGGAAACAGAATTAACCCAAACTGCAACAAAAATAATTAGCGCCGGGAAGGATCCTCTCCCCTGCTGTAACCTTCCATAAAATTTTATTTTAATTTCAGAATTTCTTTTTCACTCAGAATCACCCCTGGAGCACAGGGGGGGGGGGGGGGGTGGCAGAGGTGGATTAACCACAACTCGGGCCCCCCTCCTCTTCTTCAAAGCGATATAGACCATAGGTGATTCAGAATACACGTCTTCTCAATTACCCCATGAACCACTGATGGAGGAAATGTACTTCCATTTACAAAATTATAGAAATTACAAATTTTTATATATAGTATTTGTTTTACCTAGTAAAATTCTAAATTTAATTTTGATACAGTCCCTGGGTTTATAGGTTATATTTAGAAAATATGGTAACCTATCCTGAAATTTTGCGATTTTGCACTATAGCAATAACAGTCATGATTTTTCCACTAATATATACACATTCCCGCGAATCATTTATTTTTGCAAAATTCCACAAAACCAGTATTTTGGAATTAATAAGTGCATAGGAGGAAAAAAAATATATAAGACAGAAAATAGTGAAACATTTTGTCATCTGATGATAAAAAACTGATAAATTGAGTCAAATAGTTACAGGGGAAAACTAGTTGGATGTGCCAACCCCAAAACTTTCTTCTATCTTATACATCTTAATATTTCAAAACCTAGTTACACATGTTAATACTTCAATATTATTAGTTCAATACTATACCAACTTTGATTTTCATCTTAAATTTCTGCTCCAGTCAATTAAATGGACTAATAGCGAGTTAATTTATATCATGATATTTGTTAAAATTATTAATTTTTCCTTATTCTGTTGTTATCAGGCGTTTGCGAATAACCGGCTTAGCAGGAAGCGAGTTCCCGCCACTGCTCGAGCCGCCGATGCACAATAGAACTACTAAAAATCAAGAAAAGTATACAAAAATCGCTATCACAGAGCCCGTTTGCCGCGTAATATTTCAAAATTCAAGGAGGACCCTGTTGGCCAAAGCCAAAAACATGTACAAACATTTTGGTGATGCATAATTTTATACACTATTCGATGCTACAATAATGAAAATGGCACAGAGATTGCAATTATAGCGCCCCCCTTCTGGCGAAATTTTTTCAAGTTCAGGGAGGACTTGCTTGCCATAGCCAGAAACAGACACAAAAATTTGGTTCAATTATATGCATGATTTCATACACTTTTCGATGCTACAATAATGAAAATGGTACAGACATCGCAATTATAGCGCCCCCTACCGGCAGAATATTTGCAAATTTAGGGAGGACCTTCGTGCCATGACCAAAAACAAACACAAAAAATTTGGTTCAATTGTATGCATAACTTCATACACTTTTCGATGGTAAAATATTCAAAATGGCACAAAAATCGCTATTACAGCGCCCCCTAACGGCGATTTTTTTTACAAATTAAAGGAGGACGTCCTTGCCATAGCCAAGAACTTAAAAAAATTTTTTGGTTCCATTCTATGCATAACTTCATATACTTTTGGATGGTACAATATTCAAATTCGCACAAAAATATCTATTACAGCGCCCCCTACTGGCGAATTTTTTCCAAATTCAGAGAGAGCCTTCTTGACATATCCAAAAACTTAAAATAAAAATTTGCTTGAATTCTATGCATAAGTTCATACACTTTTGGATGGTACAATATTCAAAATCGCACAAAAATTGATATTACAGCGCCCCCTACAGGCGAACTTTTTCCAAATTCAGGCATGACCTGGTTGCCATAGCCAAAAACATAAAATAAAAATTTTGTTCAATTCTATGCATAACTTCATACACTTTTTGATGGTACAATGGCGACAGACAGACGGCACACGGATAGACAGACATTTTTTTATAAACATGTTTTTTGGGATCTCTGACCCCTAAAACGTGTAAATCCGTCGAAAACCGTAAGTCGAAAAAAATTTCGATTACAATACTTTCTTCAATTTAAGATAGAAGAAAGTAAAAAAACGTGAATTTGTCAGGACAGGAAAGAAAATCATCGCGAATTTCGTTAATCGGTTGTTCAGCGGAGTTGAAAAAAACATCGCGAAACAGAATTTCGTCAAACGATCCATATAAATAAAATCGTCAATTTCGAAAAATTATTCGAGCAAAAAAGTGTGACTTTCGTCAGATAACTTCGGAAAAACTCGCGAATTTCGTCAAGAGATCACGTAAAAAAAGGCGCGAATTTTATCAATCGGAAAAAATTGCGAATTTCGTCAAACAATTGCAGAAGTGAATCGCGAATTACATCGAACGATGCGGAGAAAATATCGCGATTTCGTCAAAAAGTCGGTAAAAAAATTGCAAATTTCGCCAAACAAGTGCAGAAATTAATCACGAATTTCGAGAAACGATTGTTAAAGAAAACCGCGAATTTCCTTAAACGATCGCGGGAAAAATAATCATGAATTTCAGCAAACGATTGCAGATATAAATCGCGAATTTCAGCAAACAAGAGCGGAAAAATATCGCGAATTTCGGCAAAAAATCGAAGAAAAAACGCGAATTTTGGCAATCGATCACGAAAAAAAAAACGCGAATTTCCGCAAACGACCGAAGAAATAAGCGCGAATTGTGGCAATCGATCGCAAACAAAATTGCGATCGGCAAACGATCGCGGATAAAAATCACGAATCAGCAAGCAATCGTGGGAAAAACGCGAATCTCGGCAGACGATCGCGGGAAAAAAAGGGAATTTGGGCAAACGATCGCGGAATAAAAATCGCCAATTTCGGCAAAGATCGCCGAGAAAAATCGTGAATTTCGGCAATCAATCTCGGAAAAAAATCGCGCATTTCTGCAATCGATTGCGTTGAAAAATCGCGAATTTCGGCGAACGATCGAAGAAAAAATCGCGAATTTCGGCAAACAATCGTAGGATTGGATTGATTTTTGACGGCCAATTATCTACTCGAGGGATATAGGCCCGAGGGGGGAGCGCCCTTCGTGGGGGGTCTTTCTAAGGGAACCTAACCCGTATTGTCGCATGGAAATCCAAGGTTCGAAGAAAACCACGAAAACTCCGAACGATTAGGTCGACGGGCGCGGTTGGGTTCGAACCCAGCACCTCCCGTCTACCAACTTAGAGAGCAGAACCTCTCGGCCACTGGTGGGGCCAAAACAATCGTGGAAAAAAAGCGAATTTCGGCAAACGATCGAAGAGAAAATCGCAAATTTCAGCAAACGATCGAAGAAAAAATCGCGAATTTCGACAAACGATCGTGGGAAAAAGGCGAATTTCGGCAAACCATCGCAGAATAAAAATCGGGAATTTCGCAAACAATCGCAGAAAAAATAACGAATTTCTGTAAACGGTCGCAGAAAAAAAAAGTAGTATGCTGGATAAATGTGTCCTGAAATATCCAAAAGAGTATATCCTGAAATATCAACTTAAGGCCAGTATTACGGGGACCATATAAATTACAAAATTTCGTATTTTAATATGTATACTGGACCATTTAAAACAAATGACATATCTAAAGTCTGTACTTATACTTTTCGCCGTTGGGAGTACGTTTTTATCGTCAGCGGTCTAACTTCTTGATATTTTATGCATTAATTATAGCAGCACTCACGCAATTTTAACCTACATATTTTTTTCAAATATAATCAAATCATATTTAGGATATCCCAAAACATGTAAATTTCGGTCTAGCTTTAAAGGTGGGAGGGGTTGGCGTGAGGTCGTGTGACTGACCATGGTGTTAAAATGTAAGGAGTTATGATTAGACAAATGCTTGATTAAAATTTCAAAGATATAATTCGTAGAGGTGCTGTCAAAATCTTGCCTAGGCCGTTGTGGCTACTAGTCTCCTCTGCGTAAATATTTCCCAAACTGAAAGCCGAGAAATTTCAATAATTCAATACTTTATTTTTATGAATAGAAAAGAAATTAAAAGTGGAGTAGCGTTTGAACTACAATTAATAATTTTCAAGATTCAATAAATGAATGAAACAAAGAATAATGCACAATTTTGCATTAAATGTTAGCTCAATGTGAAAAAAAGAAAAAAAAAAACCTCGAAAAAAATCTTAGCAGAGGGACCCTTTTTCTTCTGGGTCCCTAGGCTTCAGCTTAATGGGTAATTTGACTTTGGGGTGGGGGGGGGGGGGGTATATTATTCTGATGCGGCCACACGCCGAAATAAGTTGAAAAGTGTTAATGGTATTTTTTAATAAACTTTTATTTAAAAGAAGTGCATTCTAGCTTAAAATGTATAAAATTGTTCTCCCCACCACCGAAAATAAAGTCTCCTTCACCTTCTTTGGGTATTCTGTTTGTCTATGTGGACTGACATGGCACTAACGAGAATGGCTAATATGCGGTAAAACAGAAAACTAAATTACAAATTTATCTCAAACAGAAAGAAAAAAAATCAGCATCTTTTTAATTTCATTTTCGACTTCATTTGTGGTGTAACTGCGCGCAGAGCTGCCAAGTCTCCGGCTTTTTGAATACCAGTATTTTAATACAGAAAATGTTATTTTATTTAATTGGAACATCTGGGCGATTTAAAAGAACAACATTTTCTCTAAGATAATAGTGGTATGCAAAAAGCCAGAGACTTGGCAACTCTGTGCGCGCTGATATGGGACTAACCAGAATGGCTAGTTCGTTATATTGTAAAAAACAAAGTTTCAAATTTATCTCAAACAAAAAGAAAAAAAAAATCAGCATTTTTTTCATTTCATTTTCGGCTATTTTGAGAGGGGAGTGTAATCCCAGGGATGAAAGGGCATTAAAGTTATTTTGTAGCAGCTTTGTAACAGCAAAAATCGAATTTTGTAGCAGTAAAAAATTAATTTTGTAGCAATAAAAGCTCTTTTTGGAGCAGATTGAAATTCTAATGCTAATAAATAAGAAGTTTGCGTATTTGTCGCGACCTTTTGACTAAATTCGCGTATTTCTTGCGATCTCTTAACGAAATTCGCGTGTTTTTCGCGATCTTTTGACGAAATTCACGTATTTTTCGCGATCTTTTGTTGAAATCACTGTGCTTTTCGCTATCTTTTGACGAAATTAGCATGTTTTTCAAAATCTTTTGACAAAATTTGCTGTTTTCGCGATCTTTCAACGAAATTAGCGTTTTTTCACAATCCCCCGTTTTGTTCGTTTTTTGAATTGGTGATCTTATGACAAAATTCGTTTTTTTTTTCGCTATCCAATGACAAAATTCGCATGTTTTTCGCGATCTTTTGAGGAAATTCACGTGTATTTCTTGCGATCATTTGATGAAATTCGCGCTCTTTTGAAAAAATTCGCATATTTTTCCTGATCCTTTGTTGAAATCAGGGTCCTTTTCGCTATATTTTGACAAAATTAGTGTGTTTTTTGAAATCTTGAAATTTGTTTTTTGAAACCTTTTTTTGCGACCTTTTGATGAAATTTGCGGTTTTTTTTCGCGATCTTTTAAAGAAATTCGCGTTTTTTTCACAATCTTTTGACCCCGTTTCGTTCATTTTTTTAAGAAATTAGCGATCCTTTGACAAAATTCACGTTTTTTCGCGATCCTTTGACAAAATTCACGTTTTTTGCGATCCTTTGACAAATTTCGCGTTTTTCGCGATCTTCTGACGAAATTCACGTGTTTTTTTCGACCTTTTCAGGAAATTTGTGGATTTTTTCGTGATCTTTTAACGAAATTAGAGTTTTTTCACAATCTTTTTACCGTGTTTTGTTCTTTTTTTTGGCGAATTTAGCTATCTTTTGACGAAATTCGCGTGTTTTTGCGATCGTTTGACGAAATTTGTGTTGTTTTTCGGCCTTTTGATGAAATTAGCGTTTTTTTCGCCATCGTTTAACAAAATTATCGTTTTTTCACGATCTTTTGACCGTGTTTTGTTCGTTTTTTGACAAAACTAGCGATCCATTGTCAAAATTCGCGTTTTTATCGTGATTCTTTGACGAAATTCTCGTGTTTTTCGCGATCTTTTGACAAAATTTGAGTTTCATTCACGATCTTTTGACAAAATCGCGTTTTTTCGCGATCTTTTGACCCCGTTTTGTTCGTTTTTTGAAGTTATTGGTGATCTTTTGGCAAAATTCGTTTTTCTTCGCTATCCAATGACAAAATTCGCATGTTTTTCGCGATCTTCCGACGAAATTTGCATATTTTTTGCGATCTTTTGACAAAATTCGCATATTTTTCGTGATTCTTTGTTGAAATCAGCGTCTTTTTCGCTATCTTTTGACAAAATTAGTGTGTTTTTTAAAATCTTTTGATGAAATTTGCAACTTTTTGCGACCTTTTGATGAAATTTACGGGTTTTTTCGCGATCTTTTAAAGAAATTCGCGTTTTTTCACAATCTTTTGACCACGTTTTGTTCATTTTTTGAAGAAATTAGCGATCCTTTGACAAAATTCACGTTTTTTTTGCGATCCTTTGACAAAATTCGTGTTTTTCGCGATCTTTGGACGAAATCTGCGTGTTTTTCTAGACCTTTTCATGAAATTTGTGGATTTTTTCGCGATCTTTTAACGAAATTAGAGTTTTTTCACAATCTTTTGACCGTGTCTTTTTTTTTTGGCGAATTTAGCACGAAATTCACGTGTTATTCGCGATCCTTTGACGGAATTCACGTGTCATTCGCGATCCTTTGACGGAATTCACGTGTTATTCGCGATCTTTTGACGAAATTCGAGTGTTTTTGCGATCTTTTGACGAAATTTGCGGGGGTTTTCGACCTTTTGATGAAATTAGCTTTTTTTTCGCCATCTTTTAACAAAATTATCGTTTTTTCACGATCTTTTGACCGTGTTTTGTTCGTTTTTTGACGAAATTAGCGATCCATTGGCAAAATTCGCGTTTTTATCGCGATTCTTTGACGAAAATCGCGTGTTTTCGGCGATCTATTAACGAAATTCTCGTGTTTTTCGCGATCTTTTGACAAAATTTGCGTTTTATTCACGATCTTTTAACGAAATCGCGTTTTTTCGCGATCTTTTGACCGCGTTTTGTTCGTTTTTTGACGAAATTAGCGATTCTTTGAAATTACTTTTTATCCTTTGAATTTGAATTAATTGTATTCACGTTTTTTTCCACGACCATTTGACAAACATCGCGTGATTTTAGAAATATTTTGACCGCGGTTTCTTGCTTTTTTAACGAAATTAGCGGCCTAGAAATTTGTTGTTGTTTCTTTGATAGACGAAATCGGGCTAAATTTCATTTTGGCACCAAGTACGTTTTGGCGCAGGTTTAGCGCAAAACGGAAAAAATAGCTGTTTTGTAGCAGCTTGACGCAGGAAAGCGATTTTGGCGCAGGTCTTACATCCCTGTAATCTCCATTACCCCCTTCAACTTCTTTGGGTATAATGTGGTGTCACTGTGCACTAATATGGAACTAAAAGGCGGTTAGTCTGTTGAATGATAGGGGGGAAATTACAAATTTATTTCATGCAGAAAATAAAAAAAAATCAGCATTTTTTAAATTTCATTTTCTGAAGGAGGCTGTAACCCTATTAGCCCCTTTCACTGGATATAATGCGGTGTCACTGTGCATTAATATGGAAAAAAAGAGATAGTCCAGGCAATAGAGACCGTATAGGGACTAGCAAAATTCATGGTAGTTCTGGAAAAAGGCTTACTATATATTTTTTGGGTCGCTGAATCCGAATTTTTAACTTCCCACCAAAATTTCACCCGGCAACCACCCCCCCAAATTTTGGTAAAATGCCCCCCAAAAAAGGTTTTTATTAAAAAAATCAATTTTTTTATTGTTTTAGGGAAAAGGTATCTATAGATATATGACATTATGACGTGGGATGAATGGGGAGGGGGGGAATCTGCCTCGGAACATGCGCCGCGTTGCTGCAATTCCACTTAACTACTCACATCGTTTACATTCGCCCTCCCGTCTCCCCTCCGAACTTTCCCTATAAGGTTTACTTTAAGTTTTCTGGGTTTCTGAATCCGAATTTTTAACTTCCCCCCAAAATCCCCCACCCCTTGAAACCCCCCCCCCCCTCCCAAAATAGTTGTTTTTAAATTAAATATTTTATTGTTTTAGGGGAACAGTATGTAGAAATTCAGAAAGTAGACAAAATTTACAACAAATAGGATACATGGCATTATGACGTAGGATGAACGGGGAGGGGGAGGGCTGCCTCTGAACATACACTGTGGCGCTCGTGCACTAAGTTATGCAAGTCCAGGCAGTAGGGGATTTTACCTGGCAAAATTAATGCTAGTTCTGGATTTCGACTCACTTTATGTTCACCCATTTATCCTACGTGATAATGTCATGTATCCTATTTGTTGCAAATTTTGTCTACTTTCTGAATTTCTACATACTTTTCCTCTAAAACAATAAAAAATTTAATTTAAAAACAACTATTTTTTGGGGGGATGGGGGGGGGAGTTAAAAATTCGAATTGAGCAACCCAAAAACTTAATGTAAACCTTATAGGGAAAGTTCGGAGGGGAGACGGGAGGGCGAATGTAAACGATGTGAGTAGTTAAGTGGAATTGCAGCACCGCAGCGCATGTTCCGAGGCAGATCCCCCCTCCCCATTTATCCCACGTCATAATGTCATATATCTTATTTGTTGCAAATTTTGTCTACTTTTTGAATTTCTAGATACTTTTTCCGTAAAACAATAAAAAAAATTGATTTTTTTAATAAAAACCTTTTTTGGGAGCATTTTACCAAAATTTGGAGGGGGGGGGGGTTGCAGGGGGAAAATTTTGGTAGGAAGTTAAAAATTCGGATTCAGCGACCCAAAAAACATAAAGTAAGCCGCTTTCCAGAACTACCATTAATTTTGCCAGGTAAAATCCCCTATTGCCTGGACTATGAAGACATTGGTCTGTGGAATGATAGGAGAAAAATTACAAATTTATCTGAAACAAAAGTAAAAAGAATCAGCATTTTTTTTCATTTCACTTTCGACTATTTAACCCTTTCCGGCACAGGCAATTTTTGTTGTAAAATGATGAAATGATTGACTGACTCTGAAATTTTAAAACTTTTTTAGAAAGTAAAAATATGTTAATTTTAATGTTCATTGTAAAAGAAAAAATTTACTAAAATATTCTCGGTGCCGCTCGTAAGTTTGGAATTAAAATAAGGTATCCCGACCCGGACACAGTGTGCCGGAAAGAGTTAAGGAGGGGGCTGTAACCCCATTAGCCCCTTTCACTTGTTTGGTTATAATGTGGTGTCACTGTGCACTAATATGGAACTAAAGAGAAGAGAGCGGCTAGTCTGTTGAATGATAGCAGATTACCTCAAACAAAAAATAAAAATAATAATAACTTTTTTCATTTCATTTGCAATTATTTTGAGATGAGGTAGCTGTAATTCCATCAGCCCCCTCCCCATCTTGGAGCATGCTGTAATGTCAATGTGGACTATTATGGGGTTAACGAGAATGGCCATTTCGGTGTATGACAGAAGAAAAAATTACAAATTTATTTTAAAAAAGTAAGGAAAAAACACTTTTTTCATTTAATTTTCGAATATTTCGGAAGGAATCAGCCCCCTTCCTCTTCTGTGACGTCAATGTGGACTAATATGAAAATAGCAATTTTTTTCACATAACTTTCAAAAATTTGGGGCTGTAGCCCCATCAGCCCACCCCCTGGATATGCCCATGAGAGCAATCATCGGACAAATGAGGCAGCTTCCCTCAGTGGTCTTTGGTTTCTAAATAGGGTCTTTTTAGTAGTCACGAGTCTTTTTACATAATTCGAAATAATGTTTCTTCTGTGTAAAACAATATTTTTGCTCCAGATCTTTAAAAATGTTTCTTTGTGCTGAAATACTGTGCATGCACGTAAAATCTATAAACTGAGCACCAAAAGAGTATTAAGTAAATGTAATAAAAATTCTAATTGTATGCATGTTACATTAATATACGTCCATTTGCTGAGAGCCTGATCACAGCAGGTGTAGGTGTCCCAGATAGAAAGTAAGATTGCTTCCAAATAAAAACAGTCGCTTTATTTAAATGCAAAATTTTTGCCATAAAGAAGGTAAAAATTACTATTAGAAAAGAGTGGTGGATGTTTTTCATTATTAAAAGTCGCCCCCTCCCCCTTCATATACCTCCCACCGTTCTAATTGAAATGCTAGATTCCAGAACCAGAATTGTAATAATAAAGAGAACAAATTGAGAGATAATATTTCTATGAATTGTAAACTTCTAAGTGAGTGAAAAATCCTCGCCTGGACATTTTTCGCCACCTGGAAATTTACAACTCATATGATTTATTTATCAACTGAATAATTGTGTTAAAATTAATCTAATAATATTTCTGTATTTGAAATTTCAATATTCGAAATCTCAGCCCCTCCTCCTCCCACTTCTGGTCATCCTTAGCCTTCTAAGTGAATTGTAATTTTGACTCTGGAAAAGGATCAAATTATAATATTACGGAACAAATTAGAGCTAAATATTGGCATAATTGAAATTTTGATATTCAAAATGGAAAAAAAGGGGCGGGGTAGTTAACGTTAAAGTAGTCTTCTCAATACTCTAATTGAAATATCACATTTATCCTAGCAAATGAGAGTTAAATTCTTATATATTTGAAATTGAAATATTCGAAAGTGGGGATTGAAGGTGGAAGTTAACGCCTCTTGCTTTTTCTCCACCAGAATACAAAGATTCAAATGTATAATACAATTCTTTATTCTTAAAAATCTGCTCTATTTGCTAAAAGGCAGAAAACAAACGTTTAAATATGCACAAATAATACACAAAAAGAAGCATGCATGCAATCAATTTGTGCATATTTAAACGTTGGTTTTCTGCCTTTTAATATTCTTGCACAAAGGCTTTATTTGCTATTTTTATGCTCTATTTGTTGCATACTATACTGAATAATCAGTCATGTAAATCACTCCTATGTATCCCTCCCAAATTTATGCTTTCCCCTTCAGCACACAATGTTTAAAATTTTATTTAAACAAAATCTTCTCCCCCTAATTGTTCCTTAAGGCTGCTAGTCTCTCAGCTTCCGAATTCCCTTTGGTAATGTTAAATCTATGGGCGTTTGATGCATTCTTATATTCAAAATATCTCCTCGGGAAATTAATATCTTAAACTTCTTTTTTAGTGCTCTCATCTAAAGGATGTCTGTTTTTTTTCTTAGTTAAAACTAAGAAAAAAAGTGACATCCTTTAAGATGAGAACACAGAAAAAAGAAGTTAAAAATATTAATTTCCCGAGGAGATGTTTTGAATATAAGAATGCATCAAATGCCCATAGACTTAACATTACCGAGGGGAATTCAGAAGCTGAGTGACTAGCAGCTTTAATAGGGAAAATAAATAAATAATCAGTCATATATACTGGTCTCTTTTTCATGAAATTTTCTCATTACAATACATTTTCGCATGGTACTGGTATAACAGAAAAATATAGTCCACTTTTTATATATTTTTTAAAAAGTTACATTTTTTTTTTTTTTACATAAATTAATTACAAAGTTATTGAATAATTATTCAATTCTTTGTCAAATTAATACCCAATGAATTGACTGGCATATTTAAGAGCCTACTTCAGTCAACTGAAAAGACGCGTTCGTTAGTGCTAATCCTATGGTAGAAATTTATAAAGCTATCTCGGTCGTATTTCAATATTTTTAAATGATTTTTTTGCATTGGATAACTGAGATCGATCTGTATGCAACCGTTTTTTACTTTTTTGATTTTGGTTGCATATTTTTTTTTTATAAGGATGCTTTTACTTTCGAAACCGGTTCCGAAAATGAAAGTGTCCTCATAAAAAATACCTGTAAAGGAAATCGAAAAAGTAAACAATGGCCTGCATACAGATCGATCTCAGTTATCCAATGCAAAAAAAAATTTCACTTAAAAATATTGAAATGCGATCGAGATATCCTTATAAATTCCTACCATAGGATCAGCATTAGCGAAAGCGTCTTTTCATTTGACTAAAGTAGGCTCTTAATTTATAAGCTTACTCCATGTCTTTAAGAACTTATCACGTCGATTAATCATACCAAATTATACTGTACAACTGAATAACAAAAAGACTCATGAAGTTGAGATATTTATAGATTACTTAGTATTTGTAATTATATTATTAGTAATTGTCTTTGCTTGTAGTTTATATTGTCAATTTAGTCTGATGTTTTTATACTTTTAATATGTAAATAAAAAATTTTAAGCATTTATTTTGAATCATTTGGAAATTGGATGACCTGATGAGGATTTATGTAAATGGGCATGCTATATCTAAAAATATGTAAAGAAATACTTAGACTTTTAAGTTAAAAGATGGTAACATTGAATATTACTGTATACAGTAGACTCCCTCAAATCCACACAGCTTGGGACCAGAAGTTGTGTGAATTTCTGGTCATTGCTTGGTTGACATTTTTAAACAGTAATTTGAATGAAATAATGCAATCAAAATTATAATGAATGCTTGCAATATAGTAAAACATTAAAATAACAGAGTAAAGTAATAAACTAAAATGATAAAACATAAGATAATTTTAAAAATGAATTATTAAAAGTAAAGGTCAAGTAAATAATTAATAATGCATAATTAAATATGCGTAATAAAGATGCGATACATTTTCCTATAATTGTCCTCATAAAGGTAACCTATTAATTCACATAAAAATCATAATGTGAGGAAGATTTATTTCAGGTTTAGCCAGTCTTAATAACCATAAAAGCTTGATTAATGCATAAATATATTTGGTAAAAAGATTTTGATTACAAGTGGTATGAGCAATATCTTGATTTTTTTTCACAAATAAATTTATACTTTCTTTATGAAAAACCACTGTTTCAGTCATATTATAGAGAATTACATGTTAAAATACATACGGAAGGAAATAAAACAAAACAAAAAAAAAAAAAAAAAATGTAATTTTGCCTCTACATTTGAACTGAAATTTTCATTGTTTACATATTTTAGGGTTGCGGATTTGAGGGAGTGTACTGTACTAGTTCTGAAATTGGTGAAATACAGACTTAGAATTATCGAAGTATAAAGTTTGAAAATTGCAATTAAACAAAATTTTTAATGTTTTAAATAGGAATTAGAACTTTAAACAAAAATGTAAAAATATATTTATGACAGGGTTTGCCCAAGTGGGCCTGCCCGAAAAAACCCGGGGTTTTCCGGGCGTTGAAAAAACCTATTGTGGGTTTTTTCAAATTTTCTTGTGCTTTCACAACTGTATCATTATTTAATCTAAGGTATGAGAATGCAAAGATAAATGACAATTTAAATATATTTCAAAAGAACCAGATTTAAAGGAATTTCTAAGCAGAGATAAAATGACCAAAAAAAAAAAAGAAAAAAGATTTCCATGCCTGTAATCTAAAATGTATCCAAATGATTTAAATCTTAATGCATGGAAAAAGATGGCACTTGAACCTCATCCTGATTGTTTGCATTGTTATAGCTTTTACGATTAATCATCCCATTTATTATCCTGCTTCAATTTTCAATGAAAGTGTTATATAGGAGTTTACAATACAAAAATGGTTAAGATTATGGCAAAAAAGAGTGAAACAGATGAGTTTCCTCACGGATTTTGTCAGATTTTCTTTTCTTTACATTCATTACCAGCTACCTTTGCTTCAATCGAACAATACTTTTCTACATTTGGTCTGGTTTGGAGCAAGTTATGTAATCATTTTGGAGTTGATAAAGCAGCAAAGCTGTATCGCTATAAGTATATCGCTACTTGCAATCTAAATTTGCAAATATCACTGACACTGACTTCCATGACAATTTAATCCAACATTTAATACTATTGCAATATGTATTGTAGCAAATTCTGCAAAAATTTTCAAATATATTATTACAAATCCTATTTAAAAAAAAAAAAAAAAAAGCTTTCAACTGATTTCTGTTTTGAAGAAAATGAAAGAAACTATATAAATTTAGCATGTTTAACTTAAGGTAAGAATTACATAAAGAAATCCAGTTGTGGTTCACTTAATATATGCTTAGTGCAGCAAACTTATCCCATGAGATACAGATGTACTTTTGAAATAATTTTGATTTTTTTTCTTTTTACATATTTTTTGCTAATTCATACTTAATTAATGCAAAATTATGCCCAGGTTTCACTGATAAATGGAGAATTTAGGTATTATGTTTATGAAAATTAGAAGTTTAAAGTGTTCTCCAAAAAAAACCCGGTTTTAGACTAGTGGGCCCAGCGGGCTGGTGTTTTTCTAACTCTGATTGAACAAATGTATAAAACTTGCAGTTCAATATTTTTTTTTCTCTTGAAAATGCAACTTTTTATCTCCTGAAATTGATAAAAGGGTGATTTTAGTTAAGATAATTCAAGTTCTATTTCTGTACTGAAAAGTAAATAAACAAATTCTTGTACTTAAGTATGTCTAGTTAAGTAGTACATTAAAACACAAGAAAACAGATCCTATAGAACTAAATCCTGCATTAAGTAAAAAAAAAAAAAAAAAAAATGTAAAAGGAAATGTACTTTGTAAAACATCCTTTTCTATACTGCATTGTGATTCTATCTTACAAGCTTTTACTGCAATTATAAACAATCCTATTTTCGGTGTTTTATATTTAAGTTCCTGTATATATACATTAATTAGAGAAGAATAATAATGCTTTCTGATCAGGGGACAAAGATTCAATATTCTTTTAAGAGACTTAATATTTTGATCTGTAATTTTGAAGTAAAAAAACCCAAGATCTATATAAACAAAAGCTGTTCAGTGAAATAAAAAAAGTTGTCTTGAAAAACTGACTTCTGATTACATCTGTCCTGTTTTTAAAAAAGAAAATTTTAAGGTAAAGGAAAATCATCTCACACAATGGCAGTTAACAATAATTTTTTTCAAGTTTCTTCTTTTTCTATTTTATTTATTATTATTTTAAGTTATACAATGGAAGACAACATGGTCACAAATTCATTATGCCAATAGAATTTGGTTATACAATTAATTTAATAAGATTTTAAGTTAAAACATAACAAACAAAACTGAAAGCTGTAGTTTCTATTTTTAGAGAATAAAAACATTAAAAAAAAATAACTGTTTTGCACACTTGTTTTTACTAGAAGTAATATGCATGATTCAAAGACAAATTAGATAATGGAATTAAGAATTGGGTTCTTACTACTGTTTTTCTAAAAAGTTAATTTCTTAATCAATAAATTTTTCATTGTGTTTTATCTTAGCTTTAAGCCAGAACCAAAGTGAAAAAAAATATACATATTTCAGTGTTTTTTTGTTAACTGGGAGCAAATATTGAAAAGGAAATGTCGCCAATAAAATTTTATGCCCTTTTCAATAGCAGCTTTTATATACTGTGGCACTGTGGGTGTAAATTAGAAACAATATTTTGATGTTGAAATAAAATATTTTGGTTAATGGTATTATTTCATCTTTTTAAAATGAAATAAATTAAATGCATGAATTTTAAACGAAAGTTAACTAATATGAGTAAAATGCAATTATATTTTAAATTAAGCGGATGCACTATGAATAATGCTGACGGAAACAATATTTGGTGAATTATCATCTACACTCAGCTAAATTATTAGCACCCTGATTTCTAATAAAAAATAAAATCAGAATTAAACCTAAATTGTTTTTTAGCCCTTGATCTGGTAAAAACAATTTCATTTTTAAAAATTCAATTATGAATGAATTAAAATACAAATCACTGACATTAATTACTACTGGTATTTAAATTTTTGATACAAGATAAATACTATAATTTATTTTTTCACATTAATGTATTTCATTTAGATACTTTTGTAACAAGCATGTTCTCGTTTACTTAAAAATAAGGAAAAAGATTAGAATAAAGAAGGAAATAGAATAAAGAAGAAATAAAGGAAATTTGAACATATGTACCTACTTAAAGATTATTTAGTGAAAACATCTGGAAATTATTTCTTTTAAGGAGTGGAAACACTTCAGCTAACTATTACATAGATGGAAGTTGATTTTATATAAATAATAATGTTACAGCAAAACATTAATTTTATTGATTTGTCTAATCTCATTTTATTTTTCAATTCAGATTAAACAAGACAAAATGATGATTACATTTTTTCACCGTTATTAGTATATGTTTTATCTAGAAAAAAAAGTACTGAATATTTCTAATTACGTCAAAATATGATAATTAAATTAAGCTTGGTTTCAAGCATTTTTAAACTTTTTTGGTCAATTTAATATTTTTTTCTATTCTTATTTGAATAACTTTAAATTGTCAATGCCAATAAATAATATATGTTTCCAAAATACTAACTTTATTACTATAAATTAAACAATTAAGTTAAACTACAACTCAGCGAAGCTAAACATTGTCATCCATTTCAAAATAAACACAAACAAATATACCTAAAATGCATTCTTTATCACTACAACTATCTGCTAAATTGCAATCGAGTTATCGCCAACAAAGGTAACCCCTCACACTGACTTCCAACTTAGCCGTCTTACGGCTCTTATGCGCAGTTCCCTATTTTTCATTACTGCACATGACGGTTCTTTAATATCTTCAGTTATTGAGCCGTATCATACGGCGCAATAGACACGGCCTGATGTTGATGTATTTGTCCGTGCAACGTAGTTAAATTAAATTAATGTTGCAAATGATTCATTTCTTATTTCCAGCGTCATTCCAGAAAGGATTTAACAGTTCCAAGATTCCCGGTTTTTAAAATATATAATAAAGTTTTGTGTCTTTAAAAGGTTTAAAGGCTGATTATTCTTCCATAAAAAAATTATCATACTAGTACTTTAATTTTGTAGTACACTGTGTAAATGTAGACTTTAAAGTAATTTATTTACATGATTTAAAAGAAAAAAATTGCATAATTAATTTTATGGTATTTCAACGTCACTTTTACAATAAATATGGACTATATTTTTGATACCTAAACTGTACATTTTATGAAATCTTTTTCTGTGTTCTTTCAAACTTGTAAAATGTGGATTTTTTTTTTTTTTCTTCTTTTCAGTGACATTTCCTGCTAACCACTATCACCAACAACTCCCAGCACATTGATTGAATGTGTATTGTCTCTGCTGTATGGTTTGTCAATTCACATCATACCATTGACAATACTTTCTCAATTACACCCTATTCTGTATAGGGTAGATGCTCCAGTTGTGGCCACTTTTAGAGAAAATTTGAAATTGAAATTTTACAGTTATTGACTGATTGAAGCATATTAAATCATAATAACATCATTATTTAGCAAATTTAATTGTCTTTCTGTGAATTATAATAACTTTCCACAAAATATTTTAGATTGTGAGTAATAACTCATTAAATAATTTATTTCAATTTGTACCAGTTGTGGCCACCTGTACACCAGTTTTGGCCACCTCTATGCACCAGTTGTGGCCACTCCAATATCATGTAGTTTAACAAACATTTTAATTGATAATAAGTAAAAATAAAGCATTTTTATGCAACATCTATCTTACCACACATATATTTCTTGCTGTATTAAAAGAATTTTGTAAGTTTCTTTTATGAATTGATAAAAACATCAAGTAAAATATACTTATGTTGATTTTAACTGAAAATTTCAATAAAAAAAACAAAAAATATATTTAATTTGATTCATAAAAGGGACAACAGTGCCTGTAGGACATCAAGATTAACTATTTAAATCTGTTTTATAATTATCCAATGGATTGTGGATTGATTAAAACACTTGAACTGTCACCAAAGAGTTTTATTTCTGGTGCTCCAAAACTTTGCTAGCTTGTAGTGCTGGCATTATACATTTTGAAAGGCCTTAATTTTACTTCTTATGCTAGAACAGTGTTCCCTCTAGTCCATTTTTTAAGAGCACAGAATTCTGTGTTTTTTAAACTTAGTAAAATTAATGCTGTTCTTTTTAAATAATGGGAAATACATTCTTGCTTGTATTTAGATATCTCTAGTTAAGATTTTCACAATATTTAGTATTTCTAAATCAGTTTGCCCGAAATCTGGCAAAAATTCTGGAACTTCTTCACTTCTTTAGGAAAAATACAAGAAATCATGCTGTAATTTTATTAAACTTTTTAATTCATAATTTGTAAAATCTTTCAAAATTTGTTTTAATTTATTTATCGTGTAAGACATATTGCCCCTCCCCTTTGGTTTTATCAATACTAAACACAATATACTATATTTTCTTTAGAAATATCATTCTTTAGTTACTAGCACAGTGTCCTTTCTAAAGTGAATTATCTATTGGACAGAGAAAACAAAATCTCTTTGATAGAACTGTTATTAGCCTTGCTTTTTATTATTATTATTGAAGCCATTACTATATAAAACAAAACTAAATAGATTTTTTTTTTTATCCAAAATGTTCTTAAATTATTTAATGGCTAAAATTCTCACTATAATGAATCATGTGGCCAAAAATGGAACATACGCTGTGCCCTTTTTGCCACTTCCAACTTCCATGGCCATAACTGGTACATATAGCAAATTTAAAGCACCAGTTGTGGCCACCCCCCATTAAACTGTTAAAATAATTAATTTAAATGTGAAATTGCAATAGAGAGGAAGCTTACCTCATAAAACCTAACAGCAATTTGTTTCAGGACAAACAGAACCCAATAAGTGCCTAATATTGAAAGATTTGGAAAACTTGTCAGCTAAGCAAAAATCTTAATACATGTGAGCACACACTACAGATTCACAAATTTATTTTTTTTGTAAGTCACATTTTATCAAAAAATAAACAAATGAGATTGTAAATGATAAAAGGGTGTTTGCTTAAGGTCTGAGAATGCATATTATTTGTCTGCATCAATTCACAGCTTAAATATTGGACAAACTGATCCAATGTGGCCACAACTGGTACAGTGGCCACAACTGGAGCATCTACCCTACTAGATGTTGGCTATGAAACAGAAAAAAAAAAGTGGAATTTTTAGCAAAGCTCAGAATGGTGAAGAATGGAAGATATTGAAATCGGCATTCTACTTCAATATTAATTCATGGTAAAATTTTGATCAATGATATTAATTATAATAACCTTTATTTTTTGCTTTCTTCATTTTAATTACATGGTTAATATTATATAGTTGCCATATTAAAGGTAGTGGCAGAAGTATTTATATAATATACTCATATTATTTGATACAGTAAATTTATATTACATAATATTTAGTATATTTTATTCATTCTGGTCAGCATAACAAACCTCTGAAAATAAAACTACCATTGTTATATCAATTATTGTGAAGAGCCATCTATTTGATCTTATATATTTGATAAATGTACGCTAAATTATTGATTTCTATTATTTTAGTTTGCTTTTATTAACCTTTAGTAACTGATGTTACCGGTTTCTCAGACCGTGGCTTTTTTAAATTTTTATAGTTTAACTTGCAGTTTTCAGTTTAACTACAAACACTGCCGAAATTTTGTTCCATTTGGAACTTTAGTACTATCGCCAGAGACTTTTGAATAGATGAATTTTAATTATAACAGTCCTGTGCAAAAAGTTTAGTACAAAAACACCATCCTATGAGTTAATCGTGCCTTTTATTCATCTCTCAAAGGAGCGGTCTCACAGACCGCTTCACACTTATTATGTGACAATTTCTGTGACATCAGTTGAAGGTTAATCTTATAAATTACTATTATTTACTATGATACTTGGATTCATCTGGCAATGTTAGGGTTGTAAATTGACACAGAAAATTCTGCATAGTGATCAGTAAAAGCTTAACACCTTCAAGGGCGGTGGTTCATTTTTGAACCACTTAAATTTAATTCCTAAATACCACATTGGCACCAGAATATTGGAATGGAAATTTTCCTTGCTTTTGCTTATTTTAAATTTTTTTTTTTTTTTTTTTGAAATTATGGTGTCATTCACTCATCTCTGCATTTTACGAATAGAAGTACCTTGCCCCTGAAAGTGTTAATAAAACTTTTCGCACCGCATATCATGAAAAGTTGCTGTGGTGTTGACATAGCTGCTTGCTTGCATATCTTTGCTGGAATAATAATTTTTTGCTGCATCTGATGAAGGGAGCTGTTAACATCTCTTGAAACTATTGGCAGTACTTTTATTTATTACCTAGCTAGATAGGTCATGATTATCCACAAGGGAGAGAGGCAATTACCCCTCAATATACTTAAAAAAAAAAAAAAAATTAGGTGTCAACATGTTTATTATTTAGTTATCTACATTCTAACTTCAACAACTTTTATTTGGGTGGGCAAGAAAGGCTCATGCCTTCCCTCATAAAAAAGTAAAATAACTTTTTAAAGTCTCATGCTTTTCCAAAAACTATTATTTTCTGTCTTCAATGTGATAATTCATATGTTAAAAGAAAAAAAATATACAGTATGAATATTGGTTAAATTTCTAATATGGAAATCTGCAGATCAGAGGCTTCAATATCAGCTCTTCATGTCGAATTTTTTTAAGAACATATTTTGTTGAATATTAGAAACTTTCAATCCTGAATTTTCTTTATGAATATAAGTATTTTTAACTTGACACCTTGACAGGTCTTATATTAATGTTATACTAAAAGGTAGGAAATTTCCATAAATAACAAAGTTCTCCCTTATAATGATTATATATTAAATAATAAAACTTTGTATTAATCAACATAAAACAAAAGCACACACAGGATGTGTTTCCGCTGGAAATTTAAACAGCCCACCATCAGTGAATGTAAACATGTATCTGTAATGAGACAAAGTCACAAATGAACTTTGTTACCTTGATTTTTTAATATTCATTCGTGACCTTGTTCTGTGTGTGCTTTTGTTTTATATTTAATCGTGAGTTATCACTAGTTTTTCAGTGCTATTTCATCAATGATTATATATATTCGTAACAAATTTATACAGGTTTAAGTAATTAGAACTCAATAGCCGTTTTAACAGCAGGTTATACATACTTTTTAGCATCAGTTAGAGACCAAGTTATAGCCGTATTAATACATTGAGTATTAATACGAATATAGTAATTACAGACTTGCAAAAAAATATTTTTTGAAAATTGCATTAATTTTGATAACTAATTTTTATGTTTTTTTTATTGCTTATTCCGAAAATGAAATCCATTTGTTTCTATCACGTAAGGATTTTTCACAAAATGATTGCATATTTTTAAAGAAAAGACTGAAATCACGAAATTTTGACCTTTCATTTATTTATAAATCTAAATAAATTACGTTGATATCTGAGTTCAAGTAATTGTTAAGTATATGTAGAAGGTCCTTTAAGTCCTTAGAGTAATGTTTTTCCTTTACATCAAAAGTTTTTTTGCCACTTTTCCTACAGTGAACATTGCAGGGATCGTCTCTTTGTAGCATCCAGCAGTAGTTGGCAATCATGCTGACATTCCATTTGCCTTGATATCTCCTCTCCATTTCCTTTATATCCTGGTGAAATCTTTCACCTTGTTCCTCAATAACTGCACCTAAATTTTCAGGAAAATAGTGTAGGTGCAAATCGAGAAAATGAACTTTTAAGCTTATATTACACCCTAAAATCTTGAAAATTTTTACCATCTCTTCTATAATAGATTTGTAATTTGGATCTTTTTTGTCGCCAAGAAAGCTAGTAATAACTAGTTTGAAAGATTTCCAGGCTTTTATTTCGTTTGTTTTCAGTTTATTCTCAAAATTTTCATCTTTCATCATTTTCCTGATGTCTGGTCCTACAAACACACCTTCTTTCAGTTATGCTTGGGATAAACCCGGGAACTGCTCACAAAGATATTAGAAACATTCACCTTCTTTTGGTAAAGCCTTGACATGTTGTTTCATAAGACCTAATTTTATATGAAGCGGTGGAAGTAACACTTTTTTTGGATCAACAAGATTTTTCCTTTACCAGGTCCATGAGGCACAGGACGTATGACAGACGGAATGTCAGACTAAGATATTTCCTTTTTGTTCTTTAAATTGAAACCCGTCACATTACAAATACAAAAAGAGCAATCATCACTGTGATTTTTATGTTCTCTCCAAACTGAAAAGATTGCTTTTTACCTTGAAACCATTGCCTTAATTCTTCTACGCAAATACAACAAACTTTGTGTGGAGGCCAAGGCCTGTCTTGATCGTCCAATTTCTTGCCAAAATAAGCGAAATACACTTTACATACAAAATCAGAAATGCTTTGTTGTTTTTTCACTGTATAGTTACAAAAAATATAGCAGAAACAATTCTGTGAATTAGCACATCCTCTTGAAGCCATGTTCTCTAATGCAGCAAAAACTAGAAGTAAAAATTTCTACTATAACTTATAACTCACAGGTTGGAATAAAAATACATGCGTACAGTACAGAGTAAAGAAAGACACTGATTCAGGAGTAGTGATAATGTCAGTGAAAAGGCGTGTGAAGAAGGGATGGCGAGCAGACATCAGCAAGCAGGAGAGATCCGATTTCAACTGGATTCATCTGTTTTGAATATTGTATTTAATAGGCACTTTACCGAATATCTGTATTAAAATAGTTTCTTCTTTCTTTTTTATTAGTTTAATGCACCAATTTACTATTTTAAGTCCGTAAATTTATTTATCAAACTCATATAAATAATAATTTTTGGTCCGAAATATACTACATTCATAAAAAAAATAAATTACGATTTGTGATGAAACTGTACGTGATGGAATTTTTTCATTATTTTCCAAGTAATCAGCATCCAAAAAACTATAAAAAATTCCACTTACTATACCAGCAATTTTTTCATTGCAGGCTTGTGTTACAGTTTAAAAAATTTTTGTGGAGATAGGGTCTACAAAACTTCCTTTTAAAAGCGTTTGTTGGGAGGGTTGCATTTGATTAGATCTAGAGTTTTTCTTACACGAAAAAAAAAAAAAAAATGTCAAAGCTACAACAATTAAGGTCCCAATTTACATGTAGTTTGAAAATTTTATTTTATAGTAAAATTTGGTAAAAAACTGATAAAGTTCCCTCTTACAATGATTGTGTGCTCGTATAAAATTTGGCTGGGTTGCATTAATTAGAGCACAAGGTATAGTTGTTTGTGAGTAATTCCTTAAATTGTAATTACTCTAAATTTTAAGCGCTTTAACAAAAATCTCTCTCTAAATAATTACTGTACAAAAAATAAAGGGGTAACATAAAAAAAAATCTCTCCTTGTAATCATTATATTTTTCCATGCAAAAAAATAGAAGGCTACATCAGTAAAGGGCTGTGTGTTATCACTTTAAGTGGGAGGAGGGCGGTACTTGATATTGTAAGATATCTTTATGGGGAGAGGGAGTCCATCCTTTGATATCGTTATAATTTTTGATTATATCAAAATTTTCTATTTTTTTTCTATATTAATAGTCTTATTTTTTTTTAGTCTTTTATCTATTTTTATGAAAATACCAAGTTGTTATTAAAGCTATTAAATAATAAAATCCTTTCATTCCTAAATATGGAATACCCCGACGTTCGGCATTCCTATTGTTCTGCCATATGCACATCCAAATATAACTATGTGCGAAGTAAGTTTGAAATGCTACTTGCTGTGTTTATTAATAGAGAAAAGAAAAAAAAGTTGTCTACTTGTTTTTTTTTCATAAGAAGTTTTGCTTTCCCCTTCTCCTTCAAGGGGCAACTGCAAGTAGACAATATTACTGTTGAATGCACTGTGTAACAAAAAGCTATTATTAAATAATTTCAAATAGTAGCAATCTCCTTTAAATGTTATTTGGTATTATAGTTACATCATGTATAATAGAGATATTTTATCGATTTCTCTTTATCTCAACCAGTAAAATATGTGAATAATAAATGTATAAAAAGAAAAGAATTGTAAAAATCAAAAGAATTTTTAGATATTGATAATGTTATCATTAAGGGAGCGGGGGGAGGGGGGGGGGTTGTGATGAATAATAACATGCAATATTGTAAAGGAGGGAGGGGGGGGGGTCCAAAATTACCAAAAAGTTGATAATGTTATACACGTACAGACCCTAGAGACAGTTATAGTCGTTTGAATATGTCAATCTATTTATTTTATACTAACATTTGAGGGGAACTTCTAAAAGAAACTAACTAAGCAAATTAAAGATCTTTGCCCCCTACTAGGTATGCTAACCAACCCATGTCCAGGCCCTGCATGCTCTAAAAAAATGCTAATTACTCTGTTTTATAGAGATTACACAATTATGAAAGATTGAATAATATTATTATGATTAGTATGATAGTTTTTGTCTTTTAAACAGGAAGCCCTGTTTATGAACGTTATACTTGCATGTCACATTATTTAACAAAAAGATTTTCTTTATTTCAAATGAAAATCTAATTTCTAATAATTTGCTTAAAAGGCACAAAGGCCAACATAGTGAAAAAGATTCCATGCCGGGATTCGAACCCAGGCCATCAGTATAGCGCACTGACATTCTACCGACTAAACTTTCCAGGCTGGGTATCGTTCCATGTGGTTTAGTCGGTAGAATGTCAGTGCGCTATACGGCTATACTGATGGCCGGGTTCGAATCTTTTTCACTATGTTGGCCTTTGCGCCTTTTAAGCAAATTATTTGAAATTTGATTTTCATTTGAAATATTGTATGCAAGGCGAATGTTTCTCTCTGGAAAAATTTCCAAGTATTAATATAGATTTTCTTTGTTCATTTTTTTTATTATAAATGAATAATGGTATTATTTATATGCATAGTATTCTAATTATAAAAGATATAAATTTTGAGAAAAGAAAAATTTATGCCAAAACACTTAAACGTTCCTTTTTTATTAGTGTACTGGCAAAATCAGAAATTGATTCAAAACTGGAATTCTATGAAATTTTCTCAATAAAAGTGAATTCACATTTTTAAACAATTCATTCGAGTTTAAAATGTTTTATTTGAAAACAAAACAAGCTCACAAGAAAGATAAACATTAGCAATTGGACATAAGAAAAGGTAGGATTAAGTAACTGGATTTGGTTTTTCGTTATAAAATTTTATTATAAAAAATGGCATTCAAGGAAAATAAAACCGTATCGACCCCTGAAGTGAGATCATAAAGTAAAATGTACAATATTAAGTACACTTATTTTATGTTTTACTGCTGGTAAAAAGTAGATATAACCCCAACTGTATTACTACATTGTAGCGATGATATGGTAAGACAAGTTCTCAGTGTACCAATCAAATTGTTTGCCTCTTAAGTTATTTGGGTTTAAATTGCTTCCAGTCATCATAAAGACTGATTATATTTATTGTGCTAATTAGTTGTAAAATTAAATATGTACCCAGGGTAGGCACTATTTGATAATTTGTGTAATGACATAATGTACAACTTAAAGCTATGTAGAAATCAACTGGCACATGTCTAATTAGAATTCTGCTACCTTTGAGCAGCCTAATATGTACAGTGACAATCCTGGGCAAAGTATTCCATTCATCTCTTTATCCTAGAAATGACAAATTACTATGTTTTTAAATAAATCATAGTTAAGTTAGTGTTTTTGTTTATTTCAAGAGTATAACTGCATTGCCCCCCCCCCCCCCACCCCCCTCTCACTTAAAAAAATATTCAGAATAGCACATTTACAAAAAAAAAAAAAAAAAAAAAAATTAGGAAACTGGCTCCAGTTAAAACACACTAAATTCATTACTGCAAAATAATTTTAAGTGATGCTGCAAAGCCCATTGCAAATAATTATTAAAATATCTTATGATAGGAGTATACGATTTAAGAGCAATTTAAATTTTATTTACAAAAAGTTCCATACAGCGCAGGCACACACAAAAAAAAATGAGCACAACACTGGAATAAAGAAAAAAAAATATAAGTATATTTATACTTTTAATTTTATGTGAAAGGTAGAAAATAACATTAGATAGCAGCTATATGTTACAAAAACTACTGTCAAATGCAATGAGCTTTCATTGAATTCTGAATAACTTCTAAAACTTTAGATACATGATCGTTATTATATTGAAAGTGTTACTTTATTATTTGAAAGCATAAAAAATATAATAATAATAGTTAATGGTTGATTTGTTATGGTGCATAGCTTGGATAAACAGTGATTTGTAAGGCATTGTTTAAGACAAAGTGGCGAAAAAAAGTTAAAACATTTGATTATTTTCCAAATTAAACATTTGTTATTAACATGACAACCTGCAATTTATTTGTTTATATTCGTAAATCTGAGCATGCGCTTGCGCAGTAAATCTGCCATCGCTACTGCACGAACCACACCGACTTTTACTTCAGTGCATTTAGTTGAAAAACTAAACACACTGGATTTCGTTAACGAATGCAGTTTCGAAACGCACTGAGTGCACGGAGAGAGTTTACGAACGGCTAGTGTGAAAACTAACTGCACGAGTTGAACGAGTTCCGACTTTACGAATGCGTCCCAAGTCTTTAACAAAACAAACTCAAATCTAATTAAAATGAGACAAAAAATCTGGTATTCAACCGTAACAATTATGTTAGCTGAATTCAAACCAGAACAAAAGCTAATTTTAAAGTTTCCATGAAGAGGAACTAGTGTATTTTTTCTTCTAGCTTCACTTGTTCGTTTGATGCAGATTGAAAATTGTTTAAATTAATTCATCAATGTTAAATTTATAAATCTCGCATTCCATAAGGTTTTTTATTTGTAAAGTGTTCTTTCAGTTTGTTTTCATATTTTCCCATACTTTTATAGTTTATATCCGAGTAAATACTGATGCATTATGCTTTATTTAAAAAATAATACTGTGTAAGTAAGAACTAATTTTATAATATACAGTAACTATATCTTACAAGATATTATTTATCTACAAATAGAAGGAATACCACAAGGCGTATCTACATCCAAATATATCAATATGAATGTAATTTTAGTAATGATAATATACTAATGTATCGCTATATTGATGACATTACTTTAATTGACACTAAACAATCAAATATTTCTAAATTTCCAGTTGATTATCCAACTAATTTAGAATTGACAGAAAACCTTTTAACAAATAATACTATTAACTTTTTAGATCTAAAAATCATAATCGCAAAAAACAAAACAATTACTGATCTTTATGACAAACGTAGACTTTCAATTCAAAGTTAATACATTTACTCATTTTAAATCCTGTCTACATATTTCAGTTTACTGTAATATACTAATTAATCATTTGTATAGAATCAAAAGTTTATGTTCATCACATCTTATCAATAAAAACATTAAACAATTAATGTTTGATGCATTAAATCATGGTTTTCCTAAGAATTCATATATTCCTTAATCTACAATTAATTAATGATCTAAACAATATATAGTAAGGAGATTTCTTGTATGTTACTATTAACATTTTGCGTATCAAAAAAATTACAAAAAACAAACAAAAAAAATTTAAAAATACAAAATATATATAAATTTTTTTAAATAGGTTGGCTGGATGGGTAGGTGTCAAATTATGGAGGAGGGTGGAATTGTCTGTATAATTTATACGCAAATGTTGATTTAATATAAATATTTAAAAAAAAAATGGGGGAATGGTACATTGAATTTATGAGTTTCTATGTTTATTTTGGTCCTTATGAATTCGCTGTCTTTAGTACTGTATAAAAATATTTATATTAAATTAATTTAAGTCACTTTTATTGATTTACTTCAATATATTTCGATTTGTTATGATGGACGCCAATACAGTTTATGATATATGTATCTATAAGTTTGTAGATATGTTGAAATCTGTTAGTATATACCCCCCCCCCCCCCCCCCTCATTCAGCAAAGAAACATTAATTTTATTAAGTGATTAACAGAAACAAACTTTTATTATTATAGTAACTTATATGAAATTATTTAATTTTAACTGATATAATAAAAAATAATTATAAAACATATTAAATATGCTAAATAATTATTATCGATATTCTGTTGAGCTCTTTTAGAATGATATTGTTGTGCCGTCTTAAAGTGATTTTATAGGTTCAAATATTAGCAATATTTTAAATAACAAATTTTTCTACAGTTATATTTAGTAATCTACAATAGATGGCAGCACTATAAAATATAAATACTTATTATAGATGTGAATTTATTCATATATAGACATTTCTTAATTTTATGAAGAATCGCTAGATGGCAGCATTAAACAATTATTTATTTAGTTCTAATATTATAATATTGCCATCCTCTATATTATATTAGATTATGTCTCTTAATTATTAATTGCTTAATTTTAAACACATACTCAGGGTTCGTACACATTTATTTAAATAAAAATCAAGTACTTCTAAGGATTTTCAAGGACCAAAACCAAAAAAATTTAAGGACCTTCAAATTAAATAAAGTAATAAATTATAACATGCATTTTTTAATAAAGGGTTTCTTTCATTTTTGTATAAGTTTTAAATATTCAAATGGGCGGGAAGGGGGGTGGAATTTCACAATGTGGCAGTAGAAATTTAGGAAATTTTAAAATAACTCAATACAGCAGAAGAAAAAACTAGTCAGATGTGCCATTCTCAAAACTTTCTTCTATCTCATACATGTTAATATTACAAAATTCATTATCAGAGTGCCAAAATTAAATGGTCTATGCCTCTCATGAGGATTCTAAAGATATGAAATTCCGTGCATTAGTTCTGGAGATACGACTATTGTTAAAACCGTGAAAATCCTGCAAAATATAGCACAACAGCACTCCCTGTAGGGTGATTTACACCAAAACCTAATCAGCAACAACTTATGTAAACATCTAACTGAATCTGAAGTTTGATGAAAATCCGTGCATTAGTTCTTGCGATATAGCTATTGCAGAAATCGTGAAAAATACAGCATAGCAGCGCCATCTGTTGGGAGATTAACACCAAACCATAATCAGCAACTATAATTATCAAGTACACCTGAATCCGAAATTTGATGAAAATTTGTGCTTTAGCTCTTGAGATATAGCTATGGTGTAAATCATGAAAAATGCAGCATAACAGCACCATCTGTTGGGCGATTTACAACAAAACTAATCAACACTAATTTATATCGAGGATTAACTCAATATAAATTTTTATTACATTTTGTGCATTAGTTCTTGAGATACACCACCCACAAAATTTGTGTCACATACAGACAAACAGAGTCACAGACTCATTTTGTAAAAACATGTTTTTCAGTATTTACCTTAATAACCTATACCAATATTTACCTTACTAAAAATTTACAAGAAAAAAAAAACTAAGGAGTTTTAAAGACTTTAAATTCCATGTGTTCTTTAAGTGTGTGTGTGTGTGTGGGGGGGGGGGGGGGGTGCAAAAGGAAAATTCCAATTTCGGGTGGGAAGAGAAATCTTGATTAATTATTTATTGTGGCAATAAAATGACAAAGCAAAAAAATTTTTAATTAAACAGTTTCGAAGAGTTTTTAAACTTTGCGTACTGTGATGGAGCAAAGAAAAACGGAGGAAGAAAAAATTTGAGGGTGAAATTCAGACGAAATTTTAATGAAATGTGATGGAATGAATTGTTACTGAAATTTAGGACAGATTATTTATTCAGCATAAAGTAAGAAATAGAGTACAGGGATGAAAGTGCACTAAAGCCATTTTGTAGCAGCAAAAATCGAATTTTTGGGCAGTAAAATCTATTTTTGTAGCAGCAAAAATCTGATTTTGTAGCAATAAAAACTATTTTTGGAGCAAACTGAATTTCTAATGCTAATAAAAAAGAAATTTGCGTATTTTCGCGATCTTTTGGCGAAATTTGCGTATTTCTCGCGATCTTTTGACGAAATTCGCGTATTTTTCGCGATCTTTTCACAAAATTCGCGTATTTTTCGCGATTTTTTGAAAAAAATCGCTAATTTTTGCTATCCTTTATTGAAATCAGTGTGCTGTTCGCTATTTTTTGACGAAATTAGCGTGTTTTTCTTAAACTTTTGACAAAATTTGCGGTTTTTTGTGACCTTTTGATGAAATTTGTGGGGTTTATCGAGATATTTTAACGATATTTGCGTTTTTTCACAATTTTTTGACCCCGTTTTGTTCGTTTTTAGAAGTAATTGGTAATCCTTTAACACAATCAACGGGGTTTTTTTCGCTATGACAAAATTCGCGTGTTTCTCACGATCTTTTGACGAAATTTGCGTATTTTTGGCAATCTGTTGACGAAATTTGCGTATTTTTCGCGATCTTTTGACAAAATTCGCACATTTTTCGCGATCTTTTAACGAAATTCGCGTTATTTCACAATCCTTTGACAAAAGGCACGTTCTTTTCGCGATCCTTTGACGAAATTCGCGTGTTTTTTGCGACCTTTTGATGAAATTTTCGGGGTTTTTTTTCGCCATCTTTTAATAAAATTAGCGTTTTTGCATGATCTTTTGATCGCGTTTTGTTTGTTTTTTGGCGAAATTAGCGATCCTTTAGCAAAATTTCGCGCGATTTTTGCGATCTATTGGCAAAATTCGCGATCTTTCGACAAAATTTTCGTGTTTTTCGCGATTTTTTGACGAAATCGTGCGTTTTCCGTGATCTTTCGACAAAATTTACGTGTTTTTCGCGATCTTTTGACGAAATTTGAGTGTTTTTCGCGATCTTTTGACGATATGTGAGTGTTTTTCGCGATCTTTTGACGATATTTGCGTGTTTTTCGCGATTTTTTGACGAAATTTGCGTGTTTTTCGCGACCTTTTGATGAAATTTGCGAGGTTTTTTTCGCCATCTCTTAACGCAATGATCGTTTTTACGATCTTTTGTTCGTTTTTGACGAAATTAGCGATCCTTTGACAAAATTCACGTTTTTTCGTGATCATTTGACAAACTAAACATCGCGTGTTTTTCGAGATCTTTTGACCGCGGTTTTTTGCTTTTTTTGACGCAATTAGCGGCCTAGAAAAAGGTTAAAAATGGATTTTTTTTTTTTGTTTCTCGGATCGAAGAAATCGTGCTAGATTTCATCTTGGCACTAAGTACGTTTCGGCACAGGTTTGGCGCAAAATGGAAAAAAATAGCTGTTTTGTAGCAGCTTGGCGCAGTAAAGCGATTTTGGCTTCGTCTGGTGCAATTGGCGCAGGTCTTAGATCCCTGAGAGTAGAAAAAAGTTTAAAAAAAAATGAAGTTTTAAACTTTGATATTACGAAGGGGGAAGTGAAATTTCAGAAGTAGGGGAGGCAAGGCAGGATTAAGATTTTTTTAAAATCAGAAATTAAAAGAAATGCAGAAGAGTTTCACCTTTGATTAAGAATTGATATGAGAGTAAAATTAAGCACTTTTAAGGACTTTTTTCAGATTTTGCATGAAAATAAGTACTTTTAAGCACCAAAAATTTCCTTTGAAAAATGTAAGCACTTTAAAGGACTTTCAAGGACCGTACGAACCCTGATACTTCTTTATCTATGACTTTCTATATCTTTTTATTATATGACTATATGTTAATTATAATTGTTATAGTTTAAGAATGTGACTATTTTCTGTGGCAACGGTGGGGATTAACTTTTGATTGTGCCAGTTATTTGGGCGGGATTTTTTGCTGTGCTAAAATTGGTTAAATGTTTGAGTTGTAATATGGTCATGGCGGTTCTCTTACTGGGTATGTCTTTGATTTAAATTGTTTCATTTTTTAATGTTGTTCATTTGTTGCAGATATTGCATAGATTAATAATTTTTTTAAATTCAATTTATTTGGCATGGTGGATGTATACTTTTTGGTGTATACTCGATTGGGTACATAATGGAATTCAATTCTTAGCTTAATGCTGGATTCAATTACAGAAATCGACTGTTTTTTGTTTATATATGTATTTTATGTACCCTTGAAAAAGTGAAATACTATATAACTCCTTGCTTCATCCATCCATTTGATCTATTGATTGTTTACGATACATCTTTTAATGGTTCAACATTATTTAGCGGGTTATTTGCATCTTTTGTCTTTAATAGGATATTTTTATCAAAATTTGGTGGTTTTTCATGTTTTATATGGATTAATCGCCCACAATGTGCTAGTGAATTAGTGGTATTGTGCTTGATTCTGTATTACTAGTTAAAGGTTCCACCTTTATTTTGTATAATGTCAGTGTTATGAATTGTAGCTAAATTTATTAATTTAATTTTAGTAATTGGAAATAGATGATGATTTGTAATTATATAATGGTTATATATATATATATACGGTGAAACTAGTTTAAGATACGCCCGCTTAAGATATGAATTATCTTCGGTCCCTTGAAAGATGCCTATTAAACCTGTGTAAAATTACCCGCTTAATATATGTACGCACAAGATACGATCCCACTTAATGCACAAAGAAAATTTGTCCCTTGATGTCACAAAACCTGCTTAATATACGAAATGGTGCTTATGTAATCCTTTTATGACGTGTCTTTAGGTCAGAATAGGTAAAAAGAGCAACTGAATTGGGCTCGAGTCTCTCTCACCACCTTTCCCCTCTCCCATTTCTTCTTCCCCTTTCATGCGTATGAATGCAGTAGCGGTAGTTTGGAGTCCCTACGGAAGGTTCGGGAAAGTTCTTCACGTGACATGATGCCAACTCCATACCGTGCCTTTGAAACCTCAGTACCGGTTAAGTTATCGAAAGGACATTGCGAAATCTAGTCTTTTGTTTATCCGCTGAATAATGATTGGAGTAAATGATGGATGAACAACTTAAAGAGAAAAACACTTTGAGTAAAAACTGAATATCATAAGGAAATACGACACTGAGAATGTGATAAGCAAGACAGTCTTTACAAAATCTGTGGGAATACACGAGTTAACACTTCGAGCACTGTTAAAAAATAGACAGAACTGGAAAACAGTGCATCAGCGGGAGGATCTGGTAGAACCAGGGGCGTCGCCATGTGGGGGGGGGGAGCCTCCCCCCCAATATTTGTGAAGTTGGAAAATTCTGGATTTTTGAGACATTATGAAATTTTTATTGTTTTGGTGATTATGTTTCTGACTGAGTACTGTAACAGTAAGCAAGTTAAATTATCAAAAGAAATCAGCCACACTCAATCTATCATTGTATTTTTCAGTTCTACAAAAATATTATACATCTACCAGACCTAAATTTCTCTACTCCTATCCACCAACAGCTGATTATCCAGTTCCTTTATTTCCTTCAAAACTTTGTTCCTTTCTCAAAAATTTCATCCTTCCTCCCTTTCCCCTCCCAAAAGAGAATCCAGCTATTTTAATCCAAAGGGATTGCAGCTTCTTTTGAAAATTGGAGATCACTTGTAGCACAACAGATAGGAATGTAGTCATCTACTTGAAACACAGCTGGGCAAGAAGATTTGATGAGTTTTCTCAAAGTGCACTAATTTTGTGATTTTTGGACAATATTTTACTCATTCGCGTGATTTTTTTTGCTCCGAAAATTAGTTAACCCTTCGCTGTCAAGACAAAAGCATTATATGAGCAAATGTGAATATAAGAGGTCGTTAGTTTAGATAAATTTGCCACATTTTACCTTTATTTGTGTGCGGAAATATATATATGTCCTGTTCATTTATATTCATAGGTGTTTATGAAATTTTAAACCAAAAGTCCAGTGTTGTGTGTTTAAAGCTGTTCTAAAAAATGACTATAAATCTTAGCACGAAAGAACCCTTCATAATAGGAAAAGAGTTTTCGTGCAAGATTTTGGAGCATCTAAAAATCCATTCGAGGATGAAAAAGGTAAAAAAGTGGATGATTTGAATTTGGAACAGAAATATGACCATGAAAGCAGTCCATCAACTGAAATAAAAAAATAGACATACAGGATGACATAAACACTGACAGGTTGCACTTAAATAAAATTTTGAAGAAATAAAGATTTCCTTGTAGACAAGTTCATAAACAATTATGAATATTAGGATGTGATTGAAGAAGCTGACTTCTGAAAGCACCGTGGGAAGACGGTTTCACCAAATGGAATAGATAAAAATAATAGCATAGGAATGGACATTGATACACATAAGTTTTACAGGGAAGAATTGTAAAAAATACAAGGAAATTTCGGCAATTTAGTAATGGGCTTAAATGACAATGTTTCCTATATCAGGAGAATATTGAACCAATACATTCCATATTTAAATTACAATTGTGCAAGGCAAATTTGAGTATCACTAACTTAGAAAAGTTAATAATGTTTCCACCTAGATATGAGAAACCGGATGTACATGACTTGCAGAGTCAAATAGCAATAAACCAAATCCCAACTCACTTAACAAACCTTTTACTCATGCCATGAAATTCAAAGCTATTTGGGTCACATTGTCAAACTATATACTCGTACCTTAACATTCACAGCAGGTTATCTTTTTGGCGTTGCATCTAATGAAAGAATCTTTAGTCAAATAAAAATTTAAAATATATATATTGCAAGCTACAATGAGGTCTGACAGACTTGACAGCCTAATGCTTTTAAAATGTGAAAGTGAAATAGTGGATTTTATTAAACTGGACGATGTTAGGTTAGCTTCATCAAGGTTAGCTTCTTTGAAGACCAAAAGAATTGATGTTAAATGAAAACAATTTGGATGTGCCAATCCCAAAACCTTATTCTATCCCATACATGTTAATACTTCAAAATTTGCAATCACAATGTTAAAATTAAATAACAATTCTATGCCCATAATAATGAATTCTAAAGGTTTAATTATGTGCATTTAAAAAGGAGATAGAAGCATCGCATTTTTCAGTCATTGAATTTCGACACCCATGCTCTTAGATGTCTGCAACCAAAATTCCAAACCCAAAAGCTCAAAAGTGATACCTTTGGACAGTATACACCCAAGCCCAATAAGGAAGTGCAACCGAATATGAAGTTTGACTAAATTTTCATGCATTAGTTTTTCAGATATAGCTAATGCGAAAATCGTGAAAAATGCTGCACAGCAGTGCCACAGATATATACAAAAACCTAATAAGCACTAAATTATGTCAAGGTTTAACAGAATATGAAATTTGATCAAATTCTGTGTAACAGTTTTTGAGATATAACTATCGCTAAAATCATGTAAATCGTGAAAAATACAGCATAGCAGCGCCACCCTTTGGGTAATTTACACCAAAAACTAATCAGCATTAATTTTTATCAAGGTATAACTGAATCTAAAATTTTATAAAATTCCTCGAATTTTAGTTCTTGAGATAGTGCACCCACAAAATTTGTGTCACATTCACACAGACAGACGTTTTCTAAAAACAGTCAAATCATGGTCAGGACCTTCTAAAACGTATCAAACCGTCGAAAACCAGTTGTAGAATTTTTTTTACGAATTCAATACTTTCGTCTTGTGAAAAGACAGAAGAAAGTAAAACGCGTGTTTGTTTTTTTATTAAACAAACCAATAATTAGAATTTTTATGTTTCTAGTTTCAAAATTTTTCTTTGGAAAGGAATTTTTTATGCATAAGCTTCATTATCATTATTACACACTTTGTGCATATCACTTTAGTTGAAAGTTGGAGGAGTCTGTTTTAAGTTGGGAAATTTTCGAACTCTCCCCCCCGAAAAAATATCTGTTGCTACGCCCCTGGGTAGAACGAAAATTAATGTGGCAAAATTCAAAGAAATGGAGAAGGTTTTATTTGGTTAACTCAAACCCTATCGACGAACACCCCAATTAACGGATCATTGATTAAGGCTCCTGTCCCTGCCGGCGAAGACATGAGCTAATGCTAAACCTATGGGGAGGGATTTTTCTAATATCTTGTTTGCATTTCGACATTTTAAAATAATTTTTTTTGAATTGGATAGCCGAGATCCGTCTCTACATCGCACCTTTTTTACTTTTTTGATTTTGGTTGCAGATATTTTTTTAGAATGACACTTTCATTTTCAGAACCGGTTTTGAAAGTTAAAGTAACTTTATAAAAAATATTTGTGACCAAAATCGAAAAAGTAAAAAAGATGCGATGTAGTGACGAATCTCGGCTATCCAATGCAAAAAATATATTTAAAAATGTCGAAATGCAAACAAGATATTAGAAAAATCCCTCCCCATAGGATTAGCATTAGCTCGTGAGTATCTTCGCCGGCAGGGACAGGAGCCTTAAGGAAAAGACCTGCAAAATTTCTACACGTCTTGCGAGTGGATTTAATGCCTAGCAACGGTTGGCTAGACTGCTTCAGACAAAGATATGGCATAGTTTATAGGAAGGCATACATAGAGTCGACAGCTGTGAATGTACAGTAAACTCTGTCTAAGGCGGAATCGATCAGGACCAAGAAAATTTTCCGCAGTAGACAATATTCAGTCTTAGACAAATTTTACTCTGTGTCTATGGATTCGCAGGGACTTGAAAATCTTTCCGAGCTACACAGAGCCCACCTTACAGAGAGTTTACTGTATATGATAATAATTGTTGGAAAAATAACGTGCTCACGTGTCTATTGAAAAGTTCTCAAGATGCGATATTTACAATGTCAACGAGATGGGCCTTTTTTTGTAAATTAATGCCTGATAAAACTGGCGTATAAGGGTGAGAAATGTTCTGGAAGCAAACTGAGCAAAAAACGTATCACTGTTCTAAATGGATCAAATATGAGCGGAACTGGTAAATTAAAACCCATTGTCATCGGCAAGTCGCGGAATCCTTGCTGTTTTAAAAATGCTAGAAATCTAGCCTACGTTTATGAAAGTTGAGATAATTACCAATAAGTAATATCTCAGTAAATTAATTTAGCAAAGTGAATTAAGCAAATGGAAACGTAATTGCTTTATGTCCCAACCTCGGATGAAAAATACATTAAACTATTAAATCTATTGTAGCTAAACCTTTAAATGGAATTAAAATGTCAAAACAGTTTAATGGAATTAACTTGCTGAAATATAAAATACAATGAAGTCAAACTACTATGTGATCTAAATAACGAATGACAAATTTAAAAGAAACAAACATTTATTTAGATTTAGTCAAAATAGAAAAACAGATAAATTAACTAAAAGGATAAAAAATACATAAAACATACCTCAATCAGTTTTAACTTTAAATGACATTAACTATGCATTCACGTACAGAACAAGTTGTACTGAGTAACACTCCATGACACATTATCACAGAAGTATGAAAATGTAAAACATTTTTCGATTCAATGCTCCAGAGCTCGAGAAATAATTTATCATTGGAAAGCCACACTTCGTCTTAAACCAATTCCAGCACTTCCAGAGATATACTGCATTGTAAAAACAAAAGTCATTTCAGACCAGGAAAAACCAATAGACAACCAACTGTTCGAAAATACGAATAACTAACTCCTTTCACCGACGTCGAGGAATTCGTAAAAAAGCTTAGTTAACACTTTAATATAATATAGCGACGACTTCGTTTCAAATTAACTTTAAAAGTTCTCAAAGATAGAGGTCACATGATACGGCCTTCACTATTCCATCAGACGACTCAAAAACAAAATGTAGATCAGTTGATATCAATACGGGAAATCCAGGGAGAGAAAAACTAACATTCACCATGCGTTTCCCAGCTTAAACAAACATGCCGATAAAACATTACGATACTTAAAAACACCTGCTCACATCACGTTGAAAGGGTGAATCCCAACTGCTCAAGAAACACGCTGGCCGAAGCATATTTATATGACTCGGACATGCGTACCAACTCCCGGCATATGCAAAACAGGCGGCTTCCAGAATGATCGGAGACTTACGACGCACTCTACTGGACAACTAACGCCATCTCGTGGCGATCAGGAGTACTGCTCAACTATCATACGTGGAAAACGATCTCCGAAAACCACGATGTTCTGAAAGACAGGCGACCGGCATAAGAAGATACGATTAAAGGTGAACTGTAACTAAGGATGAAAGCAAATCAAATAAAGGAATTTAAAGAGATATAACTATGGAAACCAAGGATATGAGGTAAGTAGTGTCTGGATTTACATTGTAAGTAAAGAATGGCTGTTTCAGCTAAAATGTAAATAAGTTAGAGCAAAAGTAGTACAGTGATAAGATACAGAGGGCTTGTTATTCCTAACATGACAAGCGATATATTCCTTGAGTGGATTCGCAAGTTTAATGAACGAAGAAAAAAGGAGTCCAGGAAAGTATTGTGTCTCGCCGACAACTATCCCGCCCATACCAAGGATTCCCCTGGCTTACAAAACATTGAACTAGTCTTTTTAACCTCCCAATACGACTAGCACGGTTCAACCTATGGATCAGGGCCTAATTCATGTTCTCAAAATGAAATACAAAAGTTGTGTCGTTGTATGTCATCTACACCAAATAGATAGTCGCAAAAAGGATCTGTCCTGCCATGTCTGTAAGCCTATCTGGACGCCATGCATTTCCTGAGTGCATCATGGGAAGACGTAACATCAACCACCATTGAGAACTTGAGAGCTTCTGTAAAGTCTTTGACGTCTACGGCACTTTGCAAAATGTTGACATTGCTGAAGAGGAGTAATATCAAGAAGAATGCAAAGATTGGGACTCATTTGTCAAAATTGACGATCAGGTTGTAACAAGTGAAGTTCGTTCTATTGCAAATATAATCGCGGTCGTCAAAAGTCCCGATGAAAGTCCCCCTTTAGAAGAAGCAGAAGATGATGTGGATGAAGAAACAGACGTACCAGCCATACCAGCATTCACATCCGTAATGAGCTCGTTCAGCTTACTTCGACTGTATGCCTCTTCGATGGATGCTGGTCCCTCCGTTGAAATTTTGTGTACCACATCAACAAGGTAGAGAACTTCGTGATAAAATCTCGGACTGCGTTGCACCAAACTAAAGTAAACGACTTTTTTCAACAAACTAAAACTACTTCAAGTACTTTAATTTTGATAATGTATCATACATTTAGTTTGTTTTTCTAAAAATAATTATGAAAATTTATTATTTTTCGTTAAGTATGTAGCGGTTTTTAGTTTGTTTTCTAAAGATTAACAAAAATTTCTTTTTATTGTCTTTTCTTAATTTGGCAGAGAGTACTGCATAAAGGCATTATAATTTTTTTATTGTACAAATGGCGACTCAATAAAATTTTGGAGAAAAATAAAGTTATTCTTTATTTCAAAATCTTACACTCAAATTTTATAGAATATCTAAAAATTGTTAGAAATGGGTAAAATGAGAGTTATAAATGGCTAAAATACGTTAACAACATTGTGCACTGGCTTTATATGCATTATTATTCGAGAATCACTGAAATCCGGATAAGAAACGACCCCGCTTAAGATACGAAATTCTCTCGGTCCCATGATTTGCATCTTAAACGAGTTTCACTGTATATTATATTCATAAATAAATTATTGTACTAAATTTTAAGTCGCTAAAAATTATCATCATTCTTATTGTTACTATTTATATATATATAATAAATATTGTAGCTTCTTATGAAATTTTACTTAATTTAGAAGTTCGACTTACGTAAAAGTTTGTGATACGGATTACTTACGTAAGTCAGGGGATGCCTGTATACTATTTCAAAACTTTCTTCTAGTATACAAATTGCGAAAAATGAATTTAACATAAGAACTAAAAAAATCCCTGCCGGCTCGGCCTACTGGTGGAGGTAGATTTCGAAGTTAAGTACTAATTTCACCAACAAAAACTAAATCAAGATTAGAGATAAAAACATTTTAACAATTTTATCTTGCCGTTTTTGACGAGTTTTTAATTTCATTTTTCTGTAAGAGCTGGTTTTATCAGAATCATGTTAAGGTGGTATGTTAAAATATGCCAATACAATCGACGATCATTGTAACAACCGATGCAAAATGTTCCAAAATATATCCCCTTTATGCGATGTTATTTTTATGTCCAATATAACGACCGGTCAGCAGCTTATTTCTTAATACAGCAACCAAAATTACCTTTCCTCCCGATTATTTTCTAAGAAAATATAATCATTTTATGCCCCAAAGGGCTGATTGCCAAGTTCACGAATAAGGTCTCCAGGAAGCAGAAAGGATAGATTTCTTCCTGGTAAAATTTAGTAAGGACTCACTTAAACCCGATTCTCCTAGCTGTAAGTATACGCATGCACATATTCACTCGTACGCGCATTCAATTTGTTGCATGTGTGCATTTTTCCAAGACGACTTTTTCAAACAAACGAAATGAGATTCCCTTTGATAAAAAAATAACAGTTTTGTCAGCGGTTGATGAAAAATTGATGCCTAAATCTGAAATTGCTAAAACATTTAACATGCCAAAAAGCACTTTATGATCATTCAAAATTTGTAATGATATTGTATTATAGAATTTCCTTTGAAATCTTAACTTTCCTGCACCTGATTAGTTTATTATTTATTTTCTGTTCACTTTCGTTATAGCGACCTTCCATTATAATGATCCTTTTCATTGGAACACGAGGGGTCGTTATAACGAGTGTCGACTGTATTTCCATAGTCTGGTTTTTATCATGTTTCAATATGTTTTTTTTCGAATTCACATGATGTTACATATTCACCTCCAGACATCCATTACATATTCATCCATTTTTCCAATATCATGTAATACAGTAGAAGATCTTTATAACGCAATTCTATATAATGCAACTCTCCATATAACGCACAACTTCTCAGATGTAAACAATGATTTTTGCAGTTAAAAAGCACCTGCACTTTCACATTGTAAAATATTGCTACTCTCTAGAGGACTAAATTTGATACATTAGTTCAACTTTATCTTCTAATTTAAGACCTTTTTGTTGAAAAAAATGCTATTATTACAATGAACATTTTTGAAAATGTCTAATACAGTAGAAGATCTTTATAACCAGGGTTGTATCGGTTCTAACCATGGCGGTTTAAACTGGTTTTAACCGTCCCAGTCAAAATCAATTTTGACCATTTTGACCACTGAAATTCACTATTCAATTTATTTACTGCTAATCAAATATGTTTTATTAGTATATGTTAAAAATAAGTTAACATTTGTTAAAAATGTCATAATATAAGTAACATAACACAGCAAATACCAAATTAAAAAAATCATAACATAAATAACATAACACCAAGATACACTGCCCTCCAAAAGTTAGGTTCAACATGTTTTTCAAAGCTCACCATTCAAATAAAGGCAGTAACAATAAAGCTCATAGTGTCTATGAATGGTAGCATCATCTTTAAGAAAATTTATGCAAAAAATGCTTCGTCATTACTTTTAAAGAAATTTTCTCGTTATGTAGGAGTAAGAGAAAATGTGATAAAATCAAACTTTTCTGACTGTGTGTAAATATCATGCATGATTGTTTATTTTCAATTATTGCTGGCAGTTTCGTTGACAGTACATAGAAGAGTCTAGCAATGTCAGTGAAGTCTTTTACCCGATTCATTAAGGTGGCTGACTATTGGATTGATGGAAATGGAATTGTCACAAGCCGATGCTGCTGATTTTTAACTGCAACTTATGCTTTGTGTTTTTAACTGCAACTCATGTTTTATGTTTTTACACAATTGGTTTATATTTTTGAAATTCCATGGTCCATTTTCAAATTTAACTTTCTTATTGTATTGCATAAGCATATTTTACTAATGAGCCTAATTAACTTGTCAGTGTATTTTTTTTTTTAAATGCACTGTTACCTTTATTACTTATTAGGTTACTTTTAATTGCAAAGAAAAATTAATTATTAAATTTAAGACCATTTTTAACAGTTTTAACCATTTCTGACCACTTTTGGACGGTTAAAACCACTTTTATCCAGCGTCCTGGTCAAAATCAATTTTGACCGGTTAAAATTACAACCCTGTTAGTTAAAAGTACCTGCATTTTCACATAGTAAAAAATTGCTGTTCTCTATAGGACTAAATTTGATACATTAGTTCAACTTTATCTCTTAATTTCAGACCTTTTTACTGAAAAAAAAATGATATTATTACAATAAACATTTTTGAAAATGTCTAATATAAGGGATGATTTGGTCAGTTATATTTGGATCATGTTTATAAAGTAAATTTAGCATTATATATGCAAAAATTTATAATTTGGATAAATCTTGGTAACAAAGAATGCAGTATAAAGATATTCTAATGTATTTTGATACGTTTCAGACTTATTTGACCATCTTTACAAGCTAAATTTAATGATACGATCCATATAGCACATAATTCTATATAACGCACAACCTTGCGTTTTTAAGTTTGTGTTATAAAGATCTTCTACTGTATAAGGGATGGTTGTGTCAGTTATATTTGGATTATGTTTATAGAGTAAATTTAACAATGTCTGACCTATATTATGCAAAAATTTATAATTTGGATAACTCTTGGTAACAAGGAATGCAGTATAAAGATATTCTAATGTATTTTGATGTGTTTCAGACATATTTGGCCATGTTTACAAGGTGAATTAAATGATGTGATCCATATAACGCACAACCTTGCATTTTTAGGTTTGCGTTATAAAGATCTTCTACTGTATTAACTTTCTTTTAATTTGTCAAACTATTTATTTCCTTTTCATTTTTCACGTGTAAATCTTGCTATAGAAAAGTAATTGTAAGAATTTTATTGTGTTTTTTTAATTGTTGGCAACTGCTATAATGTAAAATGTTTAAATTTTCCTGCAAGAGCTGGTTTTATCAGAATCATGTTAAGGCGGTATTCAAAATTTTTAACCCTCCTCCACTCCCTTGGGCCGATTTTGCTCATTTGCAATCCCTGCCGAGATATTATCCATCTCAATGTGTTTGGCGAGTTTGAAGACTATCCATGCATAATTGCAACTTTGATCGTGCAGACAAAATTTAGTACATACATACATATATATATATATATAAACTTTTAAAATGGGGGTGGTTTTGGGTTCCTGGGGTCATATAATGAAAAGTTATGAAGGAATTTTTCAAAAGTCGCACTATAGTAACGACTGCAATAACTAGTATTTCTTATGAAATCTACCTAAAATAATCACAGCTTTGACTTATAATTTTATTTTTAAATATTTTTATTAATTTACTACAAGCTTCTATATTCGTGAAAAAAAAAATAACAGTTTTACCCATTTAAAGTACAATTAATATAAAAACCTAAATATAAAACATATTGTTTTCAAAGCTTCTCATTGATTTTATGGCTTGTTCTACTTCTCGTGGTAAATCTTTAGGTTCTTCACCAGATGAAACTGACATACTTTCTGATGTGATAAATAAATCAGCATATTTTTTGGCCCTAGCAGCTGCCAAATCAGCATACATTACTGGGGCTGGTAATGATACACTACGGGTACAGCGCACATATGTATGACAAAGAAAATAGCAGAGTTGTTGAAGTTCTTCAGTTTGAAACTTATTATCATTATGAAGAACAGTATAATGAGCTGGTTTACTAGTCCCTTGAATACCTTCATGAGAACAAATGAAATAATCAAAGAATACAGGATGAGTTATGTCTCTATCTACACAAGTACCAGGAGGAACGTTTTGATTTCGCCCAACACCTTGAGATGGATTTGCGGGAAAAAATCTTGTGTGATGTCTTTTTTGCACAACTATGAAAGTTATAGGAATATATTCACCAAATAACTCCATGCATGCTTGTTGAATGCCGCTCACTTCATAATCAAGGGCATGTTGAAACTGACCTTCACTTACACCATCTCTAAAAACTATTATTTTGTTGGGACGCCTATTATTTGCATCTTTAAAAGCTTTCAATATTTCTCCAGAAATCTTGTCCATATTTCTAATAATTTCTTGTGATATTTTATCATGTTTTTCATTTCTTTGTAAGTCACACGTTAAGGCATATCTGGATGCAGTTGGATTGAGACTACCAACAACTGACAAAATAGATGGATACCCATAACCTCGAGACCAATGGATAGCATCAATGCCAAGCACAGTAACAGGCTCAGAAAAAATTTGAGGTTTATGCAGTAAAATATGATTGATACCACCTAGTTTAACATTGATTTTTAAGCAAACATTAGTAGTAATTTGATCATTTATTCTTGACAGAGTTTTATCTTCCATACATTGTGTAACTAAATTATATTTAAAATCTGCCAAAAACTTAACTTCATCGTAGTTATGGCGACTATCTCTCCTATTCAAAACAATAATTGCAAATGTAGCACCAACGTTCTTGGCTTTAATCAGAGCTTGTTCAGTTGTGACATTTCTTCCATATATATCTAGTGATAATGGACGGTCCAGTTGCATACCGCATTTTCTGGCAGACTTGCAAAGGAATTCACAGTACTTTGAAAGAATATCACGTCCAAAACGTCTTTCATCTGCAAAACTTATAAGAACCCATTTTTCAATTTTTACAACTTTAAAAAATTTCTTCCCATCTTCTACACGCCATACTCCTTTTATATCAGGTTTAGCTATACGTGACTTGTCATCAGGATTTCCAGCATAGGCTAATAGGGGAGCTACCATAATGCGCCCATCAACTTTTGTCAACTGAACATCCATTAACAGGCCAAAAGCTTGCATACAACTTCTGCTTGTATTATTGACTTCAACAGCAGTTTTACTTACAGTCTGCATTCGTTTCTGAGGAGGTACAGCAGTTCCCCTAATCATTTTTGACGTGAGTTCTGCATTTAGTTTTCCTATTTTTGGCTGCCCTGCAGTAACTTCACAAGTTTCCATTGGCATGTATGTTTTGTTATTACTAGTCTGCATAAGTAAGAGAGGCAAATGAGGGTATGATAGTCTTCTATTATATTTTTCTAAAAAATATTGAGTAACAGACATTTTCCTATTATCAACATCAATAATCATGTTATTGGCCGATTTATCCAGTACTGATTTAATTTTATATTTACGAGGAACCTTTTGATGAGTAACTTTGACTTGAATACCTTTGAGGGAATCGGTGAGATTTTTGCTTTGCCAACTTTCAAATTTAGGTAGTCTTCGAACATCAGATCCCAATACATCATTAGCATAATCTATAACAGGCCCAGCTATATGAAAGGCTTTAGCTGCTAAATTAATGACAACAACAGGACCTAATTGAGTTAGTTGAACATTTTGATGATAACCAAACCAAACTTCTAACCCACTTCCTAGATAATCTTTAGCACCATTTAAAGAGAAAAAAGAATTTCGAAAAGAAACCTGGTCGAAAAAAGGTTCAGTATCACGAACTGGATCTCTGTGTTTCATTACGGTATCATAAACCAACAGCACTTCATATGGAATATCTGCAATCTTTATGCGAGAACGATATAGTTTAACTAAAGGTTCTAAACTTATCATATTAGTATTGTCTTCTTTTGTAACTGGAGTAATAGTGACATAAAAACGTTTTGATTTATCTTCAACCTTAATGTCAACTGGATATGGTTCTTTTTTAACAGGAAGAGGCTTACTGGTAAAAAGGTTTTTTTGGCCATCATAAGCTGGACAGAACTGTTTCAGAACGGGGTTCGATTTAAATGCATTTGAAATAATTCGGCGACATTTTGCTTTACCCATATTTCTGCGCTTTTCACGCTCCACATGCTTTACCTTCTGTTTTATGTCTTCCTTGGCCGTTCTCCCTTCTGACAAAACACTTTTCCCAATTTTATTATCTTTTGTTGAGTCAGATATGTCAATATCATAATGATAAATTACAATGTCTTCTTTGTATTTTAGTTTAAAGTAATTCACTAAAAGTGAGATACGATTTCTATCATTTATTAATGGAAGATTAGATGGTCTTTCAGCAAATTTTCTATGTTCAGTTATTTCTGCTTTGCGTTCTAATTTTATGTTAGCTACTTGTGATAATATATTTTCCTGTTCTTCCTTAGAAAAAACTTTCTTTTTGACAGAAGTTTCTTGTAATGATGGTGGCTCTACTCGTAAAGCAGATGCAGATAATTCAGGATAATCTGTAACTGAACCTAAAAGACAAATAAAATCAATTATACTAGAAACATTATGCCATAGATTAAGAAAAAATATTCTGGCAAACATATTAGAAAATGAAATAAACATGCCACTATTCCCCCCCCCCCCCCCACTCTTGCCTATCTTTCAAACTATAAAGAATAAAACATAGATGATTCTGAGTAAAAAGACATTTTCTGAAAGATTTCAAGGGCAGGAAGGAGAAGGGGGAGATTAACTTCTGACGGAGCTAAAGAAATTCCTCCCACAGAAAAATGTCTGTAGAGTTACAGTCCTGTATAAAGTCGGGTGAGTACAAGTTTCTGTAAATGTTTTAGGTTCAAGTCAGTTTTGGACAGTTTAGATTCCTGCAGGTTGGATTCGGGTTAATTCAATTTTTTAAAAGTTACTTCAATATATTGTTTCAGATTAAAAAACATATAATAATGAACTATATGTTCATCTCTGTGTGTACTGTTTTCTGAAGAGATCATAGCACATAGAACTTACAAGATTTGGAAGGGAGCTGCCTGTATGTCTGAAATTATGCACTTCAAAGCCAGTTTTTGAATTTTCAGATTAGATTTTCTTAATTTTTTTATGCTTTTTTTTTTTTTTACATTTCAGAGTTTATTTTTCACATTAGTAAAAGGAATGAGGTTTCAAACTTTTAGACATATGCAGTAAATTTTGTTCTCTTTTAAATAAAGTTTATTCAGAATTAACGATGCACCAAATATTCGGTATTCAGCCATATAGGAGAATTGAGAGGAGTGGGACAGCAGCATTTATGTCCAAAATAACTGTTAGAATTTATTTCTAGTTTGTCCACTAGATGGAGCATCTATAGCCTCATGTTTGATTCTAATTGTTACACCAGCTGTATTATTGTTTGTATTTAAAAGGGAAAATTCTATTTTCATACCTCAGAAGTAAGTACAAATTCTTATTCTTTCAACGATTTTTTTCAATTATATTATATTTAAAATGAAAATATTATAATTGTATAATAAACTTAAAGATATAGTGTTTGTAAACTAGCAGTCAAGTAAAGCCTAAATGTAGCATATGATAAGCCTTTTTAAAAATTATTCAGCAGAGGGAGGAATGGGACAGCATCAATGAGGGAGGAATGGGACATGTTCTCAAATACCTTTGGGTCCTTCCGATATGCGCTCATATCCCAAAGCATCACCACAAAAACTAATAAAGAAAGACAGAAAAAAGGAAAGATGAAAAATCACCACTGACACACCAAAAAAAGAAGAAATTGAAAAAATAGCTGCTGACAAAAAGCAGAAGGGGTTGTGTAAAAAGAAAACTCTTAAGGTGAAATGGAAGAAACAGAAAAAAGCGAATGAATTATCTGATGATTGATGGAAAATTTTTGTTGCATTACTCTACAGATGTAGACTTTTGATTTGATTACTCACAATGATAATGAAATTGTTGAAAAATTTGATTGGTTAACTGATGATCCAAAATTAAATAAATGACTTTGTACTTGTTAAATTTTTGACGAAGAAGACAGTGGTTTATTATATTGGCAGATTTGAGGATATAGACAGTGATAAGGAGTTTATCATATACAAAAATGATGAAAAAGGATGAAAAAGAAAAATTTCACTTCCCACAAGAAAATGACTTCAGCGAAGTAGAGAAAAAGGATATATCACAGACCTGCTAACTGCTACGAAAAAATCGTAGTTGCTATGATTTGGACCTATAAACTACGATGCTATGAAAATCGGTCTTAAACTACGATTTTTTACAAAAGACACAAACGCATATTTTGTTTCTAGTTGCGATTTTTATCCCGCGCAGTATATTTTTCAGGAGTGATTCTGTTCCAAAATTAAAAAAATTTCAAAGTATTCATTTCTGAAAGTTTTAAAAAATTGGCCATTAGTCTGAAAATTCGGACACTAAAAAAGGCTTATGGGAAAAAAAAATATGGGCTGCAAAACAAACTTCTATACATAAAATCCTCTTCATGTGTAATAACCACGAGTGAATCGTATTTCTGTAAATATTTATACAGGAATTCCCTTCCTTAGAAACGAGGTGCCATGTTAAAAATTTCTGGAGGTGGTTCTTTGAGGGGCAAGGTTTGAAATAGTGTGCAAAAGCGCACGATTTGAACACGGAAAAGGAAAGTCCTGCATAATGAAAAATGCTGTGCAGTATTTTCCGCTGCAAATTCTTCCACAGACCTATGATTCTTTTGCGAGTATATTCTGAAATTTCTTGGAAGTCCGCAAATTTTTTTTCTTTTAAAGAATTTCGCCAAATCAATTTGTGAATCGATCGCAGAAAAAATTCAGAATTTCTTCAAATGATCGTGTAAAAATATTGGGTATTTCGCCAAATATCTCAGAAACAAATAGTGATTATCTTCAATTGATCACTGAATAAAATCGCTAATTTCGTTAAGAATTCAGAAAGAAATTACGATTTTCGTCAAAGATTGCACAAAAAATCACGAATTTCGATAAACTATTCCGGAAAAAATATTGCAAATTTCGTGAAAAGGCCGCGGAAACGAGTAGTGAATTTTGTTAATTGGTTGCAAAGATATATAGAAAATTTTGCCGATCGGTTGCGATAAACTATCGCGAATTTCGACAAATGACTGTGTAAAAAAATCTATTTCGCCAATTGGCCGCAGAAGAAAATAAATTTCGTCAAAGGATCGTGGTAAAAATTGTTAGCCCTATATTTTTTCCTTGACATTTATACATTGTTATTTAAAGCTTTATTTCAATCATTTCACATTTTTACTTTTCAAATAAGTTTGTTCTAACGTTATACTTACGTTTCGTTACTTTTGTTTCCTTCATTCAAATATTCATTTGTATTTCACTTCTTGTTTTCTTTTCTGCCGTAAACGTGGTTTGCTTATTAGTTTCACGATTCGATAGAGAATCGATCCACGTCATCGACTATTTCTTTTTCGATCGTATCTCTGTTTTTCACTTGGTTCGTTCACGCAACTCCAACGCATTGCGATCGCATTTCCCATTCCGGAGTCGAAAAATTGTTTCTTCCGTACAGCAGTACGCATTCTACTCAACTCCGCCGAACGTGGTAGGCTTTTGCCGATACACGTGCTTGTGTTTTGGATGATATTTAAAGGGACGTTCGTCTGTGTGCAGCAGCAGTTTAAGCTGCGTAAAGACCTGCATTAAGCAGATAATAAAGACCTGCATTAAGCAGAAGGTGAAGGCAAGTTGGAAATGTTTTAGTAAAAGTTGAAAGCAGTAATAGTAATGTTTTAGATAATGTTGTTTTAGTTGTGTTGTTACGAAGAGAACATTGCTGGCTGGTATAGCTCGCTCATTATCTGGAGATATGTGTGTTTATTTGCATATTAATTTTCGTTAGTTTTTCGTCTGTTTATTCATCGTTTCAATTGATTATGACTGTGATATCTTTTAGCGGCATCTTAATATGGCTTCGATAAAATTTTGAATCGTATTTTTAAAGAAGTATTATGCCAGTTATTGAGTTTAAATATTTGAGCGTTCAAGTCATCTTTAAAACAGCGGTCTCCTCAAATATGAGAGAGTTGTCTTTGAACTTAATCTATGAAATATCATTAACCTTTTGCTGAATATATTGTGAATTTTTTTTTTTTTTTTGAAGACTTTATGCAATTTCTACATTGATGTGTTGTCTCAAGAATTACGCGAGTTAATTTTATTTTATTGCAAATTTAACTACTGTACAATATGGTACACTTACTGCAGTATAAAGGCAACATCCTGAACTATGTTGTCATTGTCATTTAATATATCTTTAAACTTTAACTTTGATTTTACTTTTGACATATGTATTTGTTTATTTTTTGTGTATTTTTGATAAATAAACGTTAGTTTTATGAAACTTAAATACAGTTTCTTATCTGTTCTCATCTACCATTACACACCTTGTCATTTACTTTTAGTTTTAGGTCTATGCCATACTTTGTCCAGCTTTATCTTTTACTCTGCTACTTAATTTTAGACCTGTTTCAGACCCTGGTTCGATATATATACGGACCAAGACAAACAAAAACGTGAATTTTGTTACAATATCGCAGAAAGAAAATGCGAATTTCGTCAAAAGATCGGTAAGAAAATGCAAATTTCATCGAAAGATCAGTAAGATAAAGCAAATTTGCCGAAAGATCACGGAAATAAAACATTAATTTTGTCAAAGGATCGTGGTAAAAAACGCAAAATTCATCAAAGGATCGCAGTAAATAAAATGCGAATTTCGTCAAAAGTTCGTGGTAAAAAGTGCAGATTTCAACAAAGATTCATGATAGAAAAATGTGAATTACGATTGTGGGGAAAAAAATTGTGAATATCCTAAAATGATCGCGGGAAAGAAATCGTGAATTTCGTCAAAATTTACTGCACTGGGACCAGGGAATTGGAACCAGGCTCCTTTTACAAATGTCAAGAAAACGCTTCAAAGCGAGAATAAATTAAAAATCATATAAAAATTTTCAGAGGAAAAAATTTACTATATTGAGTTGAAAGATTGAAACCGTATTCCTTTTACGAATGTCAAAAGATGGCTGCGAAACACGAAAAACCAACCAACCAACCTCCAGATAAATTTTAATTTTGTGTGCTACGATTTCTCATTTTCAAAGGTTGGCAGGTCTGATATCATAACGAAATTGCCTCAACCACAAATAATTTGTGGTACCAGCCAAGCTCAGTCCTACTTTGCTTTCAGTGTTGACTTATCAAAATACAATATGTGTTAATTTAATTTTTTTCAAATAGTGTCCATACCTCCCTCATGTGAAGGAGGTGTGGGACAAAAATGTTAACATTTTAAAACATGCAAATAAAAGCCAGTTGTTTGTATTTCACAGTGTTTGTATTTTTTAAACATAGCTTAAGTAACATATTATTAAATTTTTATAAGCTGTACTCTTGGTAAAACATAAGTAGTGAATTAAAAAATAAATTGTGAAATCTGTCCCACTCCTCCCAACTTTCCCCTACTACCAAATATTCGATTAGGCTGAATATCAAATTCTTCAGTCTGCCGAATATCAAAAACTATTTTGCGACCTTCATAGGAATTAATGATGCACAAATGCAAGTTCCTGAACAATGTTTGGTAAATAATCAGTTTCTTGCTTTTTTGCACATAGGGTGTTTCTAAACAAAGTGAAAAAAAAATTTCAAGGGTAATAATAGGCATCAAAAACAGGCAATGTTTTGTCCAGCAAATCATGATTGCAATTCACTTATTCAGTCAAAAATACAGCAGATCCCCAGGTCAAACTTTAATTTTCTTTTGTTACTTTATCAATAATAATGAAGGTATTGTAACTATATTGTCAACAAGGTTACTCTAATTTCTGCGAAATATGATAACATGACGAGAAGTGCTAGAAATAAGAACCATTCATATCTTAAACAGCACTGAGCTAGACATTCCTTTATTAAGAATGCAGCTAACAGTACTTATACTGTATCACTGGGGAAAAATCAGTTACTTCCAATGATAATATCACATTCCCAGGGGTCGCATTATATAGGGAAAATTTTATTGTTCCTACCAGAACCCTTAATCTTCATGATAATTTTATCTAAGATATTCTATAGAAAGGCACTGTGAAGATATTATTTTCAAAATAGTGGCAAGAACAATAAAATTTTCCCTATATAATGAGGCCCCTGCATTCTATACAAACAAATTAATATGATGCAAATCTCTCTAAAATATCTTCATTTTTGCTACAGTTGTGAATGAAAAATCAGCTACAGCTTGTACACCTTTAATTTTTCAGAGTTCGTATATGTTTCTTTAAATAAAAATCAAGTACTTTTAAGGATTTTCAAGGATCAAAACCAAAAAACTTAAGGACCTTCAAATTAAATAAACTAATAAATTATAACATGCATTTTTTAATAAAGGGTTTCTTTCATTTTTGTAAAAGTTTTAAATATTCAAATGGACGGGAAGGGGGGGGGGGGAATTTCACCATGTGGCAATAGAAATTTAGAAAATTTTAAAATAACGTACAGCAGAAGCAAAAACTAGTCAGATGTGCCAATCCCAAAACTTTCTTCTATCTCATACATGTTAATACTACAAAATTCATTATCAGAGTGCCAAAATTAAATGGTCTATGCACTTCATGAGGATTCTAAAGATATGAAATTCCGTGCATTAGTTCTTGAGATACGACTATTGTTAAAACCGTGCAAATCCTGCAAAATATAGCATAGCAGCACCATCTGTAGGGTGATTTACACCAAAACCTATCAGCAACAACATATGTAAACATCTAACTGAATCTGAAGTTTGATGAAAATCCGTGCATTAGTTCTTGCGATATAGCTATTGCAGAAATCGTGAAAAATGCAGCATAGCAGCGCCATCTGTTGGGAGATTAACACCAAACCATAATCAGCACCTATAATTATCAAGGTATACCTGAATCTGAAGTTTGATGAAAATTCGTGCTTTGGTTCTTGAGATATAGCTATGGTGTAAATCACAGGGCTCCCAACACATTTTAATCCTCAAAAAAGGGGAAAGGGGACCATTTTTATTTAAAAAGGGGACTTTGGGGGACCATTTTTATTTAAAAAGGGGGCTTTTGGGGACCATTTTTATTTAAAAAGGGGACTTCAGGGGACCATTTTATCAAAAAAGGAGACTAAAAAAGAATCATGAGTAAAAACATTGCACTAATTTTCCTAAATATGCAAGTAAATTTTTTAAATTACCCCAGAAAATATGTTAGAAGGTTATTTTTGTAAGATGTCATTAAACAATTTACACAGTTTTATAGAAACACATTTAAATATCTTACTGCAGGAATATAGAAAGTATTCAATATTTTGGCATTCACCTTGATAATTCTCTTTAAAGGTGAAAAATAATGATCAGTGAATAAAAAGAGCACAGCTTAATAATGATTCCTGTTGAACATTAAAATTGGATTAAGATATATATTATTAATTATTATCCTCAAACATAAAATTTAGTTTCTTTCTACACAATAGAAGCTAAGATAAGCTATAATGTTCATAGGAAAAAGCCTAGTATGGCAAAGCTCCGTGGGGAGTGATCAAAACCAATATTGAATCATCAGTTATTCATAATCATCTTACATATCAAATCTGGTGAAATTTAATCCCAAACATGCTGTGATCTGGCTTTCACAGAAATAATTAAAATTGCAACCTAGTAGTGCCTGCCACCTGTCACGAAATACACCAAAATCTAATCAGTGCCAATTTATGTCAAGGATTAAATTAATCTGAAGTTTGATGGAATTTCATCCTAACGATGCTAAGGTATAATTATCATGTAAATTGTGAAAAATGTAACATAGCAATGCCACATGTTGGGCCATATACACCAAAACCTAATCAGCGTCTATGTGTGCATAAGATGCTCCCAAACACATGGCTATTGGCAACGTTCAGGCATAACAGCATCTATGCGTCTAATTAAATATGGCATTTGATGAAATTCAATGCTTTAGTTTTGAGATAGAGTAGCTACAAATTTTGTATCACAAATAGAGAGAGATTTTTAAAAAATAGTCAATCTAAAACATGTAAATCCATAAAAAAAAAATGGAAATTTCTTTTCATGATTCCAATATCTTCTTCTGATAAAATAGGGGGCTCTGGCCCCTACGAGCTATGCTCGACAAATTCCGTTCAGACACTGCAGACTCTTAAAAACACGCTAATTTGATCCACTTTAAAAAGATTATGGAAGACTTGAATAATAATTAAACAACCAGTGATGATCTCACTGTAAACAGATTTCCATTTATTTCAATTTCACTGACGGATTTTAAGATATAATCAGCTGCTGTTCAGACATTTAATGGCTGTTTTCGTGACTGATTAAATAAGATCAGTAAACAGCATTTGAAAATTAGCCTATATAAAATGAACAATTCAAACAAAGTCGTTGACTTTTGGAATTTTTTAAACAATGTTATAAGAAAATTGTCTTAAATAACACATTTTAAATATATCGTTTTAAATCTGATGTAATTTTCACCAAAAATTTTCTCTCAACGTTCACGTGAAAATACATTTGTTGTTTGAAAGGGAGAATTATTATTTGCGCTGTCTTAGAATTGACAACAATAGTTAAAAAGATCACCACAAAATACAAAATAAATCTCTTGTGTAAATTATATTTTTTAATTTAAACTGTTTAGCAATATTATTATTTGTGCATTTTAAATGTTATGTAATTTCTCCTATTTATTGCTTTTAACTAGCATATATTAATGTTAATTTTTAAAACTTTTTTTTCTTTTTTAATATTCCCATGTAAATACAATTTTTGTGACGAAATCTTAAATATTTTCCTGCTTTTAAAACGTGATCATTGAATTCTTATTTTAAAGTTTTATTTCTATTTTTAATAGTCACATGCAAATGCATTTTTAATTAAGAGGAAATAGTACTTTTTGCGCTGTTTTTACAATTGGCAACAATTTAAAATAATAACTTTATCTAAATGTGAATAAAAATATCTATTAAAATGATGAAAATTCAAATAAAAAATTGAAAAAAAAAATATCAGTCAAAAAATAAAATAAATGCAGTCTGCGTACCACAGGCTTGTAATGTATATCCTTAGAAAAAAGGATTAAATTCCTATGCATAGCTTTTGTTCAGCTGTAAAACCTTTTTAATGGAATGATTTTGACCAACTTTAACATTGAATAGCTCTTAAAAAGGATTCTTCAATTAAAAAACTGTCTGTACCAGCGCGTTTATCAATCATTTCTGTATAATATGAGCACTACCAATGCTCATAACTGCAGTGGCGGTAACAGAGTTGGTTACTTTTTTTTTTTAAGAATATAGAAATATAGACTGAAGAGAGCCTAAGGGGCAAAAAAAACCCAAGAAGAGATTGTAATTAAGAGTTCCTTTAATAGATTGGATATACTTCTCCATCAAAATTGAAAACAAAACTACATCTAATATACATCTAAATCTATTTAATAAAGGTAAAAGTTTGCATACCAAAGAGATTGCTGCACATAGAGCTCCAAGATTTGGCATTTTTTAGCCTAATGTAATGATTTTTTTCCCTCTTTTTAATAAAGTTTATTCGAAATTTTTACAACATTTTAAAAATCTTTCAGAAATTTTTAATGTGAATTTCAGCTTTTTTTTGCATTCTGCGGCAATTTTTTGACATTCATAAAAGAAATTCAGTTTCAAACTTTTAGCCATAATGTAATAAATTTTGTCCTAATATGATATCGTTGTCTTCAATTTTAAACTAATTTTAGCCTTTTTTTTTTGTACGTATATATGTGTGTTCTGCAGCGATTTTTTTCTACATTAGAATCCGGTTTCAATGTTTTAGCCCAATATAGTAAATGTTGTCCTCCTTTTAATGAAGTTTATTCAGAATTTGTACAGCAATTTTCGAATTTTTATGCAATTTTTTAATTCTTAAAAGGAATCCAGTTTCAATATTTTAGCCCAATTTAATAAATTTTGTCATATTTTGAATACAATTTATTCAGAATTGGTACAGCATCTTTTAATTTTTTTAATGGAGTTTGAGGTTTTGTTTTTGTTTTGCGATAATTCTTTAACATTCGGTTTCAAAAACTGGTCATGTGAGGTCTGGCTAAGACAAGTCTATCCTTGATAAATGGAAAGTGGGTAATAATAGAAAAGTCTCCCCGACATTTTGTTTCGTGGAAGATAAATAGGAGAATTCTGACAATTTCGTACTGTTTCCAAGAACATAAAAAAGGATTTTTCTTTTTATGAGGTAATAAGCTGTTAGCAGGGCCGGCGCAATATTGCACAAGGAGGTTGAAGTAATTTTTTTCAATCACTGAAAAGGGGACTGGGGGGACCAAAATGCATAAAAGGGGACTAAAGGGGACCTTTTTTAAAAAAGGAGACTTTGGGGGGGAAAAGGGGACCATTTGGGAGCCCTGAAATCATGAAAAATGCAGCATAGCAGCACCACCTGTTGGGCGATTTACATCAAAAACTAATCAACACTAATTTATATCGAGAATTAACTGAATATAAATTTTTATTAAATTTTGTGCATTAGTTCTTGAGATACACCACCCACAAAATTTGTGTCACATACAGACAAACAGAGTCACAGACTCATTTTGTAAAAACATGTTTTTCAGGATATCTGACCCCTAAAACGTGTAAATCGGTCGAAAATTTTCCCGAATCCAATACTTTCTTATTGTAAAGATAAAGAGGAGAAACATAATTTTTTCTTATTATTGAGAGGGAGGGGGGGGGGGGGGGGTGGGTGTAGTTTAACAGACTTATAATTAACTTACAGTTTAAAAGACAAATTTTGTATGCTTGGTAAGGAAGGGGGAGGGCAGGGAAACGTCAATTTCGGTGGAGGGGGGGAGTAAAACTATAATCGATTATTTATTGTTACAATAAATTAACTAATGGAGCAGAAAAAGTTTTAACAAAAGCAATGATTTTTAAGATTTTAAACTTTATAAGCTGAGGGGGCAAAGGGACAAGCATATTTTTTAAAATTTTAGGTAGCGAGGGAGTTTCTTAGATGACTTATTTACCTTACTAAAAATTACTTTACTTTATTTACCTTACTAAAAATTTACAAGAAAAAAAAAACTAAGGAGTTTTAAAGACTTTAAATTCCATGTGTTCTTTAAGTGTGTGTGTGTGTGTGTGTGTGGGGGGGGGGGGTTGCAAAAGGAAAATTCCAATTTCGGGTGGGAAGAGAAATCTTGATTGATTATTTATTGTGGCAATAAAATGACAAAGCAAAAGAAAAAAAAATAAAATTAATTAAACAGTTTCGAAGAGTTTTTAAACTTTGAGTACTGTGGGGGAGCAAAGAAAAACGGAGGAAGAAAAATTTTGAGGGTAAAATTCAGATGAAATTTTAATGAAATGTGATGGAATGAATTGTTACAGAAATTTAGGACAGATTATTTATTCAGTATAAAGTAAGAAATAGAGTACAGGGATGAAAGTGCACTAAAGCTATTTTGTAGCAGAAAAAATCTAATTTTGGAGCAATAAAATCTATTTTTGTAGCAGCAAAAATTAATTTTGTAGCCATAAAAATTGTTTTTGGAGCAAATTGAAATTCTAATGCTAATAAAAAAGAAATTTGCGTATTTTCGCGATCTTTTGATGAAATTTGCGTATTTTTCGCGATCTTTGGACAAAATTCGCGTATTTTTTGCTATCCTTTGTTGAAATCAGTGTGCTGTTCGTTATTTTTTGACGAAATTAGCGTGTTTTTTTTAAAATCTTTTGACAAAATTTGCGTTTGTGACCTTTTGATGAAATTTGTGGGGTTTTTTTTTGAGATCTTTTAACAAAATTTGTGTTTTTTCACAATCTTTTGACCCCATTTTATTCGTTTTTAGAAGTAATTGGTAATCCTTTGACAAAATTAACGGGGTGTTTTTTTCGCTATGACAAAATTCGCATGTTTTTCGCGATCTTTTGACGAAATCTGCGTATTTTTGGCAATCGTTTGACGAAATTTACGTATTTTTGGCAATCGTTTGACGAAATTTACGTATTTTTTGGCAATCGTTTGACGAAATTTACGTATTTTTTGGCAATCGTTTGACGAAATTTACGTATTTTCGGCAATCTTGACAAAATTTGCGTATTTTCGGCAATCTTGACAAAATTTGCGTATTTTCGGCAATCTTGACAAAATTTGCGTATTTTCGGCAATCTTGACAAAATTTGCGTATTTTCGGCAATCTTGACAAAATTTGCGTATTTTCGGCAATCTTGACAAAATTTGCGTATTTTCGGCAATCTTGACAAAATTTGCGTATTTTCGGCAATCTTGACAAAATTTGCGTATTTTCGGCAATCTTGACAAAATTTGCGTATTTTCGGCAATCTTGACAAAATTTGCGTATTTTCGGCAATCTTGACAAAATTTGCGTATTTTCGGCAATCTTGACAAAATTTGCGTATTTTCGGCAATCTTGACAAAATTTGCGTATTTTCGGCAATCTTGACAAAATTTGCGTATTTTCGGCAATCTTGACAAAATTTGCGTATTTTCGGCAATCTTGACAAAATTTGCGTATTTTCGGCAATCTTGACAAAATTTGCGTATTTTCGGCAATCTTGACAAAATTTGCGTATTTTCGGCAATCTTGACAAAATTTGCGTATTTTTGGCAATCTTGACAAAATTTGTGCATTTTTGGCAATCTTGACAAAATTGGCGTATTTTTGGCAATCTTGACAAAATTCGCATATTTTTCGCAATCTTTTGACAAAATTCGCGTATTTTTCGCAATTTTTTGACAAAATTCACGTATTTTTCGCGATCTTTTAACAAAATTTGCGTTTTTTCACAATCTTTTGACCCCGTTTTGTTCATTTTTTGACGAAGTCAGCTATCCTTTGACAAAATGAACGTTTTTTTTCGCGATATTTTGACGAAATTCGTGTGCGTTTTGCGACTTTTTGATGAAATTTGCGGGGTTTTTTCGCCATCTTTTAATAAAAATAGCGTTTTTACGATCTTTTGATCGTGTTTTGTTTGTTTTTCTTGACGAAATTAGCGATCCTTTGGCAAAATTCGCGATACTTCGACAAAATTTGCGCGTTTTTCGTGATCTTTCGACGAAATCGTGCGTTTTCCGCGATCTTTCGACAAAATTTGCGTATTTTTCGCGATCTTTTGACGAAATTTGCATGTTTTTCGCGATCTTTTGACGAAATTTATGGTTTTTTGCGACCTTTTGATGAAATTTGCAGGTTTTTTTCAGCCATCTTTTAACAAAATTATCATTTTTACGATCTTTTGACCGCGTTGTTTGTTTGTTTTTGACGAAATTAGCGATCCTTTGACAAAATTCACGTTTTTTTCGTGATCATTTGACAAACATCGCGTGCTTTTCGAGATCTTTTGTCCGCGGTTTTTTGCTTTTTTTGACGCAATTAGCGGCCTAGAAGAAGGTTAAAAATGGATTTTTTTTTGTATTTCGGATCGACGAAATCGTGCTAAATTTCATCTTGGCACTAAGTACGTTTTGGCGTAAAATGGAAAAAAAATAGCAGTTTCGTAGAAGCTTGGCGCAGTAAAGCGATTTTTGCTTCATCTGGCGCAGGTCTTATATCCCTGAGAGTAGAAAAAGGTTTAAAAAAAAAAAAAAATGAAGTTTTTAACTTTGATATTACGAAGGGGGAAGTGAAATTTCAGAAGAAGGGGAAGCAAGGCGGGATTAAGATTTTTTTAAAATCAGAAATTAAAAGAAATGCAGAAGAGTTTCACCTTTGATTAAGAATTAATATGAGAGTAAAATTAAGCACTTTTAATGACTTTTTTCAGATTTTGCATGAAAATAAGTACTTTTAAGCACCAAAAATTTCCTTTGAAAAATGTAAGCACTTTTAAGGACTTTCAAGGACCGTACGAACCCTGAAAATGTAAGAACCTACAAATTAAATAAACTAATAAATTATAATAAACATTTTTTAATGAAGAGTTTCATTTTTGTAAATACAAGTTTTAAACATTCAAATGGCCAGGAAAGGGAGGGGGGGGGGGGGATATCAGCGTGTGGCAGTAGAAATTTAGGAAATTTTAAAATAACAAATACAGCAGAAGAAAAAAATAGTTGGATGTGGCAATCTCAAAACTTTCTTCTATTTCATGCATGTTAATACTTCAAAATTCGCTATCAGAGTGCCAAAATTAAATGACAATCTATCCCCATCATGAGGATTCTAAAGATAAGAAATTCCGTGCATTATTTCTTGACATATGACTATCGCTAAATCGTGTAAATCCTGCAAAATGCAGCATGGCAGCACAATGTGTTGGGTGATTTACACCAAAACCCAATCAGCAACAACTTATGCCAACGTCTAACTAAATCTGAAGTTTGATGAAAATCCGTGCAATACTTTTTCAGATAGAGCTAATTGCGAAAATCTTGAAAAATAAAACATAGCAGCGCCACCTGTTGGGCAATTTACACCAAAACATAATCAGCACCAATATTTATCAAGGCATACATGAATTGAAAGTTTGATGAAAATTCATGCATTACGTCTTGAGATAGAGCTATTGCAGAAATCGTAAAAAAGGCAGCACAGCAGTGACACCTGTCGGGTGATTTACAACAAACCGTAATCAGTACCAATATTTATCTAGGCATAATTGAAGTAGAAGTTCGATGAAAATTCATGCATTAGTTCTTAAGATAGAGCTATTGCGGAAATTGTAAAAAAATGCAAGTACTTTAAGTGGGGAGAAGGGGGGAGCCAGAGCAAAGGGAAAATGCCAATTTCGGGTGAGAAGAGAAATCTTCATGATCGATTATTTATTGTGATAATAAAATGACAAATGGAGCAGATTCATTTATTTTCTTAATTAAACAGTTTTAAAACTTTGAGTACTGTAGAGGGGGGGGGGGGGAGACAAAATCTTGAGAAGGTTACTTATTCACTGTAAAGTAACAAACAGACTAGAAAAAGTTTACAAAAATTAAGTTTTAAAGATTTTAAACTGTGGTATTGTGGAGGAATGAGCAAAAGAAGGAAGAGAAATTTGGGAAGGAGAGGCAGGAGGTGGGGGGAAGTTAAGATTTATTTTAAAATCAGAAATTCAAAGAAATGCAGAAGACTTTCCCCTTGGTTAATAAGTAATACAAGAATAAAATTGAGCACTTTTAAGGACTTTTTGCAGATTTTGCATGAAAATAAGTACTTTTAAGCACCAAAAATTCTATTTGAAAAATGTAAGCACTTTTAAAGACCGTACGAACCCTGAATTAGAGATTTTTCCTTAATTCTTTGACGAAATTAGTATTTTTTCTGTGACCCTTCGACAAAATTTCCATTTTTTTCCCCCATGACTTTATGACGAAATTAGTGTTTTTTTTAACAATCATTTGACAAAATTCACATTTTCCCGGGGATCCTTAGACGAGTTCTGCATTTTTAATGCAATCCTTTGACGAAATTCACGTTTTCTCTGCGATTCTTTGTCAAAATTCACGTTTTCTCCGTGACTGTTTGAAGACAATGTGTTTTTTTCTGCAGCTGTTTAACAAATATTCACACTTTTTGTTGTGAAAGTTTATCTTTCACTTATTTCTTTCCTAGGTCTCGCGTCACTGAGATGTATACCTTGTTTTTCAGTTTTAGCACAACGATCGCGTTTCTTAATGTAAATTAAACTAACACATGTTTCTGGTTCTTTCTACTTATAGACATAACTTCTTGTTGTAAGAAGTGTATTTCTGATAAATACTTCTGCAGAGCTGATCTGCTCGCTCTTTTGCTAGCATTTCTTTGAGTGCTGCCCAATGTTACAAGTTTATTCATTTTATGCCTTTGGAGGTTGCAGGGGTAGTTTGTTCATATTATGTTTTATACTTAAATAGTTTATTTTTAATATCCCATCTTTATTCAGAAGTCATTTACTTTTTTTCCTTACCATGTGAGCCCGGTGGATGAACAAACCATATTTTTTAAGTTTTTTCCGCGGCCATTTGACGAAAATTCATGTTTTTTCTGCAGCTGATTGTAACGAAAATTCATGTTTTTCCGCGACCATTTGATGAAATTTGAGTTTTTTCCTGCAATCTTTTGACGAAATTGGCGTTATTTTTCTGTTGTATTTTTTTGTCTGAATTTTCGGACTGATGACATTTTAAAAAATATTTCAGAACCGAATGCCTTAAATTTTTGGAAAATTCTGAGCAGAACCGTCCCTATGCAGAACGCGTGATACTACTATTTTCAATCTTCATCTTATCCTCCTGAGATCCGACATCAATTAAAATGGATGCTTTATAATGTATTTTATTTTGCCCAGGTCTCAGGAGGTTATATGATTGAAGAAAGAGTTAATTAAACAAAAACTTTAAAAGTTTAATTGTAAATAAATTATTAAAGTTAGTTTAATTGTTCTAAAAATAATTTAAACTTATTTAAATATAGCATTTTTAGTGCAATAATTGTTCCCAATTTTTTAAAAAGTTCATAGGTTCAATAAATGTCAATATTCATATGTCTGTTCTCCAATGACATTACTGGAACACAGAGAATCATTTTTATTTCAAGCCAAGACTGTGACTTAATCACTGTGACAGATAAAAATGCCTTTTTGCATAAATATGTTGTTGAAAAATGAATAAATATTTTTATTGCCTTTTCAGTCAGTAATGACATAGTTGCCAATCTTTTAGTACCAGTATTTCCAAAAAGAAATTTCATAACAGAATTCTAAAATTCTACTTAATTTTCTTAAAACAGAGTTCAAAAATTTTCTTTCTTTTTCCCCCCTTAAAACAACATTAAAATAATTCAAAACAAACAATTTGCTTTTTACACTCACCAAAACACAAATCAATTTTAAATACAAAATAATTTTTTTAATTGAAATATTTTTACATCATAGAAACTCGATAGAGTTTCTTGCCAAGCAAAAGAAACAACAATGCAATGAGCTGTAAATAAAAGTAATTTCCGCCAACAGATGCCAAACGATTCATTTTTAAGTAATACTCTAGCTTATATTTTGCAGACTGACCAAAATGGGATTTTGACACCTCTATAGCTCACAAAGTAAATAAATAGAAGTAAAGAATATTTATATTTTAATAAAAATAATTTACTATCCTGGCTTACAGAAAATGAGTTTGTTATGGTTAAATGTAAAAGGATAAAATAAAAATTCATTTTGTTGTGGTGAAATGAGTTCTCACTTTAGCTAAAATGCATATGAAATGAATTGCATACATCTACAGATAAAATTAAGCTTTCAGTAATTCAGATTTAGTAAAAGGCATGTTATTTTATTATTAACATCAAAGTGTTTGAAATATTACAAAAAATAAATCAAGCTGCTAAAATTTTTGAACATTCAAATAATAAAATATCAATTTTAATGTGTGTTTAACACGTTGAGTGCCACGGTGACCGACACTGAAAAAACGTACAATGTTTTAAGTAATTTTTAAGAAAGTATAATCCTGTAATAAATAAAAGGTAAGTAAATTTTAAATAAATTTTCAGTAATTACTTAAAACAATATATATATTTTTAGTTTTATATCATATTTTAGACCGTCAGTCATCGGTGAATGACACTTTCTAAACTGAAAGTTCAGTGTCAGTCACCAGTGACTGACGTGGCACTTAACTTGTTAATTTTATTTCTATTTTAAAATTTAAAAAAGAAATAATCAATATGTAATAAAAAGCTGGCATTTGGCCAAATCACTATAACAATCAAACATAATGAAATTCATATGGATCACTGACTTGCATTACAAAGTGTTCACCGTAGATTATGGATGGTATAACATTAATTGTTCATTTACAAAAACCGACCCTCCCCCCCCCCCCCCAAAAAAAAAAGTTATATGATTGATTATGAGCGATAATTGCCAGAAGTTTTTTGCTGTGGTATACATTTTTAAACGTAACTAATTTTGTCTATTATGTTGTGTCTATAAATTCTAAATACCCTATATAACGTTGTACAAAAGAATTTGGAAGAATTGCCGGATATGGAAAACAGTTGGAAGAAAAAGATTTTTACTGTGTTGTGCTTTTTAATTGTTTATTTAGATAAATCATTCCATTGTATGAAAAAAATTTTTTTAACAATATTTTGTTAATATTGGAAAGTTTTTCGTAATCTATGCTGGATGCATGATTTTACTTTTTCTTTTTAAACGTGAGAGGCAAAATGATTTAATCTAAATTATATCAGACTTTTTAAATCAGATTTAATAAGAAGTAAATATACAGGGTGTCCGGTCTCAACGGTGTCCAATGGCTAATTCCTAAACCGTTAGTCATAGACATATAGTTCCAATTACAAAAATGTTTTAAATCAGGTAAAGAAATATTTTAAAAGCGATTTGGGTCAATAAAAACATTTCTTAAAAAAATACGAAATTAAAATTTTTATACTGTCCCTCGGTCCTATAAGTTATATTCAGTGAAATTTTCCTTTTACACTGAAAAGTAATACAAAAAAAGTCCCGTTATTCTACGATTAAAATTGACCGAGTAATAGCTGTTTAAAGTTGGAGCATATTTTTTGCTGCAAATTGGGGGTCATTCACAAATTTAGACGAAATATAATTTCGTCAGATATAAAAAATGTTTGGGAGTAAAATTAACATTGCAATATAAATTTGAAATCTTTAATCATTCTGGCATATTAATGGAAAATATACAATTTGTAATAAACATTTAAGAAGAAAGAAAAAACAAAATGTTTGTTAAATAAAATGATTCTAAATTAACAGCCTCAATTCTTTACAAAATGATGCGTATTTTAAAATATTATTAGGTTGCACAAGCCAGCAAAAGTTGGGTTATGTCATGTTTTTTAGCGTTTGATAATTGATTCTTATATATTCTGTACCGCTGAATCCAAAATTGACCTTCATTTTTAACTATCATATCAGGATTTTTCGCAAATTGCAAATTTCAAAGTTAAGAAGTTCAATGTTAAAATTGAATTTTCTCCCCCATCTCATCGGACCACTCAGCTGTTTAGCTGTAAGAATCCCAGGTTAAGCAAAAATATCGAATACATTTTTTAATAAAATAAAATAAAATAAAATAAAAAATGTTTTACATATGTTTTATAGTATGAGATTATCGCTATATTTTAACTTACACATTTGCGATTTGCAAAAAAATTCTAACGTGATGGTTAAAAATGAAGCTGATTTTCAGATTCAGTGCTAAAAAGTGTGTAAAAATCAATTATCAAAAGTTAAAAAACACAACCATCTCCTCTACTTTATTGTATTCGACTTTTGTTATTCTTTAAATTTGAAAATTTATGATTTGTGAAATATCCTGACATGATGGTTAAAAATTAAGGTAATTTTCGGATTCAGTGCTAAAAAATACATAAAAGTTAAAAAACCCAACAATCGCAGTCTTGTATTATCTAATCTAAATTTTTTTCTTAAACTCCTTGGCAGAAATCTATCCGAAATTTTTTGTGTTATCCTGTAAATTAAGTATAAATGGTAATCACCGAAAATATTAATAATATTAGATTGTTATCGGATTTGCGCCCGTACGTAAAATGCAATCTCGATCGGATATTTAAAAGTGGGTTAAAGTTCGAGTACAAAATTTGAACTGGAAAAACATACATACGATTGTTGAAGTAACATAAAAACTTACAAAAAAACAATTTTTGTTAAAAGAAATCATAAGAGAAACAGTCTCAAATCCTGACAAAATAAAACATATGTTATTTTAGCCAATTTGAGACTTAATCATAATACTTGTAGGATTTTTTTTCAAAGCGCAGATACACATAAGATCTTCGAATACTTTAAACACTTGGTATATGATCCCTCAAAGCCAAGCCGAACTCGTTTGTTTTCAGAGTAGAAAAGTGGCATAAGTCATGCATTTTTAAAGTTTCATAACTCGCTCAATTTTAGCGTTATATGAATGGGACTTTTTTTTGTCGTACTTGTCAGTGTAATAGGAAAAAATTACTAAATATAACTTATAGGACCGGGGGACCGTATAAAAATTTAAATTTCGTAATTTTTTTAAGAAATGTTTTTATTGACCCAAATCGCTTTTAAAATGTTTCTTTACCTGATTTAAAACATTTTTGTAATTGGAACTATATGTCTATGACTAACGGTTTAGGAATTAGCCATTGGACACCGTTGAGACCAGACACTCTGTATAATGTCATTTACACATATTTTCTCTGCTCCTGTTATGCCTATTCATATGATCATGGCCAGTGGCGTAGCTACATTTTTTGGCGCCCGGGGCAGGAAGAAATTTTGACCCCCCCCCCCTAAATAAAGAAATAACCACAGTATTTTTACCCAAGATAAAGTATTTTTGGCTTGTACCGGGAAGAAAAGGCAGCTTCACTCTTGTATGTTTTTAAGGATTCAGCTAATTTTACTCAAATATACAAAACTAAAATGCGTGGAACCCTGTTACAGAAGATTTGTAGTTTTCATCAATAGTGAATTTGTATGGGAATCTCAAAAACTTTGCGGAACGTTCACGGATATGACTGTTGTTTTAAGCGAATGGAAATAGCAATATTGAAAATAAATTTGAAAAAATTTACATTTGATAAAACTCCTTAAATTTGCCCGATTATGGAGAAAAATCTCCTGTTTCAAAATGGCAGCCACCCTAGAATTTCAAATTGTTATACCATTTTTTAAGATTTAGAGACAAACAAAAAATTTTCTTGAATCCTTCTATCAAGACTTAACGATTATGCAACAAATAAATTTGCATTTATAATTTTTTGTATATTTTTATTTTAGTGTGAAATTTTTAAGGAGCCGCAATTTTGAAACAGGATGGCGGATCAAGATGTCCAACGAATTTGGTCGAGATCTTAATAAACCCTTAACATATGCTCAATCACATCCAAATCAGTTTATAAATAAGAGCGCAGTCGCATGTCAGTGGTCAGATATTTATAGAGAGAGATACATACTATATATATAGATGAAAAGTATAAGAATTAAAATCTTTTTAAAATTCAAAATTAAAATTAAATTTCAAAAATTTAAATAAAAATCCTTAAGTTCTCTTTCCTAACTTTAAATCTTATATTCTAAAATCCGTTTTACCGCTTGTAACTTTGTTTCCGAGCACACATTTATTACGTTCACCATTAAATTCACAGAGTAAAACTTGGACAATTCTCCTTCGTTTGTGGTTAAAGTACATCATAGATCCCGAAAATTTTGCGGATCTTGATCACATGTCAATCAAGAGCTAATTAATCAATTAAACTAAATGTTCCTCCCAAATTGATACCTTCGTCCACTGCTGGAAAATATTGCCAACATATTATCAAGAACGCTAGGGTGGTTCATTTTTCCAAATATGTGATTTTCATGTGACTTTGCTTGCGCCTCAAGTCTGAGTGATGTAAAATATATATATGTCAAATTTCAAGAAGATTGGATAATATTTAGAGGTTGCACACTTTTATCTCAAATTAGTGAAATTTCTAATATTGAAGTTCTTTATACTAATGGGCTTCTCATATGTTTCTTTCGACTTTTGAAGGTAATTGAGCTTAAAATGGGAACCTTAAGAAGGATTTGGCGGTTAGGAAAGGTCCCTAGTGATGAGTTTTTGTTAACTTGACTCCCTGCAAAGGAAGAAGTACTGTTAGTTTTATTTACCATCACAAGGAGGTGAAAGAAAGACTTTCTGATTCAGCTAAATCTACCAGTCCTAAACTACAGGAAGTGTGGAAGAAAACAAATATTCCTGTTAAGACGGAGGAGAATATCAGTGCTGATTTACAGAAGATGTACAAAGAATAGCAAAACCTGAGTAAAGAGAAATCAAGAAACAGGGATAAATCAAATGTGAAGCAGGAGATTTGGAAAGGTGACCTCGTCACGTTATTTGACATTTCCTGCTAAAATGCGATGGGCGTGACTAGCATATCACAAGAAGATAAAGAATTTCTTGGTCACAAAGAGAAGATGATATGAGTTCGTCAGTTAGTGGAGTTGATGAGGTTTTCGCCTCAAAAAAAGGGACTAAGTGTACAAACGGGTTAACTACTTTCAAAATGTCCTAAAAGACAGAAGTCATCTAAGAGAAGATTATAAAGAGTTATTACAATCCTTAATCCTGTACCTAGAAGGTTGGTCTACAAAAGTCTTCAGTTTTAGGACCCCTGAGGCTCTACATCTAGCAAGGTGAATGGCAAAGGCAGTATATGCACTTAAAATTGTACTCTTCTCTAAACATTTGAATATTCCTCAACGAAAATTGAAAGGAATGAAAAGAGTTGCACATTGTGTCAGCATCATATATGTTCATTTTTGGTTTGAGGCAATTGTAAGTCGAAGAAGGATTTGGATATGCTACAGCTTCTGAACACTTACCCAGATGCAAATGAAAAAAAAAAGTTCTCTGACAATTGCTAAGTTGATACAGGTACCTTTGGTATCTTTTAGAAACAAAAGTAGGACTGGCTTTTTTGGACGTGCGTATTACTTCGGCTAATAAAAGTATGACTGTAAACTTAGAAACCAAACCTGTAAAGAAAAAGGAAATGAAACTATTCGAGATAAAAACCTAGTTTTTGGGAAAAGACCTGAATCATTTCGTTACTAATAAAACAAAGTCGTTCTTTGAATGGTTTGGGATCCACAATGTGACAGAATACTCCAGTGATTCTCTAAAAAGCCATGTGAACACTCTTATTATGGTCAATGATACAGCAGAAAGAACTGATCTGATTAAACGAATTGATCAAGGAATAACAACAAAAACAATTATTGTTGAGGGTAGTCGAGAGTCACAGACAAGTCGTCACCAAGCGAACAAAGAAGAGATCGCATTGTTTAAAGTTGATTCATAGAACACATGTTTTGCGTATTATGCTGTCTCTTAATCTTAGTGTCTAGTTTTCTCAATTAAAGTAATTAACATTAAAAAATCTTATTTTTTTCTTACTTTTACAAAACTGATCAAAGTGTGCAACCCCTAAATATATTCCGATCTTAATCAAATTTGGCATATATATATTTTATATCACTTAGACTTGGGTTGTAAGCAAAGTCTGCAAAAAATTTACATTTTATTTTTTGCCTTACAAAATGAAACACCCTAAAGAACGCGCACGAAAAAGATTTTTCCCATTTGAGATGCCTGTACAACTTACGACCATGTTCATGTAGGTCCCGTCCCCGTCAGGGGTGCAGAATATGTCCGATCCGGCGATCTAGGATCAGGGGAAATTTTTCAGAAACATACGCAATTGGATTTTAACAACGAATTCCATAATTCTCTGAGATAGAACAATTTCAGTACAAATAAAAATATCCGTATGGCGACCTTCACAAAATCGATCTCAGAATAATATGTACCGTATATCAGGGGTGATTATGTTCCGAATTTTCCGAAAGTTTAAAACATTCTGTTAAAAAAGGTCATCTGAAAATTCAGACACAAAAATACCGCGGATTTTCACGAAGAATTACAGAAAAAACGCGAATTTTGTCACAAGATTGCAAAATAACTGCACATTTCGTCAGAAGATCGCGAAAGAATAGCAAATTTCGTCAAAAGATCGCGAAAGAACCGCAGGTTTCTTCAAAAGATCGCGAAATAACCGCAGGTTTCGTCAAAAGATCGTGAAATGAACGCAAATTTTGTCAAAAGATCGCAAAATAAATGCACATTTCGCCAAAAGATCGTGAAATAATCGCAAATTTTGTCGAAATAATCGCAAATTTTGTCAAAAGATCGCGAAACAATCGCAAATTTTGTCAAAAGATCGCGAAACAATCGCAAATTTTGTCAAAAGATCGCGAAACAATCGCAAATTTTGTCAAAAGATCGCGAAACAATCGCAAATTTCGTCAAAAGATCTAGGGTTGCCGGCTTTTAGCCACTTAAAAAAAGCCGGTTTTTATTTTTAAAAGTTGGTATACATATAATTCGTTTTAAATTTGGACCAATTAATTTTTAATACACTTATAAATATTTTCTACTAAAAAAATACACATTTCTATTAAATTTTGTCAAATAAATAAATTTTTATAACTTCTAGAAGGCAACTGTGAAGGCAATTATGTTTGAAAAAAAAAATTATAAATATTGAAAATAATGTAAGTTAAGACTCCAAACTGGTGTTTTGAAATTACATATTACATAGCTCCACATATACTACACATTTAAAAGATTATATTTAATTAAACAAGGACAAAATGTAGCACATCAAAATGGAAACATTCTTGTGTCCATATGGAGAGATTAAAAGGGAAATTAGAAATGTTTACTACAAATAAAATAAGACTTGAATATTAAATAGCTTTTAAAATTAATTAAGTAATAAAACATGTAATTAAGTAACCATTGTTCTCTTTAATTTTATAAAGCAGTAAAAATGAAAAAAAAGGGGGAGGGGTTATAAGGTCAGTGTAAACCAGATAAAGCAGTTGGCATGGCCCTTTTAAAATTTAGCTGACATATTTGCAATTCAGACTACAAATCACTAGCAAAACGATCTAAGTTTTATTCCAGTATTAATGTCTTCATTATTGAAAAATTGGGTTACTTATTAAACTCTAAATCAGTTAAATGTCATTAAAACTAATTAAAAGCACTTTAAAATGTGTAGTTTATAATTATAATGCTTCATTGTATAAAAGCCAATTATGGCAAAAAAAAAAAAAGCCAATTTTGGCTAAAAAAAAAAGCCGGTTAAAACCAATAAAAGCCACCGGCGTGGATTTTTAAATTTTAGTCGCCTCTTTTGCAACCCTGAAAATATCACAAAACAGCCTCGAATTTCGTCAAAAGATCACAAAACAATCTCAAATTTCGTCAAAAGTTCGCAAAACAACCGCGATTTTCGTCAAAACATGGCGAAAAAACATGCAAATTTCGTCAAAAGACCGCGAATTGAACGTAAATTTATTCAAAAGATCGCGAGATAAACGCAAATTTTGTCAAAAGATTGCGAAACAACCACGCATTTCGGCAGAAGGGGCGAAATAACCGCAAATTTCGTTAAAAGATCGCAAAAAATATACAAATTTCGTCAAAAGATCACGAAAGAATCGCAAATTTCGTTAAAAGATCACAAAAAACTGCAAATTTCGTCAAAAGATCACAAAAAACTGCAAATTTCGTCAAAAGATCACGAAAGAACCGCAAATTTCGAGAAACTATCGCAAAACCGCGAATTTCACCAAATCATGGCAAAATAACTGCAAATTTCGTCAAAAGAAAGAAGAAATAACTGCAAATTTCGTCGAAAGATCGTGAAATAACTGCAAATTTCGTCAAAAGATCGCGAAAAAACGTGAATTGCGTCAAAAGATCCATGAAAAATACATAGTGTTAGGAGTGGATTTCCCCCACTCTGCTGCAACCTTTCAGAAAATTTGCTGTGAATTTTAGGGAATTTTTTTTTTACTCAGAATCACCCCTGCCATATATACTCGCGCATAAGTTGAGAAATATTTTAAAAATAAATTTTCTATACCTACGGTAATACAGCACTTACCTATAGCATACTGTAAAATTTTGGGGAAATTTTCGTGTGGATTGGGGGAAATGTTGTGAGTAGAAACATTTTCTGCACCCCTGGGTCCCGTAAATGGCTCGCGAGACATGCGTGGACACGATTGTAAGATGCAGCGACGAAATAAATAAGATCAGTCCACAAAGAGGTTCCTGTGTCAAATTCATTTCTCCCAGTTATTCTTTACATAGATAGATATAGTTATCTGTAATGCATATGCGCTGAATTTAAGTATATATCAAATGTATTTACATTTTAAAACGACGCAAACAGCCATTTGTACTGGTCATACTAGGAAGACTGAAAAGTCCTACTTTGTTGGGGATAGGTCGTCCACATTTTAGTATTTGGCTTTTCTCAATGCCAATTCGACGGAAAAATGGAATTTCCAATAAAGAAGAAATAACATCTTTACTTGTTCTTCCAGTTAAATCCATTTTGCATTGGCTCACAGAAGCCCCATTACACAAAAATATTCATATGGAATGAAGAATGCTAAAATCAGCGTGAAAACCAATCTGTGTGTGTTTTTGTGACGTAGATGGCTAGAAATATCTACCGCACGTGCAAGTTTGAAAATTTGAGTGAGGGTACTCCAAGGCAGGTCCTGATGCAGATGAGGCTCAGATTTTGAATTTTTTTATAATTAGCCGAAATAATTCCGGTGTAAACCTCCTCTCAATTTGGCACCCCCTATTTAATATTTTTGCACCTCAATTTAGGTACATAATTATCTTAGGTAACAAGTGTGTAGAGTCATCCCTAGAAACATTTACAGAAGCTTTTTCTTTCTTCATTATTTGGATATAACAAACTATCTTACTAAAGAAAACATTCACATGCAGACACACATAAATCAACAATTCTTATTTATTGTCAAAACATATGTAATAATTTCGCTTTAAACCTCTCTCAATTTGGCACCCCTTGGCCTCGGCACCCGGGGCAGCCCCCCCCCCCCCCCAGCTACGCCACTGATCATGCCTGACTAACGGTTAAGTAGGATGCATGAAAAAATATGTTTTTTAAAATTCTGAATGGTATTAATTTACTAATGGTTCTCTTTTCCTAAAAAAAATCTCATAAAAGAAGGGAGAGGATTAGTTGATAAATATCCTTAGAAAATAGAAAAATTATTGAAAAAAAAAAAAAGTTCTGCAATAAAACTAGTATGTAAATCAAATATACCTCTCTGTTCTTGAGATCCAGGAGATATTGAGCCAGCAGTTTGGGGTGGTGAACCTCTTCCTCTACCACGACCTAAAGGTGAAATATATGTATAGGTTCTACTAGATTATAATCAGAAATTTTTTAGTAAAATTACTTCATTCCTTTTTTAACGTTTAATAAATCAGTTTTTTTTATTTGTGAGATATTGAATTAATAAGTACCAACCAACCAGTTTCTTTATTCTGCTAAAACTTTGAGAGAAAGAGAGAGTTATAGTGGTTTTGGTGTCCTCTCACCGGAAACACACAAGATTACCTAAAACCACTAAACAGTTAATTTTACCTTATTAATCACGAAAATGCTTTAATTAAGTAAGGTAAATATTAGTTTTCTTTTTTGCCAGTGTGAAGGATAAATGGCTGAATGTACCTTTTGAAGCTGCATGTTAAAGAAATAGATATAAGAAGGCTGAAAGAATAGATATAAGAATGCTTTATGAATTAAGTTATTCAGCAGATTATAAATAAGGAAAATGATTGATTGTAATAAATTTCTAATTTATTTCATGCTCGTTCAGTAAATGCCTCATATGTTCACAAATGTCTACACAGATGAGCACATGTAAATAATTTTGTTCATTTTTAAAAATACTGATCATTAAAGATAAAAATTCGTTTTAGAATACTGCAAATAATGACCTTTTTTATTAGTTTTGTTCACGAAAGCAATAACAAATGGTTAAAAAATGTAAAAAATATTATACATTTTTCAGAAATTTATGAAAAAAAAAAAAGAGCTAAAGATATGTTTCCCATTTACATGTTGCATCATTGTGGCCCCAGTTTATTCTTATTTATTTTAATGGTGAAATATTTTGATTATCTGGTGCATAATTTTGGTCATGTGGTAGTTTTCTTTAGACATATGAATAAAAAGTCAGAGTTTTAAAAAAAAGTTTAAACTAGCCGACTCGCCTGGCATTGACAGGGCCCGTGATTATAACCTTAAATATATTTAAAATCAATGTTGAATGATTTTATACATTTAAACGAAAATCTTTCCAAATGATCCTAATGATGGGAATGCCTTCGGTAGCATACACCCATAAATTTGTATTATTTTATATATTTAAATGAAAAGTTATCCAAACAAACCTAGAGTTTGGTGTCCCACTGCCTTCAGCAGCGTATAACAGGCATGCTTTGTTCTGTTTTGATTTTAAACTTTCATACAAAAGACTGGCATGATAATAACCTTAAATATATCTAAAACCAGTGTTGAAGGAATTTATAAGTTTTACACGAAAACCTTTCCAAACCTAAGGGCTTGTAAGAAGTTTCTTCATTTTTTTTTTTTTTTTTTTTTTTACACATCAGGTCATTTAATATTAAAAACAAAATAGCTCTTATTCGGAATTTTAAAAGTTTTTATGAGTTATTATAAATAAAATGTTTCCAAAGCCTGTGTATAATTTTTGTGCTAAAATATTGATATTTAGTTGTAAAAAGCAGTGTTTTTTTTTTTTTTTTTTTTTTTTTTTAATTAACCAGATCGAAATTCTATGGAAGCTTTTTTTTTTTTTTTTTTTCAAACTGGTTATTTTACCCTTAAATCTCATTATTTCTAAACCAAAATTTTACTCGAACAACATTTAAAAGGTTAATTTAAGGCATTAAAAGTTTAGAGCAATAGCAGAAAAATAAGTTTACGTTATAAGTATAAATAAGGGTGCACATTGCTAACCCAATGAATAATTTTTTTTATTTTTTATATTTTCAAACTTATTACTTTCCCCCTAAATCTCAATTTCTGAACCAAATTTATACTCGATCATTAGCTAAAAAGGTTAGTATATTGCATTAAAATTTCAGAGCGATTGTATAAAATCAAAACGTGCCTAATTTTAATCCTATGGACAAATACAGAACAAAACCAAATTCCCCAAAAGTGATTTTCGGAAATGAATTTTCTTCAAAGGGTTACCATTGGTATTTTTTAAAGCTGAATGTACACTCCTTAGGCGTAAGTGATTTGTTTTTTTGATTGAAAATAACGAGGGCAGGACATTAACCCCCCCCCCCCCCAAACATGCAAAATAAACATGCAAGGAGTCATTCATATACAAATACGTAGTTTTTCATCTGAAATAGATTCCTGCGCAGTTTGGGTTATACCCGACCCAAACGTTCTGCTTAAAGTCAATCCGAAACCTAACAAAAAATTTCCGCTGATGCAAAACCCGACCTGAACCCGGCAACAATTTTTCTATTGACCCTAAACCCCAAAAGCAGAATATGCTTAAATGTGCGACGTACGTCGCAGAACAATGAGATGTGCTGCAGAACATTTCAAAACAAATGTTACTTTTTTTTTTTTTTTTTTTTTTTTGTAAAAAAAAAGTGCATATTGATGTGAAAGCAAAAAGAATTCGGGAGGGGTGGGGAACTACTTTCGTTGTGTTCGAATCTATTTAGGAAGAAATAAGAATGTCGCGTGGCAATCAATCTTTCTCCCTCCCGCCTATTTCAACTACTTTCTGAATTATTTAATTTTTTTCCTGGCCGGGCCCAGACCGAAATTTAATTTTTATACCGGGTCGGGCCGAACTTTTCTTTCTATGAGTCGGGCCGAGCCCGAACCTGGAAATTTCAGCCCATACATAACTCTGCAAAGTATAACCTAAGTTATTAATTAAAATTGTTCAGTCTATAACAATACAATCAGGTTTAAATTATCAAGTAAATCGATATTCTGTCTTACATGAGTTTTTAATTTCTAAATACGAACCTACGACCCTAACCACGAATTGTTAATTACAACCCTGCACGGTTCGAGTTATCCCCGACTCGAAATCGACAAAATATTTTTTTTCAAACCTGCAACTTCATCCTAAGCATGAAATGAAAAAAAAAAAAAAAAAAATCAATCCTAAATGTAAAACAATTCTGGAAAATAGTTTGCAATCATATCTCTAAAATCAATTTTACATTTCAAAAAATGAATGCATACATTTACTTATTCATATACAAGTATTTTTTTTTATCATTTGAAACAATAATTTGGACTTTTCTTTGGGTTGGGTTGATTTTTGATGGTCGATTATCTACTCGAGGGATATAGGCCCGAGGGGAAAGTGCCCTCCGCGGGGGGTCTATCTAAGGGAACCTAATCCGTATTTATGCATGGAAATGCAAGATTCGAAGAAAACCGCGAAAGCTCCGAATGATTGAAGCCGACGGGCGCGATTGGGTTTGAACCCAGCACCTCCCGTCTACCAGCTTCGAGGTAAGATTCCGGTGGGGGGCATATGTCTCCCCAAAACCCCCTCTGGCGCCGCCCTTGTTTAAAATTTAAAAAGGAACAGAAACAAAAAGCATTCTAAAATTGGCAAATTTTTGTGATCTCCTAGGAGAGAAACTTGAAATTTGGCATGGTGATAAGTTTTAAGATTTAAATGCTATGGCTTTAAAAATTAAAATTTAAAGGTAGAAATGAGTGGAAATATATGCTCCAAATACTACATAACAATCTCTGCCACTCTCAGCAGTATTTGGAGAAAGATATTTTCAGTTTGGGTAATAAGATTAAGTTTTGAAGGCGGTGTGTGGATGATGTTTTTATAATTGCTGAAGAAGATAAACTTGGAGATTTTAAACAAAGAGAATTCCTTTTCCTCTTCAATCCAGTTCACTATAGAGTTTGAAAATAACAAGTCACTCCCTTTCCTTGATGTTTTGCTCCAAAGAGAAATTGTTAATAATATTCCTATTTTGAAAACTTCTGTTTACAGAAAAAGTACTTCCTCTAGGCAGTATTTCAATTTTAAATCCAATAGCCCACTTTCACATAAAATTGCAGTCGTTAGAACATTATACAACAGAGCTTTGAGATTTTGCAGTGACAGAATTAGTTTTGATAATGAAATTAATAAGATAATGATTTATATTTCAAGGACTATCCACGTCGTTGCTGTCAGAGTTATTTCAGAACTTATGAGTAAATCTGATCAATATCCCACTCCTTACCAGCATGTCAATCCTACAGGGTCATTCCATGTGAAATCAACCAATTTAAAGAAAAGTTGTTGCACCATAGTCACAGATTTTAAAATTTTTATTACAGACAGATGTAGTAGTGAAACCATCAAACCTAAAATTTTAAGATAATTTGTGCAATATTGACTGAGATATAGCCTTTTGAAAATTGATCATTTTTACCAAATGGTGGCCATCTTGGATGCTATCCCTATGTCTATAAATGTCCATAACTTGACAACTAATGACTCAAATTTTATATTTCTGGTACCAATTTAAAGCTATTTGTATAAAGAATGCATATATGATATTAAAACAATAGTAATTTTTTATTTTAATACTGTTTATTACATTCAAACTGAAAATATCACCCTAAAAAAATGACTTACTGTAATGGGCCATAAAAAAAATGACCCACCATAATTTTTTTTCAAACTTACTAAACACATTGCTCCATATGTGTACTTTAAATAGAAAAAAAATTGGAGAGGTAAAATTTTTCGTTTAAAAAAAATAGCTTTTTACACATAGGATGTCACTTACTAAGCAGTGACTATCTTAAAACATGTAAATATCCCTGATTTAAGAAATAATGGCCAAAACTAAATATTTTTTAATCCCTGAATTAATGTAAAACTATAATGAAATATAATCTCATAAGTTTTTTGTAGGACCACCCTCCAATTGCTGCCCCCCCCCAAAAAAAAAAAAGTCATTGCTAAAAATGTATAATTGAAAAAATTTAACACTGAAGAAAATAAGAAAATAAATAAAGAATATAATGTATAATTGTGAAAAATCTTTAAATGCAATATATATAAATCAGATTTTACTGCATGTGTATATGTGGAATCTTAGTCCAGTCATTTGGTAGAAAATAGGGGAAAGTTTTGGTGTAGTTTTGATATTTGGTGCCTTTATGTTTTTTGGGTCGCTGAATATGAATCTGAAGTTTGCCAACAAAATTTATCCTGGGAAACATGTTTTTTTGGCAAAGAACTGGAAAAAAAACGGGATTTTCTTTGTTTTTTCAAAATAACTTCAAAATTATGCATTTTACGGAAAGGTTTTCAGTACATAAATTAAAGAGGATAAAATTTCCTACATTTTACGTACTAAAAGTTTTTTTCTCTGATCAATAGTTTAGCTGTGACAACGCCGCAAAAATGGGTGTGAAAATAAAAAAAATATTTTTGGCGTCAATATAGTCGCACCGCCATGAAATTGAAAAATGTTATTGATATTCACTATTGAATGTTAGGTATTGTAAAATGTTGCATGTAGCAGACATAATTTTGTTACAGGGTTATTCAAAAGTATTTCATTATATTACGGTCTATGGGGGAAAATCGTTTGTGTTTTTTTTTTTTCAATAATGTTTCATAATTTCAAACACTTTGAAATTTATATACATATCTATGAAGTGCACTACAAGATGATTTCTTATAGAATATGGTATGGGTAGTATTTATCGATCATTTACAGGGACACTAAAAAGAATTATGTTACATTACGGCCTATGGAGAAAAATTGTTTGTGGTGTATTTTGTTCATGTTACACCTTTTCAAAAGTATTTAAATTGATATATATCTCCAAGGTGCTCTATAAGATGCTTACTACTGAATATGATGTGCCATTGATCTTTCATATACAGGGGCACACATAATAAATCAGTTATATTTTTCTCTGTATGAACAATAATTGATGGAAGTGCATTTTCAGTTGTGGAACACTTTTTAAATTTTAAAAATTGCATACTATTTAGCGTATATAAATTCCATAAATCATATATAAGGCTGCATAAGACATCTATATACCCGTTTATTGCCCGAAATTGCTAACGAGGAATTTTCAACTGTGCTATGCATTCACTAACAGTTCTAAATTTTAGCATATTGTGAATTATATGATAAATCTATAGTTCATATACAGGGATCTACAAAATTTTCAGCTATTTTTTCGATTTTGGTTGAAATTTTGTTTTCAAACGTGTTATATGTTTCACAAATTATTACTTTGACACCGTTTTTCACGTTATTAAACTATGAAGTTTTATTATAGTAGCCCGAATGCTTTCAAAAATGTTCCATAATCTGATTGGCGCATGATTTTACGTTCTTCTTGATAATTTTAATGATACTTTCTTAACGGTATGGAAGCTAAAATGATAAAACTATTTTTGTAATATTATAACAGATTCTGAAATTTCTTTTTCTAAAATTTAAGGTACGAGACAAACATTCGACAGCATTAATGAAAATTGCTGTGTTGCATATTCTGTTGTATATTCATGTTTATTTCTGCACAAACCTTACAGGAAACCTAACAGGAACCTTATGTAAAGATAGGGAATCATAAGATATCATGATTAATATAGCATGAGAAAATGTCTACATTATGTTTTGCATTGTATCAAATCTGAATTTGGAGAACTTGTCTGGATCAATTTTGTAACCACTCAGAATTTGCAGGCAAGTAATATATTTTAAATGATTTTGTCCCGATATATCTACATACAACTGGCAATTTTTGTCCAAATTTGGTCATAAATTTAAACATTTCGCTCTTGCAAAACTTCATGTGCTCTTCATTGTAATTTTTCTCTATAAACAAATTATTTTGAACCAAATTCACATTTAAATTACATTTTAATTCTTGTTGCCGTTGCATAATGGTTCAAAAGTTTATTTATGTGGCTAACTTAAATTCTGCTGTCTTTGATTTTTTTTAAAAAATGGTACTTGAACTAAAATGTCAAGAAAAAGTCATGCCAGAAGGTATCAAATATTTTTTATTAAAAAAACATTTATTTTATACTGTTGGTAGTAATAAAAACAACCACTAATTCTATATGTCTATTTTCTATGCTGTAGATGTCGGTGAAAAGCAGGGACCCTCAAGTAAAAGAAAGCGGAAATAATATTTTTTTGTTTTTTAAATAAATGTACTTACTAATGTACATGTTTATTTATAATTAAATAATGATTGATATAATTAAATAAATTGGTAAGATTTTAGATTACTGCGAGGAATTCAATGACTATAAAATTATGTTCATGCATCCTCATGGTCCTAGTTCATCATATTCATGGCCAAAATCTTCAGATGTTTGTTGGATTCCATATGAGCATATAATGAAAGTAGTGTCTACCCCAATGACTGCTACAGGAAGAACATATAGTACTGTTGCTCCAGAGGAGCATACAGCAATTCAACTCTTATTCTTAAACTTCAAGACAGATTAAATCCTTGGTAATTTTCAACAACATATTATCAAGTTCCTTTCAACAATATATTATAAAGTTATATCCATGTAAGTATCCTGTTCTTATTTTATGTAAATATGTTTCATATAAGTTTTATCTAAGTCTTACTTTTATACATATTTGATGTTTTTGTTGTACATTTGTATCACACAAGATTTGTGTATTCATTTTGTCAAGATTTGTTCATTTAAATTGAAATTGGCAGTGAACTGAATAACTAATGTCAACTCAATCAACTCATTAATATTAATTTTTAATCTTTTATTTGAATTCAACTGATTTACAGCTAGTATTTCTGCCATATTTCAAAAAAATATGTTTTATGGCTCTTTTTCCTTCTAAATATTTTCCATTATGTATATTTTTTTTTAGAATTATACATATTATCATTTTATATGAAATAAAAAGTACTGAAATGAAAATTTACTGTTATTTTAATATGTATGTGTTTTTAGTATAATTAACTGCTGATTGGTATTTCTAAATTGAATTATTTATATATTGATGCATACATTAATTCATATGCCAGAAAAAAATATTTTTAACCATTATTTGTTAAACCAAAGATACTTACGTGTTTTAAGATAGTCACTGTTAGGTAAATGACATCCTATGTGTAAAAAGCTATTTTTCTTTAATGAAAAATTTTACCTCTCCAATTTTTTTTCTGTTTAAAGTATACATATGGAGCAATGTTTTTAGCAAGTTTGAAAAAAATTTATGATGGGCCATTTTTTTTATGGCCCATTACAGTAAGCCAATTTTTGAGGGTGATATTTTCTGTTTAAATGTAATAAACAGTATTAAAATAAAAATTTACCATTGTTTTAATATCATATATGCATTCTTTATATAAATAGCTTTAAATTGGTACCAGAAATATAAAATTTAAATCATTAGTTGTCAAGTTATGGACATTTATAGACATTGGGATAGCATCCAAGATGGCCGCCATTTGGTAAAAATGACCATTTTTTAAAAGGGTATATCTCAGTGAATATTGCACAAATTAGTTTTAAATTTCAGATTTGAGGGTTTCACTACTATGTCTCTCTACAAAAAAAATAAAAAAAAAATCCGTGACTATGCTGCAACACCCATTGGTTGAATTCGTGTGTAATGACCCTACAGCAACTGTATCTTTGCCTTATTAAAGTAACATTTCGGAAAAATTTTCAATCATGCTCAAGGATGTTAATGTTAGGACAGCTCAAGTTCCTTTATTGGGATTTTTTCAGTAGTTTTAAACATAAATATTCGAAATTTGACCTGAATGGTGTTATCTATTTTCTAACATTTTAGTTAAAATAATGATAATTATTTTACTATAAACATAACTTCTTTAAAAAACACACAAAACATTTATTTAGACAATCACATTACAGCAACTACGAATACACATCTCAAAACCCTAATAACCACAACAATATTATCGTCGAACATCTCACGTTTTTCGTCTGAACCCCAAAAAATTAAATACATGGAGTCAGGAAAAAATGTCTATTGTCCAAGAGTTTATCTTATGAAAAAATAATTTAAATATTGTCATGTGACTTTACTTACAAATCCCTCCTTTCGCATGTCAATAATCCTCAGTAATTCCGAGACTTGTAATATGTTTTTTCATGACATCATAACTCAAATTCTTAGTCATTATATCTGCTTCCAGTTCAGACGAATTTACATATTTTGTTTCAATTTCTCCTTTCGCTCTTTCATCTTTTACAAAATGATATTTTCTACCTATATGTTTGTTGCGATTATTCACTCTTGGGTTTTTAATCCAATCAATTACAGATTGACTATCAGTACTGATTTCTATTGGACGCTTCACCATTTCTTCCTGGCTTAACTCTTCCAAGAGACCCATTAACCATTTTCCTTCACAAACAGCATCACATAAACTTAAAAGTTCAGATTCCATTGTAGAAAGCGCAACCAGTTTCTGTTTATTACTTTTCCATTCAATCAGTGATTCTCCTATCTTTACGATATATCCACCAAATGATTTTGAATCCCGTGTAGTACACCAGCTAGCATCAGAACAAAGTGATAATTGGCCCTTTTTATTTTTAATTCGAAGTTTGTAGTTTTTAGTGCCTTGAATGTACCGCAAAACTCTCTTCACTGCCTGTAAATGAATTTCTCTAGGATCTTTTGCATATTGAGACAAATTACTTAAAGTGAAAGCTAAATCTGGCCTTGTTCCTCTTACTAGATATCCTATACTTCCAAGCATTTCTAGATATAGTGTTTCATCAATTTTATTTTCATTTTCATATTCATCTAATTTTATTCCAGAAACACCAGGGGTTTTCACACTTTTACAATTTTCCATATCAAATCTTTCTAAGATTTTTTCTGCATACTTAGCTTGCCCTAGCAAAAATTCTCCATTATTTTCTTCAATATCAATACCAAGGAATTTAATGTTTTTCTTCAGCTCTTTAATTTTTGCTTCTTTATTCAATTTTTGTATCAATTTATTTATTAATTCTTCGGATTCACTAACGATTATTCCATCATCGACATATATTCCAACTGCAATAAATTTATTATCATTTTTATTAAAAAACACACATGGATCTGCTTTGCAGGGCTGTAACCCAATTTTATCAAATATATTAACTAATTTTTCATACCAGCATCTTCCTGCTTCTGGCAACCCATATAAATTTCCTGTTACCAATAATATTTTCCCTCCTTCAATTTGTAGACCTTCAGGCGGATTCATATAAATTGCAGTTTCTAGATCTGCATTCAGATATGCTGTTTCTACGTCGAAAAATCTAGTTTTGTAACCTTTCATCGCTGCGACTGCCAATAAAGTTCTAAATGATTCAGTTTTCATTACAGGACTATACGATTCTTGATAATTTGTTCCAAATTTAAGTCTTGATCCGTCGGCTACTAATCTTGCTTTATATTTTACATCTTCACCGTCTTCTTTTACAGTAAAAATCCATTTGCTTCTCAGTGCCTTCACATCTTTTGGTTTGTCAACGATTTTCCACGTTTTGTGTTCTTCTAATGAGTGTAATTCCTTTTTGATTGCTTCTATCCATTTATCCTTATATCTAGAATTTAATGCATCTTTGTAATTCTTTGGAACTTCCTCGTGCACTAGATTCGCTAAATACTTTGGATTGGGTTTCCTAATTCGTGATGATCTTCTAGGTTCTTCAAACAACTTATTCTCATTAGTTTCTTTTTCTTGCTGTTCCTTGTTTTCATCAATTATATGATTTACTTCAGATTCTTCTGTCGCAGAATCATTCAAATCATCTGACAACGCAATTGCTTCCTTTTTCTGATTTAACTCTTCTTCATTTTCATCGGAATTATTATCTTTTTGTTCATCTATTACATTTTTATTATTGGTAATGTTGATGTATTCAAATTCATCAGTCATTTCTTCCTTGTTAGCTATATCTTCATATCCCATTTTTTCTTCTATAAATACTACATCTCTGCTTTCACGTATTCTCTTTTCTTTTAAATCATACCATCTGTATGCTCGCCGATCTCTTGAATATCCGATAAACACTGCTGGTTTTGCTCTTACATCAAATTTCTTTTTATTGATATCATCGTTGCGATAAAAAGCTTTACATCCAAATACTCTCATATGCTTTACTGTTGGTTTATTATTTGACCATAATTCTAATGGCGTTTTCTTTCTCGTAGCTGTTGGAGTAACATTATGTATATAAGCAGCTGTTGATACTGCCTCGGCCCAAAAGGATAAAGGTAGTTTTGCTTCTATCAGCAATGTTCTTGCAGTATTAATAACAGTCCGATTAGCCCTTTCTGCAATCCCGTTACTTTGTGGACTATGAATTGTGGTTCTTTCATTCTTTATGCCCTTCCTTTTGTAATAATTCACGAGCTCTTCATTAGTAAATTCACCACCATTATCTGATCTAACCGCTTTTACTTTCTTGCCAGTTTCATTTTCTCTTCTCTCTATTATATTTATAATTCTTTCTTTTGCTTCATCTTTACTTCTTAAAAAATCTACAAAATATCTTCTACTATATTCATCTACTACCATTAGCATGTACTTACTCCCTCCCAATGAGTGTACTTTCATTGGTCCACATAAATCAACATGTAATCTTTCTAAAATACGTGTTGTTCTTTCTATCACATGATTAAATGGTGTTCTTGTTAATTTCCCTTGAATACATATTTCACATTTTGTTTCTTCACCATTCATCTTTTCTAATCCCCTTACAAGATTTTCTCTCGACATTCTTTGTAAGTATACATAATTTATATGCCCAAGTCTTCTATGCCATAATTCTTTCTTTGATTCATTTGTCTGTAAACAAGATTCATTTCTGTCTTCATCTGTTTCTCGTACAGCTAAGTTTATTTTAAATGTATTATCTTCGAATGTTCCTTTAGCTATTAATTCGCCTGTATTCTTTTCATAAATGGCTGCTCCTTCATTATCAAATATCACATATTTTCCTTTTCTGACTAAACTTGGAACTGACATTAAATTTTCTCTTAAATTAGGTACGCAAAGAACTTCTGTAAGTTTTATTTTTGTTTCGCCACTTTTCTTATCGTAAGACGTAACATGAACATTTCCACGATATTTCGCTTGTATTGATCGCTCGCTGTCAGCAGTTGCAATTTCTACATCTTCAGGTTTTCTTTCTACAACAATATCTTCTTTATGCGTCATATGCGAAGTGCAAGCTGAATCTAACATCCAGGTTATTTCCCTATTATTTTCAGATTCTTTACACTCATTTCTATTGAATTCATTTGACTGCAATGCATGTTCATTTGTAAAACATGTATATTCTTTTGTCTTCTTGTTTGAAACATTATTATTCTTATTATTGCGTGAGTATTCTCTTACATCTTGAACTTTATTACTATAATAATTTTGAAAATTTTTCTTAGGTGAATACTCCCTATCATTCCGCGAGTGTGTCATATTCGATTTACTATAACAATTCCGCGCTATATGATTTGGCTTTCCGCAAGCAAAACATAAAACCTTTTTCTTTTCATTAGCCCTAAATGCTTTAGACTCGTTTTCTCGAAATTTATCATATTTTCTTTCATATCTCAACAAAGTTTCTCGCATTACTTCATAAGTTATATTTGGGTTTGATGATATCGCAGTTGTTACTTCGCTATATTTCTTTGGGAGCCCTTCTATAATAAATCCTATTAATTCGCATTCATCAATTTCTGTACCCAATTCTAATATTTCATTAGCTATCCCTTGAGCTTTTATCAAATATTCTTCTATTGTTTCTCTTTCGTTTTTCTCTATTCTCGCAAGATTAATTTTTAACTGAATTCTTCTCTGATTTTCAATTCCCGCATAACGCTTTTTCAGTAATTGCCATAAATCCTTAGCTTTTTTAATCCCTCTAACAGCCATCATTTGTTCTGCGGACAACGTCAATATAATTATACCGTAAACTTCATCATTCTTTTCTAACCATGTTTTATGCGCTTTCAAACTATCGGGATCCCCTTCATTTTTTACCGGTTCATCATTTTCGATAACATCAAATAAATGTTTTGATTTAATCAAAGCTTCAACTCGCATACTCCATAATGTATAATTTTTACTTGTTAACGGCTCTATTCTAGGAATTCCAAACATATTGGATTCACACATAATTAAAATACTTTATCTTCCAAACTATTTTTAAATGCATATAAAATTCTTACCTCTTAATTTTTTTCTATTGGCGGTTAGTCCAATGGAACAAATTCTTAACTTGTATTAGGCCTAGTTCATACAATTCATATTTATTTACTCTTCTTACTTGTACACTCAAAATATAAAATTCGCTTTAAAACCACGCTCTGCTACCAAATGGTGTCGTTTATAATATTCCTTGTAAAGGTTGCAGCTCGATTTACATTGGTGAGACTGGATGCTCTTTGAATGCAAGGCTCAAGGAACATAAAAATTCTTTCAATAAAGGTATTCTAAATTCAAGATTGGTTGCTCATGCACTTGAGTTTGATCATGTTCCCGATTTTGAGAATGCACAAATTGTGGAATCAAATTGCTTCGTATATATCAGTCGTGTTTTCCTTGAGGGTTGGATGACTGTTTTGGCTGAATCGGCAATTAACGAAGCTCCATAATTTTAACTGTTTTTCTACTGCTGTGGCTCTTGCTGTTTTTGTACTGATGAGGGCTATGGAAATAGCCGAAACATTTACTTTTAATTATATTTTAATTGTTTTAATTAATTTTATCTGTGTATGTCTGTAGTTATGTAGTTTATGTTAATACATTATTAGTTTAAGGTTCAGGAAAAAAGTACCTTTAGGAACTTGTTTTGGTTGTTCAATATCTGCAACTCCACTTTCAAAAAATTGTCTTTCCCCAGGAGGACCTATAAGAAATAAGCAAGTAACAAATTATGAATAATTAAACTTATTTCAGCTTAAATTTATATCTTAAGCAGTGGTCAAAATATAAACTTTTTCTTGGGTCACCATTTGTGAGAAAAAGTTATTTTTGTGAAAAATAAAATTTGATAATGAGAGATTAAATCCAGTTAATTGAATACAAATTAAATATTCACTTTTTTTTAACTCCTTCTGATAAATTTTTTTTTTTTTTTTTTTTTTTTTTTTTTTTTTTTTTCCCCTAACGAGCTAATTTTGTTTTAAAATTGCATATTTCAAATCATAATAATAAGTATGAAAGTTCACTTTATAGAATAGAAATTTGTGAAGGGATACTTTTTTGTGAAGAAGCCAAAAAGATGTCCCAATTTTTATCTTGATCAATACTTGATAACTAACTTGTCTATGGCATCTACAAAGATCTTTATTCTGAATTTTTTTTCTAACACACTTTACAGTAATACATTTGTCTCATTAAACATTAAGAAATTTGCTAGGACACCATAATATAAAAATACCATGTTCTGGAACCTGGATAATTGTTTAACATCAACTAATACCAGTTTGTGTAGCTGAAATTGAAAGATCTTTTCTTTATAAGTAGAATAAAAACTGATCTCAGAAACTCAAAAAAAAAAAAAAAAAAAAAAAAAATGAGTGGCTGACAAGATTGACACTTATGTCAATACATTATTCAGTATCAATAACTGCAGAAGAAGTTCTTGATTCAATGACAAGAAATGGAATAAAAAAAAAAATAAACATAACCATTTGATCGTAGCTTTCACAGGGTTCATACTCAATTTGAGTAACAAAATTCCCTGACTTTTCCAGACCATATTTTCTAAAATTCCCTGACCAATCACGACATTTTTCGAAATACGAATTACAATTCTAGATCTTAATGATCAAACCTATACAGCAAAAGAGAATACATTGATACATTAATAAGAATAAAATGTAAACATACACCTGAAAATGAAATAAACCTATAAAATTGAAACTAAAAATCTATATCATTTGATATATTTAAAATATAAAAAATGATAACAAATTAAAACAATTAAAGAAAAACAAAACCCAAATTAAACTGAGATGGATTCAAAATAACATTTTATTTATATAACTGAATTTACATATAGGGTGACCCAGCCAGTAGTTCATCCAATAAAGTCAGTGCTTCAGGTTTTTATTATATCTCAAGTTTTAGAAGTAAACTGACATGATTGTTACAACTCTTAATGAATGTCCTATAACGGACAAAAATGAAATCTGCTGAAATTAAATAGCAACAAAATTATAAAGAAATAGTTTTTTTAATTGTTATTTTCCCAGTGGTTGATCAGGTGAAAGGACTCAATCGAAAATCTAAAAATTAATTTCTAAAATATCATCCTTGGTCTGTGATTAACAATAATTCTTATAAAAATATTAGTTTTATTTATTTATATATCTTGTTAAAATTTTCAATTGTTAATAAAATACTCATTATTCATCCTATCAAGTTGAAATATTTTTTTTTTTAAACTTGTACTGGATGACAATTAGTGTTAATACCGTTTTTTCAAATATTAATTCATTAATTAAATTTTAATTAATTTTAGTTTTGCATGGGAAACAAAATGGCGACCATTGGTTATTGAAGATCAATGAAAGTATTTTCAATAAGGGGTTACCATAGGGGGGACCCTGTTCTGTCACCAAATACCGCCAAGTGTGTCACCAACTTGGCGATATATTGCCAAATTTGGTGGCCAAAATGAGTCGATATCTCCAATATTTCGCCAAATTCCCATAGAGTTCCATTGTAAACCTACTTGCTTATAGAAAATCAACAAATTGAGATATTTTAATGCAACAAAAACTAATATTATCTTAAGGAATTATATTAAATTTTTCTTTGATGACTTAAGTCGGAATTGACTTTAAAAACAAAATTTTTATATTACTTGTTTATTACAATTTTTAAACATTTCTTGTATAGTTCTTTGCTTGAGAACTTTCATTTTCTCTTGATGAAGTTTCTTTCGAATTCTGCAAACAGTCGTAATTTGCTGTTGGTCTGTACAGCTCAAAGCAAATGCAAAATAGTAATGAAATGAGTGTTGCCAAACTCACATGAAATATAAAACTAGTCGTTGGGGGCCACCTTAATACTTACCCATCATGGATATAGATAATATAAAATATGAAAATAAAACATGCAATATTTGCTAAGCATTGTACCATGTTACTTTTATTCATAATTTATTTGGACTTCCTTAAATATAATTAATATAACCCCTTAAGCTAATATTACTTTTTGTTGCATTAAAATATCTCAATTTGTTCATTTTCTGTAAGCAAGTAAACACTATTGGTTTACAATGGAAGTCTATGGGAATTTGGCGAAATATTAGAGATACCACCAATTTGGCGACTCATTTTGGCCGCCAAATGTGGCGATAGACCGCCAAGTTGGCGACAAACTTGGCAGTATTTGGCGACAGAACAGGGTCCCCCCTATGGTAAACCCCTTATAGGTATGGAGAGGCATTAAATGCTTGACCTTTACGATAAGCCATTATTGGCATTTAATCTTATAGTTTGGCGATGGTTTTTTGGTCTGCTGGATAATAGAGTAGTACCGAATTGCGTAAAAGAAACATCCTTATAACTCGAAAAATTATAATCCTATTAACTAACAGTTTACTGCATCAGATTAAGCGTCTCATTTCGTATTAAAATATATCTTTGAATTGAAATTTGAATGAAATACAGGGTCATGAAAAATCAAAGAGTGTGAAAAATAGAATTACAAATATCTCGGCAACTAATTATCCGATTGAGTTCATTCATGATGCAAAATTTACTTTTTTTTATTGTTTTTTATATTCACTCCTTCAAATAAACAATTTCGAAAATTTTTGTATACCTTTTATCAGAACGAATATTTCAAGAATCCGAAAAAAATAGTTCTGGTTAATCGAGGTTACTGATATCAAATAGACTTCTTCCCATTATTATTCCCTAAGTACACACCGAATTTCAAGTCTCTATCTCAATTTGTTTGGGAGATAGAGCGATTACACACACAGAGACATACAGACGGATGGACAAATTTTTTTTTCCTAAAAATATGTTTTTCGGAATCTTCAGTGTCTGAAACGTGTAAATCCGTAAAAAAAATTTTTTTCGATTTTTAAAACGATTACAAGATTTACCCTATACTATGTATGATGGGTAAGTAATAAATTAATTCGCTACTTTCTATAGTGGCCGATAGATTGTGCCATTACTAAAACCTTTATGGGCTTGTTTACGCTTCACATCAATTTCAATTGTTTTGCATTTTGTTGTGTGTAGGTTTCTGTTAAATAAAAGCATTTTATTTGCGTAATTACTATTTTCTCATAAATTTACATTAAAAATAATTTTATTTTCATTCACTGATATTTGGAATACAAATTGTAAAGAATACTTCTTAACTGGGAATTTCATTGTTTACATTTTGAAATGCAAGCGGATTTCAGAAGATTGCAGATTTTAGAAGTGTGGATTTTAGAGACTCTACTGTATTTGATTTTGTCAGTTTCTAATGTGCTTTTAAAGCTATAAGTTGACAGAACATTTTTCTGCACTTTATGTAAGAATAAGTACATCCTCTTCAATGTAAAATTTTATATTTATATTAACTAATCTTTCTTATCATTAAGCAGTAATCAAGAAATACTCTATTACTTATTTAAGTGTATATACATAATAAAATCAACTAAATGACAGAAATTATAGATATAAAACAACAAAGCAATATAGGATACATGGAACTTTGGACGATGATGGATGTAATTTAAGTAAAATCAACTAAATGACAGAAACTACAGATATAAAATAATTAAAGCAGATAGGGTACCTCGGACACGAGATGGATCATTCAAGGTAAGAGAAATTTACTTAGCTCTTTATCAAATGATTTATATTTTAAAAGGGAAGCCCAGTAAGCTGTAATTACCTTCTAATAAAATTTGCTCATCAAAGTCACCAAGGTTGACACGTGCATCATCTTACATTATCTTTATTATTGACAAATGCATCCAGAAAAGCCAACCTCTGAAAGATCTTATAATAATAACAGCCATGAAAATGATATCAGACTTGCCAACCTTTGAAAATGAGAAATCGTAGCACACAAAATTTAAATTAATCTGGAGGTTGGTTGGTTGGTTGGTTTTTCGTGTTACACAGCCATCTTTTGACATTCGTAAAAGGAATAAGGTTTCAGGCTTTCAACTCAATATAGTAAATTTTTTCCTTTGAAAATTTTTATACAGTTTTTAGGGTTTCTGTTGTTTCACAGCGTTTTTAACATTTGTAAGAAGAGCCTGGTTCCAATTTTTTAGCCCTGCGCAGTAAATTGACGAAATTCAGGATTTTCTTCCTGCGATCATTTCAGGATATTCACAATTTTTCCGCAATCGAAATTCACATTTTTCTATCACAATTCTTTGTTGAAATCCACACTTTTCACCATGAACTTTTGACAAAATTCGCATTTTTTTTTTACCACGATCCTTTGTCGAATTGTGTGTTTTTTTCCGCGATCCTTTTGACGAAGTTAGTGTTTTCTTTCTGTGATCTTTCGGTGAAAATTTGCATTTTCTTACCGGCCTTTCGATGAAATTTGCATAATTCTCCCACTGGGCCACCCCCTGAAATCAACACTGCATTTTTACCATGATCCTTTGACAAAATTTATTATCTTCTATGACCAATTGACGAAATTGATTTTTTTTATACGGGCATTTGTCGAAATTTGCGATAGTTTATTGCAAATCGTGCGATTTTGCACACTATTTTAAACCTTGCCCCTTTAAAGAACCCCTTTCCAGAAATTCTTAAAATGGCACCTTGTTTCTAAGGAAGCGAATTCCTGTATAAATATTTACAGAAACACGATTCACTCGTAGTTAATATACATAAAGAGAGTGTTTTATGTTAAGAAGTTTGTTTTGCAGCCTAGATTTTTTATTTCTTTTTATGAGCATTTTTTAATGTCTGAATTTTCGGACTGATGGCCAATTTTTTAAAACTTTCGGAAATGAATACTTTGAAATTTTGGAAACTTCGCAACAGAATCACTCCTGAAAAATATGCTGTGCAGGATAAAAATCGCATTTGTGTCTTTTGCAAAAAATCGTAGTTTAAGACTACATAAGAATCGTAGTTTAAGATTTTCGTAGCATCGTAGTTTATAGGTCCAAATCGTAGCAACTACGATTTTTTTGTAGCAGTTGGCAGGTCTGCGATATTCCTTTTCAATAATCGCTCTTAGAGTTGTCAGTAATTTTATCAGTAATAGAAAGTGGATTTTTCAAATTCAAATGAAAACATGCTTTCAATTTTACAATAAATAAAAAATTACTACAGAGAATTCATAGCAGGTTGGCATCTTCATGCCTGTAAATCTACATTTACAGCAACAAGACTGCACAAAAAAGTCATTTCTGACAATTTATACTAATATGAAATACTTACTAAATTAAATATGACAAACTCAGAATGAAATACATAATCAAAAACAAAGTTGAACAAAAAGAAAAAGAACTGAACCTTTAGTTTCTTTCTTTTGTGTTACACTAGGAGGCGACTCTACTGCAGATGTGCGGGCAGCTGCACCCCTTCCTCGACCTACAAAAAAAATATATATATAGTTTTAATAACTTTTCTTAAATATGGAGTACATAAGCTGAAATTTAAAAAAGTAGAAATGACTTCATTTTTTATTGCAGAGCTTAACGATTTCATTGTCTATTTTTTTAATTTAGAAAACTTACCTTTGAAAAAATCAGCCACAGAAAAGAACAAACTTATCTATGAAATCTTAGAAGTACAAATCTGAATTTCCATTATCTTATCAATTCTGGCCAAACATCTTTACAGATGTAGAAGCTAAAGTTATTATTATTTTACAGAGAAGTCTAAATTCATTTACAGTTTAGAGGCAGCATTGGGTTTTTAATCTTTTTTTCTCTGCACAGTGATGGACAAGTAATTTTTTAGTGTTTTTAACTAAAGAGTTGGAAGCTTTTACGTATTTGCAGGTTTTATTTTAATGAATGAATGTTAAAAGTAAGAAGATGTGTTCTTCCCTCATGTGATAGTACTACATGTAGTGAAAAGTCTTGGGACTCGCTATTAGCTGGCAGCAACAACAAATTATCCATGCGATTTCTAGAAAGCCCCATCCTTCTAAAGATTAGTGTCAAGTTTACATGACATTTTGGCCATTTCTTTACCAATTGCAGTCTTGTAAATGACACTAATTTTGCTTTTGTGAAAACAATGGATATATATTTTTTTTTATTTAACATTGCTCTTGGGCGAAAACAAACACAGTTTAAACCCAAGAATGATTTGAACACACTTGCTCTTTCAAAATATTTGTTGATAGCTTAGTGAACTTAAATGCAGCCATACAAGCATCAATGCTGCTCTACATTTAGACGCCCAATTGAGACATCAACTCCAGAAAACACTAAAAAATCACCATTATGTTTTGAATGACTGCAAAAAGAAAGTGAGAGAGATAGCTGACAATGTAAAGGTAAAAACAAAATTTGCTTGGAATATTTTGCATGAATGCAAATGAAAATGTATATTTAAATATTGCAATATTTTGCATATGAAAATGCATTGTGTCAGATAGGTGCTGTTTTTTTAAACAAATGACCAAAACAGTAACATGTTGATGAGTGCAATTAGGTGATATTTGAACATAATCAAAATGCATTTTTTCTCTTTTTGCTAATTTATAATAATGGATGTAACATGAATCTATCGCTACACCGAGCGATTGGAACAGGCGAAAGTCACCCAAAGCGATCAAAGATGCAACAATCAGTTGCAAAGGTCTTGCCTGTATTTTTTGGGATGCATACAGGTAGTGTTGACTCTAGAAAAAAAGGGTCACCGGGTGAGAATTTTTCAAAACCGGAACACTATTCTAAAAAAAGGGAACACTATCTAAAAAAGGGTACATTTTTTTTCAAAAAGGGAAACACTATTAAAAAAAAAAGAGCACATTTTTTTTTTTCAAAAAGGGGACACTTGTACATTGTTCACAAAAAATGTTGGTTTGTTTAGAGTGCTTAGAATTTGCGATATTTTCCCAGGATCAATTGAATTGCCACGGGACGCATAGGAAGTATTAAATGAAAGTAATTAAACGGGAGAGTTAACACGCAAATGGAAACATCTGCTGACTTTGTCTGCTCAGAAACCTATTAACTGAAGCTGGTGAAATAAAGCAATATAAAACTAGCTGTAAAAGAATATTTAAAGAGAACCCAAGCCAAGTTCAAACAAATAACAATTTTATTAAAACATTTAAATAAAACAAAAGTAGAAATTAAAATCATTAAAATAGAATAAGACTTTCAAACACACGACATAAGTTCTCTATGACTCTATATCAACATGCTTGAAACATGAACTGGAGCACCAGAAAGTAAATATATTATTTCAAAGAAATCCTATTTTACTTTGATTATAAAAAAACTGTAATTAAACATAATTAATTTTAAGTTTTAATCAAAAACTATTAACTTTATTTTAAAACTGATTAAAAGAAAAATAAAGCTTAATTTCAAAAGGGTATTTACCTCAAAAGCAAAATGTAAATTTATTTCAATTAACTTAAGGAAATTATTAAGGAAAATATAAACTTAATCCAGTTCAACTGAGATAATATTAATTATTGACATTTAAGAAAAAAAATAATTAATGAAAAAGAATTATATTAATTAAATTCAATCTCTTCTCCTATATAAAAGATTTCATATAAAGGCAAGCACAACTTATTTATCAACATTAGCTTAACTGAAATCTCCAGATACCCTCAACCGCCATTCAAAAGTAAACTGAAGACCAGAAGCAGGACATTAACTAAAAGTTAATGATAAATGGATTTCCAAACTGCAGCAAGCCTAAATGGAAACTCCCTAGCGAAATCCGTCTGATAGAATTTCCTAGGAATCACAAATATCACAATACTACAAGTTGTAACAGTGCCGAATAAACACGCAGTGATCCGCTGTTGTGTGTGTTTCGGACAAACTTCTATCATAACCTTTCCGCAGCATCGAAACGGGAAAAACCCTGGTCTCTTGGAAACCATATTGTAATCCTACAGCTCGTTCCTCCACTCTAACAGAAAAGTTGGCAAGATTCCAAAAAGTGAAACCAGAGTAATGTCTGGAACTTAAAAACGTATTCTTAAAAGGAGAGATAATATTAACTGTAAATAAAAGTCAGACTATTTCAATAAATAGAAATAAAAAGAAAAAAAATATTATCTGAAAAACATGCAGTAGGTAGCAGGCACACTTCCCAATTTCAAAAGACTGAACTTCACAACACGCACATCTCCAGGCACATCCTTACGGAATTAAAAAGCCAAATGCATGGCGACAGTTCGTCTCCATCTTCTGTTTACATACTTAAGAAACCGCACCAATATCATAAGCCATTGCCGCTTTAAACATGACAAGAACATAACACATGTGAATAAAACATTTCTTCATAAAAGCGTAGATGACTAGAATTAAGCACTGGGAAATATTATCTTTGAAACGCCACCCACTTCATCTTAAAAATAAATGCAGCGATAAAAACATTTTAAAAACGTGAAACATCATCTTCCCAAAGCACCAACACGTACGACCACAAGACATCAATGAAGCTACCGTTCGGCTGAAGTCCAAGCTATAAATAGTATTTCCCATCCGCCGGCAACGCACCTCACGTGACTTCCGATACCTGGTCAAGGTCACATCCGATGTCTGACGATCTCGGGAAAACGGACCTGTGATTGGCCACTACGCAGAGTACGTCACGACGGACAGGTCATGCCATCTGCCGATAGTCACCACAACTTCTCAGTCTGTGAGCTGATCTTTCAATACGATGTTGACACCGGTGGAAAACGAAAGAACTTGAATGCCGTAAAACATGCGTTAATGGAAGAAATGTAATGAACGAGCAAAAAGGAACTCATATAAAAGTAAGAATAAGGTAAGATAAGAATATTGTATTTATTGTAAAACTATATTTAAACACTGAAAATAAAGATAAGTAAAAGTGTTTAAATATGAAACTTAAGGGGACGAGGGACCTTAAAAATAATTTTTTTATTTTTTGTAAATTTCACGTTAAATATTACTCAAAGATACATTATATGCATTATGGCATGCATTTATTACAAAAAAAATTTTTTTTAGTGTTATTTTTGAGAAAAAAGTGGAATTTTACGCGTCGTTTTAGAAATCTCCGAAATGCCCCATGCGCGTTCGATATCAATGAAAATCCCCAATATTTTTTATAAAAGTTTGATTTATATATATAAATAACACTGTGCATCGAATTTTATATATTTGAATATAAAGGTAAAAAAAAAAAAAAAAATGAAAATTTTCGAAAAAATTTCAAAATTTTTCAATTTTTTTTTTTGTAAATTTCAATTTAAATATTACTCAAGGTTACATTATATGCATTATGGCATGCCTTTATCACAAAAAAAAAAAAAAAAAAAAAGAAAAAAAAATTATTTATGAAAAAAAAAAAATGGCATTTTACGCGTTGTCGCAGAAATCTTCGAAAAGCCCCCTGCACATTCCATATCAATGAAAATCCCCAATATTTTTTATAAAAGTTTGGTTTATATATATAAATAATTCTGTGCATCGAATTTTATATATTTGAATGTAAAAGTATTAAAAAAAACAAAACAATTTTTTGAAATTTTTTCGAAATTTTTTTTAATTTTTATTTTTATTTTTTTTTTTTTTTACCTTTATATTCAAATATATAAAATTCGATGCACAGAATTATTTATATATATAAACCAAACTTTTATAAAAAATATTGGGGATTTTCATTGATATGGAATGCGCATGGGGCATTTCGAAGATTTCTAAGACAACACACGTAAAACTCCATTTTTTTCTCAAAAATAATTTTTTTTTTGATAAATGCATGTCATAATGCATATAATGTACCCCTGAATATTATTTAAAGTGAAATTTTCAAAAAATAAAGAATTGATTTTTATAACCAGAGTTTATTTAGAAATGAATGCAAACTAAAATAGGAAAGATTAAATGTAGTTTAATAGAAAGGTTGAATAGAAAAGTCAAATGAAAAGGTGATTGGAATAACAAGACTGGAAGGGAAAAATGTATATTTTTCCTGTCAAGCCCCCCCCCCCCCTCTTGTTACTTCCATAACGACCAACGAACCATTAGGTTAACAAACCCATGTATACCAGAAAGAGGTTTACCTTACACAAAATCCTCACATTGGCATACCCTGGTTACCATATTTACATCCAACCACTATAAAACTGCAAAACAAAAAAATAGCAAGTTCATCTAATAGTCTATATACTTGTTCACCACTCATTTAGCAAGTCCATCCATGGCACTCAACATTCTCCTTAAAAACTCATACGTCACGCTACAAAAAAAAACTAAAAACCTTCCTGGTCTCTAGTCCAGACATACAAACTGAAAAATAAAACTATATTATATATACATCACATAAATAATGGACAAAGTACATGGCCTTCAATAAACTTCATAATTGAGAACATCAGTCCATCAGATTCACTATACTAAAAAAATACTCAGTCTAACACAGATTAATGTATCACATGGTAAAATTTCTCAAACTTCCATATGCAAACACTTGTAAATATCACAAGGAGAGTAGAATGCTATATAAAACACTTCATATTCAAAATTTAACACATTTAAATGTCTAACACTAATATTTAAAAATTTTTCAATTCAAATGTCCTTACACTTTAACATTGAAAATAACATCCGAATTTTAAAAAATTATAGCACTGATCATTAACCTTACACACAATTATAAATGATCTTACACTTTTAAAACTTGACTTAAAAGCTATCACTTATGGCTATATAATTCAAACGGAAAAATAATTGACACACTTCAGGACAGGGGAAAAACAGCTCTCTACATCTAACCCCATAATTTAAGATCATCCCTTCACAAAATCAATTCAAGCTCTGTTCACCATAAAAATTAGCCAAGAAAAACTAACTACTAAATATCCAAGATATCCTGTAAAAAAAAATTAAAAATTTAATTTATGACACCTCAGTTATTCGTCACAACCAAAAATTTAATCCTTACAGCAATGCATTTACTCATCTCCATTGCCCCGACCGAGGTCTCCATACAAACCTTTCATACTCTACAAAGAAGACATAGATATGAGTAGTAATGGATTAAAAATTCGGGAATATAACAACTAAGATATCTAATATTTCAAAATTTCTTAAATTCCATCTTGAGAACCAGAGCATGAATGACGACAAAGATCCTAAGTCAACATCTTACTCTAAGAAAGGAAAACGCAGGGGAAAACTCAGCTTATACCATAATCTTAAACTGCTGAAAACAAGCAAGCCACGTAACAGATTTAATCCATGGACAAGCTAGTTATCTTACACATTTAACTCAAATTTCTTACACTAAAAATGTATTCAAGCCATCCTCAAAACCAGGATTATGCAAATGGAAGCAATCTCAAAATTGTCAAAAGGACACCAATCTCTGTTACTGGTTATTAGCAAGCAATTTCTATACAGTAGTAAGTATCACATCTAGTAGACCTTAACAGTAGATCTAAAACACATTCCAACCCCCCTGAAGTACTTCTAGTAAGCCAATTCAGATTAATTTAAACTTAACATGATCACAAAATAGAACCAACTTGTTGAGTATAGTTTCTGCATCCCTTAAACAAAATTTAATGCAAATATTCTACAACAAAAAAAATTCATATTTAAATACTGACATATCAATTAAAAAAATTGGTCATACTCAGGAACCTTTACACTCACTTAACCCGCCACAGCTACTCTAGTCCTACAGATATTAAGCAAAAATTTACCTCAACCTAAGGTTAGTGCAATTAAAAAAAAACTTTCAACATTTCTCTAACACATTTTACAAATGTTGATAGCCAATATTTGCCCCAATAAATGACAGTTATGTTATCAAATTAGCCTCAAACTTTAGTCATTTTCAATTTAGGGAAATAACCTTACAATATAGCACCTTAAACCAGGTTGAGCAATTAAATAAACAGTTTAGCCATTACTTCATATAACAATTCAAAACTGCAATATAAAGACAGTATAGATAAATATTTAAACATCATAATACAATTTAAATATATAACTTAAAAGTATACTCAAAATAAAAAATAATCTAATAGAAGAGGTAAAACAAACTCAAATAAAAGATTTATATGAGAATCCTTCAACTGGATCAAACTGTACTCATGCACAGACTACCATGACTTCAACTTACAGGGCAATCACTCTTAAAACATGAGGCCCAATTGAAGTCAAAAATTTTAACTGATCCAAGCATCTCTGGACTCCCGAAAACAAAAACTTTCTATTTCAAATTATATTTAATAAACAAAAAAAACTTAAGTTAAACATAAATTGGCCCCATCTTAAAAAAGAAAAATAAAGCATTAATCTATTATAATCTCATTAAAAACCAATTTAAGTTATTAACTTCAAAAATCTTAAACCCTCTTTACACATAAAAAATTTTCAAAATTTTTTTAAACTTTACTTTTAAACACTTACTTTAAAAGAACTGAAGCTGTAGCATGAAGCATTAAACTATCCCTGAGCATTTTAAAATTTTAACCATTATGTTTTCAATATAATGTCCCAAACCAATATTCCATTAACTTTAACATTTCAAAAAAAGCCTAGTTAAAAACATAAACAGATATTCATTTAAAACAATTGTATATTCAGAAAATATCACAGCTAGAACTTAAATATTTTTAACTTTAAAAAAATCTTACTTTAAAACGTTTAGTTTAAAAGCTTAAACATTTTTAACCCTCTAAAATTCATTAGCACTGAAAAAAATTTTCATCTATTATAGGAACAAACCAACTTTAACTATTAAACATTTACAAAAAATGAAGATATATCCCTTTTATGGATATTCAAATATTCAAAAATCTTTACTTTAAACAATTAAAAATTTTTTCATCTTTCACTATTTGAATACTTAACTGAAAAAGAACTTTAAAACAACAATGTGCTAACTCTTAAATCTCCTGTATTAAAAAAGTTTCAATATTTTCTGAAAATTTAAAAACTTTAAACATTTAAACAAAAAAAACTTAAAACTAGTTAACAGACGATTTCACCTCTCAACTTGATACAATATACTTTCCGTAGTATTTTCCATGGATCTTACTTCAAAACTGATGCTCTCTTTACACAAAAATGTCTAAAAATCGAAATGTCTAAAAGAACGGATGTTCACATATTATATCATCTCATGTATACTTCTGCCAGTTCCATCTGATGAAGCGAATAAAGTGTTTCCAAGAAACAAAAACCTGGGCCTCAGCACGACTCCATTGTGCACCTCACTAACACCACTCAATATCAAGCATGCAGATAAGCATATCACTTGTTGAATCGTGAGGTACACTAACACTGATGTTGCAGCTCTCACTTTATACAGTAAAGACTCCACACTTAATGCCACGGTAATTCTTAAAAAAAAAAAAAAAAACGGCTGGATCTCTAATCGTACATAAATGATGCAAAAATCACTTGTCACATCGTGGGACACACCAAAAATCGACGCCGGAACTTTCAATTTCACTTTAATTATGGTGGTTTCACTCTTGAGGGAAAAGCAGCCAGAACTTCAATCACAAAAGTGATGCAGAAAACTTCAGCTGACATGTATTTTACTGCCAGGCCACCTTACCACATGTTCAGAAAAACAAAAAGAGTTCCAAATAAAAGGAAAACCAACAACTTTTACTTAAAAGAATTTAAAAAAATCTCAATCCAAACTTCACTTATCTAAAACTTAGAAGCTTTAACATATTATATTTAAAAATGTCACCAAATATATTCATACGACACCCCCCCCCCCCCCCCCCCAAATCACAAAGCTCCCTCACAACTTTGCACATGGTGAGCCGACTATGGTCAAGAAAAATCTCAAAGTTGAAACTGGACAAAAATATAGAATAGACCTTAAAAAAAAAAGGTATTTTAAACTTAGGCAAACAACAGGCCCATAACCGTGAAAGTAATAACCAAAAGGTTAATTACTCCTGAAAGTTATTAAACGGGAGAGTTAACACGCAAATGGAAACATCAGCTGACTTTGCCTGCCCAGAAACCTATTAACTGAAGCTGGTGAGATAAAGCAATATAAAAGTATCTGTAAAAGAATATTTAAAGAAAACCCAAGCCAAGTTCAAACAAATAACAATTTTATTAAAACATTTAAATAAAAAAAAAAGTAGAAATTAAAATCATTAAAAAGAATAAGACTTTCAAACACACGACATAAGTTCTCTATGACTCTATATCAACATGCTTGAAACATGAACCGGAGCACCAGAAAGTAAATATATTATTTCAAAGAAATCATATTGTACTTTGATTATAAAAAACTGTAATTAAACTTAATTTTAAGCTTTAATCAAAAACTATTTACTTTATTTTAAAACTGATTAAAAGAAAAATAAAACTTAATTTCAAAAGGGTATTTACCTCAAAAGCAAAATGTAAATTTATTTCAATTAACTATTAAGGAAAATATAAACTTAATCCAGTTCAACTGAGATAATATTAATTATTGACATTTAAGAAAAAGAAAATAATTAATGAAAAAGAATTATATTACTTAATAGTGCAGGGGAAATGTACAAAAAAAAAGGGGGTTACCTTGCAAAAGGTCGGGTAAAATATATTTTTTTTTTTTTTTCTGAATTGTTTATAATAATGCGAACATGGAAAATCCAAGTTTTCTAACAAAATTTCTTAAGGCTAAATTTTTTGTGGCCAAAAAACAAGAAAATTTTGGGACCTTTTTTTTTTTTTTTTTTTTTTTTAATATATCGAGATCCGTTGCCGTAGCATGTTATTTGTCAATTACAATATTAAAGAGATAAAATTCTCTACAACTTTCATATTTACAACTTTTTTATACACTCAATAGCAAGCGCAGTACGCCCTTTAAAAAATAGAACAATTTTTTCAATTTTCTTAAAAACCGCGAAAAACGCAGCGCTGCCCCGATTATTCAAATGTTTCCCACGTATTTAATCATGTATGTCAACTTATATATTTTAGTAGCAGTAAATTATGTGTTTCAGGGCTAAAACTAGCCTTTTTTGCACCCGTGCCAAACATGGATTTTGACGCCCCCTCCCCCCCTCTTTTAAAAAGAAAATTTACCGCGGGAATTTTAATAAATCTCTAATAGCCGGATTTTGAAAATTTTAAGTGTGTAAGAATTAAATACATAATGCTGAACTACGTAATCAGCTTTGACAAATATTGATTCATTAAAACCTTGAAAAACGTGTCGAAAGGAACCGAAATATATTCCGCTTTAAACAGGTTTCCATCTTAGCAGATATAATTGTTCATATTCTCCCTCTTGAAAAAAATATATACTTTTCTTTAAAGACCGAATTCCGTATATACAGATTTCATTTTCAAAGATTTCATGGTAGTTTTCGTATTGAGACATTTAAAGTCACAGTTATATGAATTATAGGACTAAATTAGCCACACGAAGACATTCGCAAGGTAACATTAAACCTATGGGAGCGTGTTTGACAAATATCTCGCACGCATTTTGTTACTTTTAAATAATTTTTTTTTTTTTCATGGGATACCCAATATCAATAATGTTGTGCTTTTGTACTTTTTCGGGTTTAGTTGCTTTTTTTTTTTTTTTTTTTAAATATATTCGGAAACTTTCATTTTTGGAAAACTGTTTGGAACCCATTTTGAAATTTAAAGTATCCTGTTTGAGCTTTAAAGCAATTAAATTAACAATATATTTTGAACTAATATTTAAAATATTTTTTATAAAACTGGTGATGTCAAATATTTTATTAACAGAATTTATAAATTTTACAAGATATAAATGCATAACATTAGATAGTGAAATATTTTTATTGTAGTTATTTTATAAGGTAAAAGTATTTCTTTCATAAAATATATTTATCTTTTGAGACCCCCTCCCCCCCTCTTATATATGGAACTACAATTCAATGTTTGCTACCTTTAAAACGTATGTTATCAATAATTGGTAAATAAAATATACCATTGTAGTGGGGAATAAAATATGTTTTTCACAAATTTTCATACCCGGGTGATTTTTAAAAAAAGTCATGTTTTACTGTCCTTTCACATTTGCACAGAAAAATAGTTAAATATCATAATTTTAATTATTGCATTTTAACTATCATATTTTTTATTGATAATTTACAGATATATTATTATTTATAAAAAATTAAAAAATAAGAAATATAGTCTTTTGTAGTCAAAATATCATTACCATACGTTGTCCCAACAAGCAATTTATTAGATAAAGATTTGACAAAGTTCTATTTAAAACAGATGGTTATAATTTTTTTATACATTTTTATTTATTAAGATGCTACTAATTAAAAAATATTTATTTTAGTTAATTAAACTTATCTATAATTCTTAATTTTTTTAAACCGTGTCCCAAGAAAGAGTGTCATTGCCATGCTTCTGACAAAAAGTTCCTCTGGATTTTTTTAGAGGACAGCACATGCCTTTTTATCAAGGCAAAAGTACTCCTTAAAAGTCAACTTGTTATCAGGTTTAGGTGAATAGAGTACATAGTTTTATAGTTTGAATAAAACAAGCAATGACTTTGAATGTTTTGGTGAGTATTCTTTTGTAAGTCATTACCGTATCCAATTCTAATTGATAATTAAATGAACTTTTATTTCTTAATCTGCTTTCATTATATGAGAAATAGAAAATCATTGTATGGGCCAGAAGATATAATGGCTGCCATTTATGACTGGGGAAAAATAAAAATATTTTGCTTAATTTGTCATTACCGTGCTCACTTATGTCATTATACCAAGTACATTAAAACTTAAAAATTAGTTTTAAAATGTTAAATTAGTAATTTGGTCTCTGCTGATTCTTGTATATTAATGTTTATGAGGTAAGGTAATTATTTACAAACAATTAAAACTTTCTGATTATTTCTAAAAATTTGATTTTGTTATTCCAAAACATGGACAGATTTTGAAAATGACCCACCTATTCCATTGATACCTGGAAAAACATGTATGCATTATAAAAATTACTAAAATTATAAAATTTATTAAAATTAAGCAAGAAATCTTTTTTAATTGAAACTATCGTGCCAATAAGTTACTATAGATTGAAAAATTCTTTTAAACAATGCTTTAAAGTTAACATTGTATATACTTAAAGTTACTGTCTAAATATGAAAATTCTCTCATTCATCTACACTCTGCCCTACTTTTAAAATGATATAAATTTATTGCATATAAAATGTCTGTTGAGAGGAAAATAAAGATGTGAGTGTGCAAATAATATATAATTTACTGCTAACAATTTTTAGAAGTCGACATACACAATTAAATCTGTGGGGAACATTTGAATAATCGCAGCAAAACTACGTTTTTGACGGTTTTTAAGAAAATTGAAAAAATTGTCCCATTTTTGAAATAGCGTACTGCGCTTGCTATTGAGTGTATAAAAAAGTTGTAAATATGAAAGTTGTAGAGAATTTTATCTTCTTTCATATTGTAATTGACAAATAATATGCTACGGCAACGAGTCTCGAGATATTTCCAAAAAATTAAAAAATGTCCCAAAATTTTGTTGTTTTTCGGCCACAGAAAATTTAGCCTTAAGAAATTTTGTTAGATAACTTTGTTTTTCCATGTTGGCATCATTATAAACAATTTAGAAAAAGAAAATCTTTTACACGACCTTTTGCAAGGTAAAATGGACATTTCCCCTGGACTATAATTAAATTCAATCTCTTCTCCTATATAAAAGATTTCATATAAAGGCAAGCACAACTTATTTATCAACATTAGCTTAACTTAAATCTCCAGATACCCTCAACTGCCACTCAAAAGTAAACTGAAGACCAGAAGCAGGACATTAACAAAAAGTTAATGATAAATGGATTTCCAAACTGCAGCAAGCCTAAATGGAACTCCCTAGTGAAATCCGTCTGATAGAGTTTCCTAGGAATCACAAATATCACGATACTACAAGTCGTAACAGTGCCGAATACTAGAGATGCAACGAATATGGGGCCGAAGCCGAATATTCGGCCCATTTGGCTTGTTTGCCGAATATTCGTCTTCGGCCGAATATCAAGTCCATTATTCGGCCCTAGGTGAATAATACTGTAATAAATGTTTTTATATTTACACAATATAACTTTTTAATTTGACAATTTACATTCATCACATATAATAAAAATTTTATTTGAAATTAATTAACACTTTTTTTTCCATTAACTTTCATACCCCGAATGGGTTTTATCTACCCATTTTTATATAAGAATCTAATTTAGGAATCATGTTTAAAAAAAAAAAAATGCTGTATCAGTAAGTACAAAAAGTATCTGTTATAAGCTAACATAATCTGTTAAATTTAAAATTAATCTATTCAAAATTGTTTTAATACAGCTGTACAAGCAATTTTTTTTTTTTTTTTTTTTTTTTTTTTATTTAATTATAATGGGAAGTTTAATATTTATCCCGTGTTACATATAAAAATATTTCTTTCAATAATATTTTGAATTATACCTATAAAGAACCTAAATATACGATTGATTAGATATAGATGTATTATAAGATATTTAAGTTGTATATGTTGCAATACTTAAGTTTTTTTTTTTTTTTTTTTTTTTTTTTTTTTTTTTTTTTTTAAGTAAAATACGCTTAAAAGTTAAATATAATTTAAGTGATTTTTTTTAAGTGTGTTACTATTTCTTATTAAATAATGAAAGAAATGTAAGTACTAAATTATTTTAATTACTATGCATTTACGTTTTACATATTTTTTTTTCAAGAATAGCATTGTAATGTTTATTGCCTTAAAAAACAGTTAAAATACTTTCAATAAACGTAGATTGTGATGCAGAAATAATAATTCAGCATTCTCAGGTGATAGCCTATTTCTTTTTTTTTTTTTTCATAAATGTTACCTGCTTCTGAAAATAATGAGTGGCAACATTCTTCCATGTGTATAATTTGGCGAATAGTTTAACGATTTGTATAATTTGGAGAAATTGGTCGACTGGATTAGTGTTCACTCTAGGAAAAAAAAGGGCACAGTTGAAGCTGAAAGAGGGCAGTTTTTTCAGCGAAAAAGGGCATTGTTTCTTCAGAAAATGTAGCGCCGAAACTAGCCTTTTTTGCACACGGGGCAAACATGGATTTTGGTTCCCCCTCCTCCGCAAAGTATATTTACAAAGAAAATTTTATTAATTTTCTAATAGCCAACATATTTTAAAATTTAAATTATGTAATCATAAAATATGTAATACTAAACTACTTTAATCTACTTTGTCAAATATTGATTCATTAAAATCTTGAAAACGGAATTGAAAAAAATTCTGCTTTATACAGCATCCTTATGCCATATCCTTAGATTCTTCTGTGCTTTGGCATACCCCAGACAGGACGATTTTAACAAAATAGTGCTAAACATGGACGTGAGAAAAATCAACAACTGGCGCCTGGGGTACATGCCTCCTCTGCCCCCCCCCCCCAGTTTCGACCCTGAGAAAATGTAGATCTTCGAAACTGATATACGAATTATACATTACTACAAACTCATCATTGTTTATATGCACATTTAGTAACAGATTATATATATATATATTTTCTTAAATTGATATTTCAAAGATCTAGGTAAGTAACTTTGTTTCAAATAAAAAAACTAAAAAATTATTAGTCCCATAAACTAGCAGTTTTAAGGGTAAAGCAGAGATTTTAAGGGGTAGTAAAATTTAGATGGGTGACTAATTAATTATTATTACAATAAATCACCAAATATAACTTAAAGATCATAAGCTTTGTGAGCTGTGGAGGTGGGGGCAAAGAGACAAAAGCGATTATTTTTTTTTTGGGGGGGGGGGGGAGGAGGAGGTTGATTGATTATATAATGAATTATTTATCGTTAGTAAAATTTTAGCAATTAGGACAGAAAAAATAAAAGCCTTTAAATTTGGTATGTTTGATAAGAAAGAGAAGCAGAATTTAGATGATTGGTTATTTATTGTCACAATGAAGTGACAGAGTTGCAAGTAAAAAAAAATTAGAGTTTTAAATATTTTAACCTTCGAAGAAGGAGGGAGGCGGGGGAAGAAGAGGTAGATTAGATTGGATGATTGATTATTTATACTTTACATTTATTACAATACTTTATATTTATACTTTATTTATAATTTTTTTTTTACTTTATACTTAAAAATTACAATTAGAATAGAAAAAATTATAATATTCTAAGAGTTCAAATTCTTTTATAATAAAATAACAAACAAAACAGAAAAAGTAATAAAGTAAATAATTTTAAATATTTAACTGAACTGTGGGGCTGATTAACCCTTTATGCACCAATGGTACTTTAAAGTACCATTAAAATAACTTGTTGTAAAATTAATGTAATAAATCGATTAATAGTAATACCGAAGTAAGAAGTGGGGGGGGGGGGGAGATTTTTCACTGGTCTACATACTGAATTCATTATTAAAGTACACTGAAATCATGCTGTAGTTTTAAGAATCTCATTTAAAAAAAACTAAATCCCATTTTATGAATGTTCTACCGATAAGTTTGGTTTGCATATCTTTTTTGGTGCATTGGAGGCTTTGACTAAATTCGCCTTTTTTCCGCGATCCTTTGACGAAATTCGCGTTTTTCCGCGATCCGTTGATGAAATTCGCTATTTTTCGCGAACCTGTTACGAAAATCGTGTTTTTTATGCGATACTTTGACGAAATGTGATCTTTTTTTCGAGATCCTTTGACAAAATTCGGCTTTATTCTGCGATTCTTTGACGAAATTCACAAATTTTTCGCGATCTTTTGTCGAAATACGCTATTTTTTCGCGGCCCTTTTACGAAAAATCTCGTTTTTTCTGCGATATTTTTATGAAATTTGCGCTTTTTTCGCGATCCTTTGACGAAATTCGCTATTTTTCGCGAACCTGTTACGAAAATCGTGTTTTTTATGCGATACTTTGACGAAATGTGATCTTTTTTTCGAGATCCTTTGACAAAATTCGGCTTTATTCCGCGATTCTTTGACGAAATTCACAAATTTTTCGCGATCTTTTGTCCAAATACGCTATTTTTTCGCGGCCCTTTTACGAAAATCTCGTTTTTTCTGCGATATTTTTATGAAATTTGCGCTTTTATCGCGATCCTTCGACAAAAATCGGCTTTTTTTCCGCAATTTTTTGATGAAATTCGCTATTTTTTCGCGATCCTTTGATGAAATACGCTATTTTTTCGCGGCCCTTTTACGACAATCGCGTTTTTTCCACGATATTTTGATGAAATTTGTGCTTTTTTGCGATCCTTTGACGAAAATCGACATTTTTCCGCAATTTTTTTTGACGAAATACGCTATTTTTTCGCGGCCCTTTGACGAAATACGCTATTTTTTCGCGGCCCTTTTACGAAAATCGCGTTTTTTCCGCGATATTTTGATGAAATTTGCGCTTTTTTGCGATCCTTCGACAAAAATCGGCCTTTTTACCTGCGATTTTTTGATGAAATTCGCTATTTTTTCGCGATCCTTTGAAGAAATACGCTATTTTTTCGTGGCCCTTTTACGAGAATCGCGTTTTTCCACAATATTTTGATGAAATTTGCGCTTTTTTTTGCGATCCTTTGACGAAAATAGTCTTTTTTCCGTGATTTTTTGACGAAATTACGCGTCCCACGGACACGTAATAACTATTTTTTTGCGTCCCGTCTCCCATTTTTCGCGTGATTTACGCGCTATAGCGCGTCCGCGGCATCGCTTAAAGCGATCGCTGAGAACGACTCCGGGCACATTTGACTATTTTTGAAAAATGAAGGACGCAGTTTGCCGATTTAAAAAACGGCAGGGCGCGTTTTACCGATATTAAAAGGGGCAGGGCGCTGCGCCCTTCAAAAATGGCCTAGCGGGAACACTAGACTGGATAATCAAGTGGTACACATTTTTTCTTAACCTGGCCCAAGCGATAAATGGCCAAATGTTGTATCTATTGAAATATTTCATATTGAATTCAATTTTAAGCATTACGAACATTTATTTCATGTTTAAGTTAATTATTTTCGTTATTTAAATTTATCTCTCATTAAAAGGATTTTTGCTTCTTTCTTTTTCTAATAAAAAAATTTTTTTTTCTTTTATTTTGCGAGATGTTTACATTATTTTCTAACTGATATAGCCATTTCCATTCTTTAACCAACAATAATATCGGCAAAATATAATCACTAGCAAACCTTTCTCGGAAAATATCAATAAAATACGAAATTTATTACAAAAAATCATAGTTATCCCTGTATATTTGACGCATAAACCACCGCGGGAATATTCTCTATCGAAAGATACAATCTGAAAAAAATTCACTGGGTAGTTTTTGAAAACACTCGAGCCGAATTTTTAGAGCTTACTGCTTTATAATATATATATGATATGATAAGGGAACAATATATTTTTTTTGCTGTATAGTATATATAATATATAAATAATGTAATATCGCATATATTATACTTTTGAAAGAACCCATGTGGGTTGGGTTTAAAAAAACGAGCAAAAAAAAAAACGGGGTTTTGCGAACACTGATTATGAGGGGCTTGTTACTTTTGAGAGAAAGAAAAGTCTAACTTGGTATAGCAGAAAAGAATAATTATATTTTAATGGAATGAATAATTATATTTTAATTTAATGAATAATTATATTTTATGAAAACAACCTTTTTCTTTAGATACAGAACGTAAATTTACTAAGTTTGAGTTGAATCAGAAAGGATATAAAAAGACAGAGGACACATGTAAGTTCTTATTTTTTGGGGTGTGAAATGATTTTACTAAAATGAAAAAAGTTTCATTTTTACAGAAGTAATGAGTTTCTATTTTAGATAAAAAATATATAAATTACTAGAACTATCTATGGATTAAATAAAAAACTATGAATTAGATTATTATTTACATTTTTGAAAGTCATATGTTACCTTATTGGCATCAACGTATTTAAAATATTACAAAAAGTACATTCAGCTGTTATGATTTTTGAACACTCAAACACAAAATTAATTTCAATTAGTCCTTAATTTAATTTTTGATTTTAAAATAGAAAAAAAAATTAAAGTCAGTATTCGGCCTAAAACTTGGTCGAATATTCGGTATTCGGCCAAATCACTATTCGTTGCATCCCTACCGAATACACCGCGCAGTAATCCGCTGTTGCGTGTGTTTCGGACAAACTTTTATCACAACCTTTCCGTAGCATCGAAACGGGAAAAACCCTGGTCTCTTGGAAACCATATTGTAATCTTACACCTCGTTCCTCCACTCAAACAGAAAAGTTGGAGAGATTCCAAAAAGTGAAACCAGAGTAATGTCTGGAACTTAAAAACATATTCTTAAAAGGAGAGAGAATATTAACTGTAAATAAAAGTCAGACTATTTCAATAAATAGAAGTAAAAAGAAAAAAATATCTGAAAAACATGCAGTAGGCAGCAGGCACACTTCCCAATTCGAAAAGACTGAACTTCACAACACGCACATCTCCAGGCACATCCTTACGGAATTAAAAAGCCAAATGCATGGCGACAGTTCGTCTCCATCTTCTGTTTACATACTTAAGAAACCGCACCAATATCATAAGCCATTGCCGCTTTAAACATGACAAGAACATAACACATGTGAATAAAACATTTCTTCATAAAAGCGTAGATGACTAGAATTAAGTACTGGGAAATATTATCTTTGAAACACCACCCACTTCATCTTAAAAATAAATGCAGCGATAAAAACATTTTAAAAACGTGAAACATCATCTTCCCAAAGCACCAACACGTACGACCACAAGACATCAATGAAGCTACCGTTCGGCTGAAGTCCAAGCTATAAATAGTATTTCCCATCCGCTGGCAACGCACCTCACGTGACTTCCGATACCTGGTCAACGTCACATCCGATGTCTGACGATCTCGAGAAAACGGACCTGTGATCGGCCACTAAGCAGAGTACATCACGACGGACAGGTCACGCCATCTGCCGATAGCCGCCACAACTCTGTTATCCAATTAACAAAAGGTAATTGTTAAAGATATGAAAAGTAAGCAAAGCATATTACGCATATGGAGCGTTAAAGCTGTAACTGTTTGCCCAAAGAAATTAGTAAAGTCTGAAATATTCTAGAAAGTATTTTGAAAGAATGACCAAACAGATTTAAAAACAAATAGCAATTTTATTAAACAAATTTAAATAAAAGCAAAATGAAAATAAAACTATAACAATAAAAGTAGATGTATAAACAATCGACATAAGTTCTCAAGTTCTCTTAAGCATCTAATTAACATAAGCACCTAGTATAATACCATGCAGAGAAACATCACTCTATATCAATGTTTAATGAACCAGAGCACCAAAAGCTAAAAACTATTTCAAAGTAAAAATATTAAAAAAGAAACTTGTTTAAGTTTTTGCCCTAATTACTTTACTTAACTTCAATTAACTTTAAATAGCATTAAACTTTAAATAGAGAAAATATCAAATTATCTTTAGAACATTATAAATAGCAAAAGGGTTTATCTTCAATTAATCACATTTAAATTATCTTTCTCTCCATAAAAGATTTGTCACTTAAAGTCAAGTCAAACTTCATTACATTCAAAAGCTTAATACAAATCTCCAAGTACTTCATACTGTCACTAGAAGTTAAAAATATAAGAGAACTAAAGCAAACATGAAAAGGGACATAAATGAAATCACAAACTGCAGCAAGCCTCTCCAGAGATCCCCTAGCGAAATCCGTCTGTAGGACCTCAAAGGAATTGTAAAGATCTTAACATTGCCAGTCAGTAACAACTCCAAGTACCTCACACGTAAACCAGAAAGCGTGGGTCTTGGACCACTATTGCCACGACCGATCTGCAGAGTCAAAATGGGAAAAACATCCCTAGTCCCTTTGGAACCAACTTACAGCCCTACAGTTCATAACCCATTTACTAAAAGGAAGTTGACTAGATTAATCTCCATTTACATAATTACCGTAAATAATTCAAACCAAAATATCTTTTAAAAGGGAGAGAAAGTTACTGTATAAATATTCTATTTCAAATAAAAAAAATATAAAAGTAAACTAACTGACATATCGCCGGTGGCTCACTTTCAGTACGCTAGGAAACACTTAAAAGATTCGATGCATCTATTCAGGTATATTCCTCAATACCAAATGACATCAATAATTAAACTTCTTTCATCTAGCGAAACCAGCACCACATTGACACCGTCAATTCATCATACAGTCTCCATCCATGTTGACCAAAATGTGAGAATATCCCAATTAAAATAATTAAGTAAAACTGACACTATAATCCATTATACTTCACATCCCATCATGTCTTAAAACAACAAACGAAAAAGATAATGACATTATGCAGCCGACATGCACGAAACGAGGTATATGTCTAAAAGAAGAAAACGAAGCTATCAATGAGCTTGCTCTTACGATATAAATAGCTCACTCCCTCTGCCGACAACACCCCCTCACGTGACTTCCGATTGCCAAGTCAAATGCGACTTCCGGCATCTAGAACGATCCCGGGAAAAACGGACCAATAGCGATCGGCCACTAGAGATATACGTGTTAATGGACAAGCAACACCATCTATCAATGGTCATCGTAACTCCTCACTTTACGAGACTGAACGAACGATGTTTGTTGACAAGAGAAGATTACGTAATGTCGGAAAGAACATGGCTGATGAGTAAATACAGATGCTCAAGGAAATAAATTATGCAGAAGTGATTCAAGGTAAAAGTAAAGAAAATATATTTATTATAAAGTAATATTTAAACACTGAAATAAAGATAATGAAAAGTGTTTAAATTTAGAAACTTAGATTATTGAAACTTAAATGAATGAATGGTAAAGTATTTAAATTATATTTTATTTAAAGACAATTATGAAATTACTTAACCCGGGAGAACTCGCTACTGAGAATGCCCAATTACTTTTCTTTTACTTTACATTCATATAATATCAACTTTTTTTGGTTGGCTTAGTACTTTTATTCACATAATAGGTAAGATAATTGTAAAACATTTTGAAATTTCAATTAAAAGGAAAAATGATTTAAATAAGAGTCTTAAAAAAGTACGACTGTGAGAGAAAATCTCATGCAGCGAGTTCTCCCGGGTTAAAGAGGGTTATATAAAGATAAATTAAATGAAACAGGTTAAGTTAAACAGGTTGAATGAAAGAGGTTGAATGGAAAGATAAGAATAGGAGGGAAATATATTTATATTTCACAACAAACTCCTCAGTCTGTGAGCTGACCTTTTAATACGATGTTGACACCAGTGGAAAACGAAAGAAGAACTTGAATGCCGTAAAACATGCGTTAATGGAGGAAACGTAATGAACGAGCGTAAAGGAACTCATATAAAAGTAAGAAATGAAACTTAAAGTATATAACCAGAGTTTATTTAGAAATGAATGCAAACTAAAATAGGAAAGATTAAATGGAGTTTAATAGAAAGTTTGAATAGAAAAGTCAAATGAAAAGGTGATTGGAATAACAAGACTAGAAGGGAAAAATGTATATTTTTCCTGTCATTAAATTGGGTAGCTGGGTACATTGGAAAGGTTTAAAAGAGCCGCCGGGTACAAAAAAGAAATAAAAAGTACCGCTGGGCGCTGCGCCCTGCTAAAGCGGCTTAGAGTCAACACTACACATAGGCATAATTACCTACTACCTTGAGAAGGAAAAAAACAGTCACAAAAGAGTATTACAGCATTATTGGATCATTTGTACAAAGAAATTAAAAAGAAAATGTCACATATGGCAAAGAAAAATGTGCTGTTTCACCAAGAAAATGCATCGACTCACACATCAAGCATGAAAGTGGGAAATGGGAAAAAAGTTGGAAAAATTTTTCCATCTATACATTAAGGCCAAACTTGTATAATTTAGATACATTTTAACAGCTATTCATAGAACAAAATGAATTATAACTGCATATATGATTGCTATTTTCTTTTCTTTTTGTAACTTAGAAAGTATTAAAAGAAAAAAATAAATAACAAATGTATAAATTCATTAAATCAAATAAGAAAATTGGAAAAAGTTTGCTAAAAGTATAAACTCATCCAAATGTATCTGATGAACTTATGTGAAGCACAGAGATTAAGTTTTCAAAATAAATGTATTATTTTGAATGATTTGACTAAATCTCTTTGCTAAATATAGGCGCTTGCACACCAAATTGATCTTTACTCCAGAAAAACATTTCCAAAAATAAATGACTGAAATTTTACCCAGAAGTGTCTTATAAATAGAATAAAATATTCTATTCCAAAAGAACCTTATGGAAACTTCCTTTCCCTAGTTAAATAACTTAATTTACATGACTTCCAGAATGTCTGGGTCTCAAGGGTCCAGGATTAAAGAAGTCTGGCTAGCTATATTTAAAAGAATCATAAGCTATTTGATATTCTCAGAAAAGCTCGTCTTTGATTTGATAGTACAGCAATTCAGAAACAAACTCCAAGGAATTGAGTAGAGTCTATTATTAAACTTTCTAGCCCCCCCCCCCCCTCCCCAATATGCTTCTAATATTTTCTTTGCATCAATCCAGAGAATGTCCAAATTTGTTTTTAAAGAGGTATTTCATGCCTGCACATCCACGAAAGGAATGGCAAAATTGAATGAATTGCCCTACCACCTCTTGTATTCTCCAGATATGTTACATCTGCTGTGTTGATCTACAGCGAATGTTATTTCCTAAAACAGGTAGCTTCAGAGGAAAAGATGTATGTCAAATTGTGTTATTGAATGCAAAATGGATGCATATTTTGGAGTTTTTAAGAAGCCATGCTATATGAAAGGCATCCAAATGTTGCAAGACTGTTGGAATAAGTGTATCACTCTTGAAAAAAATATGTTGAAGAATAAAGTCCATTTTTGTTTAAAAAAAATTTTTTTCCCCATTTCTACTTCCAGGACTTTTTCCTCCATATAGTCGCTTCACTCCATGCGGCCACTTTACTTCGTTTAATAAATATAAAATCACGCAAATTCATTTGAAGTGAAAACAGATCGGAGTGTGCTCAGCATACCTGCTGAAAGAAGTGGGGCCAACCAACTCTAAGTTCGTTTCGAAAAATTTTCGTTTAAAAATATATAATTATACAAAATCAAGGGTGCACGGTGCCAAAGGGAATGCAGCCCTCAAGATTAGGCTTATTTGGAAAGATTTTCTCTATTCTAGAAAAAAGTTGTTGCTGCTGCTGCTGTAATTGAATCTGTTGTGACATTTTCATTTTCTTGGCTTATCCTGCAAACACTAGTACATATAAAAACATGAAAACAGGTAGTTTATAAAGGAATATATGATAAGTACACTGAAACAGGCAGTTTTCAAATCGAAAAACTATGTTAAGCACTATTTAATGTTGAAATCAGCAAAAGTAGTTCACTTACGTAAGTTTTATAGGATCAAAAGCTACGCATAGCAATTTAATCATCTTTTGCAGGTGTATACAGCCGGACACGGTTAAGATGCTTATGGTTAATATGCAATCGCGCTTAATAGTATAGATATTTGAATTTAAAAAATCCTGCTAAATTAGCAACACAGTAACACTTCTTTGATTTGGTGTCTTAATGTTATTTTGTCTCTCGCTTAGCGTGCATTTTTACTGAAGGAGAAAATAAATGAATTTTTGTTGCTTTATTTACTTATTTTTCCTCCTTTGTACGGTGCATTTTATGGGGGATTTTTGCCTTTCTCGTACACTATATGAAATAACGGTTCCCTAGTACTGTGAGATTTAAACAAATGAAATTTAAAGAAAAACTGAAATAATCTTTCATTTTCTATTCAATTTCTTTATTACTGCAGAGTGAATTACATGCACCAAGAGTTTCGTAGGAAGTTATTTGATTTTGTGTGTCAAGTTTTAGCAAATTTTCTGTTAATATGGAGAATAGCCATAGAACCAAAAAGACGGCATTATCTGTGTCAGATAAATTGGACATTATATAAAAATATAACTGTGAAGGCCATGGTAAATATAAAAAAAAAGCATTTGAAAAATAAATATTTTGGAATCAATGTATAGCCTGCTAAAAAAAAAAAATCTCGATACAATCTACAAAATTGCAGTTGCTTATTTGTCCAAGAAAATGAAGGTAAAAATTAAGAAATACGGCGTTTAAAGAATATTGTTTAAATGATACTTTCAAACTCGAGCTTTGAATCTATCTCTTAATGGACAGCAGTGAAATAGATATAGAAGACTTCACATGTAGCAAAGATTCCAACATAAAATTTAAAATGAAGGGTTGGACAGATTTAAAAATCCATATGGAATTAGATACAAGAATAATTTTGGCGAAGAATCAGAAAGGAATACCGATAATGTACGGTGTTGGGAAACCAACATGCATAAAATGCCAAAATATACAGGGCGTCCGGTCTCAACGGTGTCCAATGGCTAATTCCTAAACCGTCAGTCATAGACATATAGTTCCAATTACAAAAATGTTTAAAATCAGGTAAAGAAATATTTTAAAAGCGATTTGGGTCAATAAAAACATTTCTTTAAAAATTACGAAATTTAAATTTTTATATGGTCCATAGGTCCTATAAGTTATATTTAGTAAAATTTTCCTTTTACATTGACAAGTAATACACAAAAAGTTTCATTATTCTACGATTAAAATTGACCAAGTAATAGCTGTTTAAAGTTGGAGCATACTTTTTGCTGCAAATTGGGGGTCACTCACAAATTTAGTCAAAATATAATTTCGTTAGATATATTAAAAAATGGTTGCGAGTAAAATTAATATTGCAATATAAATTTGAAATCTTTAATCAGTCTGGCATATTAATGCAAAATATACAATTTGTAATAAACATTTAAGAAGAAAGAAAAAACAGAATTTTTGTTAAATAAAATGATGCTAAATTAACAGCCTCAATTCTTTACAAAATGATACACATTTTAAAATATTATTAGATTACACTAGCCTGCAAAAGTTGGGTTTATGTCATGTTTTATAGCTTTTGATAATTGATTCTTATGTATTCTGTACTGCTGAATCTGAAACTGATCTTCATTTTTAAGCATCACATCAGAATTTTTCACAAATTTCAAAGTTAAAATTGAATCTCTTCCCTCATCTCATCGGACCACTCAGCTATTTAGCTGTAAGAATCCCAGTATAAGCAAAAATATCGAGTAAATTATTGAATAAAATAAGTTTTACATATGTTTTATAGTATGAGATTTTTGCTATATTTTAACTTACACATTTACGATTTGCAAAAAAATTCTAACGTGATGGTTAAAAATGAAGGTCATTTTCAGATTCAGTGCTAAGTATGTAAAAATCAATTATCAAAAGTTAAAAAATACAACCATCTCCTCTACTTTATAGTATCCAATTTTTGTTATTCTTTAAACTTGACAATTTATGATTTGCGAAATATCCTGACATGATGGTTAAAAATTAATGTAATTTTCGGATTCAGTGCTAAAAAATACATAAAAGTAAAAAAAACAACAATCAGAGTCTTGTATTATCTATCTAATCTAAAACTTTTTCTTAAACTTCTTGGCGGTAATCTATCAGAAATTTTGTGTTATCCTGTAAAATAAGTATAAATGGTAGCCACCGAAAATCATAATAATATTAGATTGTTATTGGATTAGCGCCAGTATGTAAAATGTAATCTCGATCTGATATTTAAAAGTGAGTTAAAGTTTGAGTACAAATTTTGAACTGGAAAAACAAACATACGATCATTGAAGTAACATAAAAACTTATAAAAATAATTTAATTTTTGTTAAAAGAAATCATAAAAGAAACAGTCTCAAATCCTGACAAAATAAAACATATGTTATTTTAGCCAATCTGAAACTTAATAAATGTTAACTTAATCGTAATACTTGTACGATTTTTTTCAAAGCGCAGATACACATGAAATAAGATCTTCAAATACTTTAAGCACTTGGTATGTGACCCCCCAAAGCCAAGCCGAACTCATTTGCTTTCAGAGCAGAAAAGTGGCATAAGTCATGCATTTTTAAAGTTTCATAATTCGCTCAATTTTAGTGTTATATGAATGGGACTTTTTTTTGTCTTACTTGTCAGTGTAATAGGAAAATTTTACTAAATATAATTTATAGGACTGGGGGACCGTATAAAAATTTAAATATCTTAATTGTTTAAGAAATGCTTTTATTGACCCAAATCGCTTTTAAAATATTTCTTTACCTGATTTTAAACATTTTCGTAATTGGAACTATATGTCTATGACTAACGGTTTAGGAAGTAATTATCCATTGGACACTGTTGAGAGCAGACACCCTGTATATTGGTATCTTCAATGTGATCGAATTTGCACTTTTCTTCAAAGTAATCAATTAATGCATGATAAAGCAAACATTCACTGTAATAAGGAACAAAAAAAGGAGTGAAGTTCAGTAAAGATCAAGTGCTCGTTAGAAGAAATGCATATGGCACAGAGTAAATTAAGCTCTTTGTGGTATTATGGTACCACATTTCATGATTGGTAAATCACCAAAACCCCCACCCGGCAGACATTCCAAAACCTAAAAACGATGGTGGTACCCCACAAACTTTGTAAGAAATTGTAAAATGTTGCATCTAATCACATTAACAAACAGGATTAATTAATTTTTGTTTAAATTAGATAGTTATTCATTCAAAATTAATAACTACAATACATATATAATTAATAAATATTTACTACATATAAAATTAATAAATACCTACTACATATAAAATTAATTTAATTATGCATTATTATTTACATTATTGGGTTTTATGAAAAACTGATCAATGGTGCTTTGTTTGACCGGAACAATCAAATGTTCAATGTTTTTAGCAAGAGAGTAATACTGACTGTACAGTTCATATTCTGCACCCCGATTCTCTAATATCCTTCTGAGTGTATGAAGAACTATGCGCGCATCAGCATCAGTGGGTGGGTGGAGGATCTGGCTCTTCGTCTACACCGGAATCTTCATCTTCACTAGCTGGTCTGCTTGAAACTTGCGAAGACAAGACCTGCTCCACTATGTCTGTGTCAGATATTTCATAAGAATGAGATTTTCGTCAATTTCAACATATTGAAGGAAATCCTTCTCAAATTCTTCCTTATCTTCAGAGGTAGTGGCAATTTCTTGCAACTCTTCTGATTTAAATCTGCAAGCCAAGAAGCAATTTTTTATCGTGTTTTTTGTCACACTGTCCCAAGACATTTTAATATAATGCATTGCATCCAGCAAATTGACAGATATTACTATTACAGATTGGAGCTTACAGAAGAAGTAACAGATGAATCACATACTTCGATTTCTGTTACTGCTTTTTTGGCCAATTCCTTCCTATAATAAAATTTAAAAGCTTTGATAATTCCCTGATCAAGCGGCTGTATAACACTGGTGGTGTTATAGGTGGAAGAAACACTATTTTTATGTGCTTAAATGTTAAATCTGGAGGATGTGCAGCGCAATTGTCCATAATCAGAGCAATATTTTCCATAATTTTTTTATTCCATTGGACAAGAAAATCTGCGAAAATTGGAGATGTCATCCATGATTTCTTATTGTTGCAGTAGTCCACGGGTAAACTCTTCAACTCTTTAAAACAGCGCGGTTTCTTACTTCCTCCAATCACTAAAGGTGTTTTCTTGACAGTCCCCGTCATGTTGCACGTCAGAAGAACAGTTACACTTTGTTTAATTCTCTTGCATCCTTCACCGGACTCTGTTTTGAACATATGAGTGTGCTCTGGTAAAGCTCAATAAAGCAGTCCTGTTTTATCAGTGTTAAAAATTTGAAAAGGATCATAGTCTTTCAACAAATTCGGCAAAATGTTTGCTTTCCAGTAATCTGCAGCGTCCAAATCCGCATCCTGCTTTTCGTCTTTCAGTTTACGATAAACAATATTGTTTCGTTCTTTTCATCGTGACAACCAGCCATCAGTGGGTCTGAAGTTTTCAACACTCATCATTTGCATGAACTGTTTCACTTTCTCGCACAAAATTTCACGAGAAATGGGAACTTTTTTCAACCTGGCATTTTTAAACCATTCTAAAAGTGCTACCTCGATGTCTTCTGCTTTTCCTTCTCACTTCCGTTTGCTACAATTTCAGACTTAATATTGTCTCTGTTCTTAAGCAAATTGCATAAAGCAGATTGGGAAATCCCAAGCTTTGACGCCGCTTCTCTTTGGCTACATTTCGGTAAATTATCATAATTCTCTAAAATTTCACCCTTTTCCTTCAAGCTTAAATCCTTTCGTTTAGACATCTTACTCGTTTCAAATGAAACAAAACTGAACTAAATTCTCTTTTAAAAATTACAGAAAGAGAAAAAATAAGCCATGTGATCACTGTAACAACAAATTTTGAAACTTACTACTTCACTAATAATCTTTGAAGGAATGCATTAATTTATCCCCCCCCCCCCCCCCCGCATACATCTACCTACACGTTTCCCCATTCTTCTTTCATCCCCCTTTTCTTTTTACGCTAATCTTCTATGAAATCCGAGGGGGAAATCGGTTGCAAGGACATGTGATCTGCGTGTTTGTTGCTAAGCAGGTGAGACTCTGTGGAATATCAAATGCATTTTTTGTTTTGTTTTGTTTACATTTAATCTGAAAAAGAAAGCAAAATTAAAATTCTACAGTGAAGATTAAATTGATTATTTTGCTGCTGAAGAAACTTTGAGTTTATTAACCGGCGATGCTGATTTTATTAAGCGACAGTTTTAACAGAAGTCTATATTGATTTGATTCCAGTCCTCACAATTTGATCAGACTAAGCGGCTGATTTTATTAACCAGTGATTTTATTAAGCGGCGGGTACTGTAATATACTTTTAAAAAAATATGGCTGCCTGTTGTTTACATGTCTAGTTGTACAATTTTGGTTGTTTGAAAAGTGTAGAAGAAATTTAAGATTTTTGTGTTTAAAATTCCACCAAACTTTCTATTTTAAAAGCAAAAGCTAAAAGATGTCATATTTTCTGAACAAGCATTTCAAGTTTGATGAGAAGAAAAATGCATTTTGTCAGATCTTTAATCTGTAAAGGAAGAAAGAATTTGTGAGCAAAAAATGAAATGTGTAAATTAAAATCTGCAACTCAAAAGCACGAAGTCGGAGCTGGAGCCACAGTATTTTATCTCTGAGCGGAGCTGGAGCATCAAAAATTGTTCGGCTCCGGGTCACTGGTTGCCAGATTTCAATTTTGCCCAAATAATATTTTCAAACACTGTATTTTCAATTTAAAGTATTCACGAAAATATTGAAAAAGAAAGAAAACTTTAAAATCACTAAATTTTCACATGCGCAAAGCATTTGATAGTGAAAATTAAGTCATATTTAAGGACTGTTTCAACGTGATGCTAAACTAACTCTATAACAAATGGTTGCTATGTTTTATTTTCAATTTCATTTATAAACTGCATAGCTATTGCTTCTTATAGCTATATCTTACGGCTAAATATTTTAATACTTAAGACGCAATGGCAACATTTTCTATGACTTATACTAAATAGAAAAACAAACATAGCAAACACTATTTGTTTAGAATTAGTTCTTTCTTTTTTTTTAGCCTAAACGTCATGACTGAAAGCGTAGATAATATAATAGTTGGGAGGCAATGACATTCTTTACTTAATCCTTTTACACAAGCTGATTTTCAAAAATGTAATTGATCTTATTTAATCAACCACAAAACAGCTGTCAATGACAGCGGTAAAGGTTGCCTCATAGGCAGGGGAAAAAACAAAAACAAAAAACCCCCAAAACAGAGGGAAATAAATGGCAACCCAATTCGTGGAGATCAAACTGGTCATGGTCATCTTTCATTCTTCTATAATCGGGAAATCTTTTAAAACAGAGCAAATTAGCATGTTTTTAGAGTCTTCGACATCTGGACAGGGGTAGCTAAGATAGTCGGAGACCCCTAGTTTCATTTACAAGTATAAAATCTTACAAATTCGAGGTTGTATATACTAATAAAGGCAGTGGGGGTCTCAAGATTAAGTTAATATTCAAAGATTTTTGTTTAAAAACATAAAATTATACAAATTTGAGGTTTATTTGCCAAAACACACCAGAGGTTACATAGCAAGTTCATATACAAAGATTTTCATTTAAAAATATGAAATCATATAAATTCAAGGGTGTATTCTGCTAAAGGCAGTAATGTCTCCAACACAAAATCCCGCCGAAGAAAAAGACCAAATCCAACACTGATTTTAGCTATATTTCACTTTCAGGTTATTAAAGTGGAACTCCAGTTATATGTTACCTGACTTGCACGTTTCCCTCAGTTATATGTTTAAACACAGTGGTCCCGACCATTTGCCGTTAAAAAATTAGCTGAGTTATGGGGCATTCTCACAATCTTTTGACTTTAATGTCCCTGAATAATAATTTTTTATTTAATACACTTTGTGTTTTTTTTTATTTCATACACTTGGGAACATCCCAGTGCATGATTGCACAACAATATTAACGAGATAAATAAGTTTTGGATGATGTTGGGGATCCAAACACATGGAAAACTCATCTACCGTCCCGTGTCCCTGATGCTGATTTTGAAGTCTGGATAAAATTGCTTCAATAAAAATAATTCGATGTAATTTTTTTCTGAAACTGGAACTATTGTTTTACATAAATAGAGTGGAACCCGGTTAAGATGCGTTTCAAGGGAGTAGACCAAACTCGCGTATTAAGCGGGATCGCGTATTAAACGTGATTTGTATAATGTTACAGGAACTGGTCTTATTTACACATTTACAGTATGGAACCATTTATCCGGAAACCAGTTAACGGGAACACCAGTTATCCGGAAGGATATTTCTGATAGACTGATTTCAGAATCTTTGCAGAAAAAGGTGCCAGTTTGCCACTGCCAGTTTGACATAGGCTTTGCTTGAAACAATTGTATAATTTGATGACAACATCTAGTATTTGAAAATGAAACATATTTAGTTGTATTTTAGATGTTTTAATTTTTATGCAGAGGAAACAGAAGAATTTTTGTTCCTAAGGGATTCCCATAAATTACCTTCTTTTAAACTCTGGTTAACTTTCGATCTTTCTTGCATTGATTATTAATCCAAGTAATCTAATAATTTAAAATCAGAAATAATGCCACAACCACACATATTCCACAAAACTTATCAAATGGATTCTGCTTTAATGCACAACCAGTTAACCAGAAAAACTAGTTATCTGGAATACATCTGACCCCAAGCATTACGGATAAATGGTTCTGTACTGTAATCGTCTGAATGAACTTTAGAGCTTTCATTTATATGGTTACGGTCAAAAATTGCGTCTTTTACGTATATTTATATTTAATTGTATTCCATTTTAACTGATTGTTTCTTTTTATAGGGACAACTGGAATAACAACGGAAAATAAATATGGATTCAAACATGGCTTTATTGTCGATTAATACGTTGCAACTAAAAATAAAAACAACAAAAATAATTTTCCTACAAAACTATTTTTTAACAGAAAGAAAAAAAAATAAATCTTTGAAACAAAACCCAGTTTTAAAAATCCTATTTAGTACTTGTAATAAAGAACACCATTATAATCTGTCCTTCTTTATCTTTTTAATATAAGAAAAATTATTCTTTTAATCTTTGAGTAAAAAGCAATGTTAGCATAACAAAAAGTAAAGAAAATATAAAAGAATTATCTAACTGCAGTTATATTTGCTTATTCGTTACAACATTCATGTTACCCATAATATGCATTATAAATCGTAGTATGATACAATGTACGTTTGAAACCTCACTAACAACCGGTATGATCATGTCTAATCATAATAATTTTTACTTTCTTCTATCTTTACAAGAAGAAAGTAAGTCAGTTCGTGAAAAATTTCGATTTCCTGTTTTCGACGGATTTATACGTTTTAGAATGTTCTGAACACAATTTGGTGGTTTTTAGAAAATGTCTGTCTGTGAGTCTGTTGGTGACAAAAATTTTGTGGGCGCTTTATCTCAAGAACAAAAACTCGGAATTTCACAAAACTTTAGATTCAGTTAGACCTTCATATAAACTGGTCTTGATTACTTTTTGGTGTAAATCGCCCGACATGTGGTGCTGCTATGATGCATTTTTCACGATTTCCTCAATAGCTATATTTTTAGAACTATTGCACGGATTTTCATAAAACTTCAGATTCAGCTAGTTCATGATATAATTTGATGCTTATTACTTTTTGATGAAAATTGCCCAACAGGTGGCGCTGCTATGCTGCATTATTCATGATCATATCAATAGCTCTATCTCAAGAACAAATGCACGAATTTTCATCAAACTTCAGATTCAGATAGCCCCTGATATAAATTAGTTCTGTTTAACTTTTGGTGCAAATACCTTGACAGGTGGTGCTTCTATGCAGTATTTTTCAAGATTTCCACAATAGCTGTATCTCAAGAACAAATACATGAATTTTCGTCAAATTTTAGATTCAGTTACTTTCTGGTATAAATTGGTCCTAATTAGTTTTTGGTAAAAATCGCCCAACAGGCTGCGCTGCTATGCAGAATCTTTTACAATTTCTGCAATAGCTCTATCTCAAAAACTAATGCACGGATTTTCATCAAACTTCAGATTCAGTTAGAAGTTGACATAAGTTGTTGATGATTAGATTTTGGTGTAAATCATCTAACTGGTGGCACTGATATGCTGCATTTTTCAGGAAGTATTAACATGTATAAGATAGAAGAAAATTTTGGGATTGCCACATTCGACTAGTTATAACATGTATGAGTATCCTGAATTCACCTATATCTCTCTAATACAGTAAAAACATACACGAATTGAGACACAAAGAATGTTACGAGGCGGGATCAAAGAAGAATTGCAGTTTTGCTAACTTAGCGGGTTTTGTTTTCTTCAAATATCCACCACTATTTTTGATTACTAATTTATACCTTTATTAATATGTTATTAAATAACGTAAATAATGCTATTCAGGAACTTTGGTTCTCATCTGAATAAAAAAAATTCCGCTAAATTGGCAACACTTGAGAAGAGAGGAGGATTGATCAACGAAATCGCATCTTAAGCGTGATTTTTTTCCCCTCAAAGAATCAAAAATTTATCGCATATTAAGCAGGATCGCGTAATAACCGGGTTCCACTGTATGTAGCAAAATATTAACCTGCACACATTTTTAGGGTTGATATTATTTTTTGAACTCTGTCCCCGGGTTTTAGATTCCTTACCATCCCTTTTCTAAAATTATACAGAAAATCACTTCAGATGCAGCAACAGAATTTTTTTCAAGTTTTTGCTCATGCAGAAGTATGCTAGAGAAAGAATATCTAAAATTCTTTGACAGGAAATTGACTGCAGAATGCATTTAAATATCAATATCAAGCACCGTGGCTTTATTGGTAGTCTTACAGTAGTTGGTAGTCCCAAGGTTTATTCCTGCACTTTTCGAGGTAAATTAAACAAAAAATTTAATTTAATCCAATGTTAACAACTGTTTCTAAAAATCAATGAACATTGTGGCTATCACTTAGTCTTAACATGATTTTCCTAAAAATAGGAGGTAATTTTCCTTACCGTTCCATCCTTACAGTCTTTTTTTACCATTTCGTCCCTTTTTTCCTATACCAGGGTTGGCGAACCTTTTTATAACCGCGTGCCAATTTCTTTCCAAAAACTTTTTACACGACCTTGATGTGCCAACAAATTTAGTGGATTGAAAAACCATGAAAAAAAAAAAACTTAATAACATTAAGATAAAAAACAAATGTGTAACATACAGGTGAGGTGTTGTACTATAATAATCATAAAAAAAATTTAATTCTAGAAATTATTAAAAAATATATGTGATTAATTGTGTTGATGTATCTTGGAAGGAAAATGATTAATAGCAGGTTCATACTCAGTTAATTTCAACAGAATGCAAACTGAACTGGATTTATATGACAACTGCTTTTTATTTGATTTTTTGTATTATTCATATTAGAAACTAATGACCTTGCGGACATAGATAGATGGGAAAAATATTAAAAGATCAAATGCCAGCTTCTTTAAATTTCTCTGAAATTAATTTCTAAGTTGAAATAATTTTATCATTAGTACATTTACTAATGTGGTAATTTACGGTATTTTAAAAAGCTGCAATTAAAATTCTTCAATTTCCAATAAATCAAATTTAGTCAAGATTAAATTATCTAGAGTTTGTGTATTTTGTGTATCACTGTATATTGATTTAGTCACAAGTAACAGAGTGCTAAAATTATTATTTTGCGTGCCACTTTTGGCACACGTGCCATAGGTTCGCCGTCCCTGTCCTATACCATCCCCTTTTTTTACTCTACCGTCCCTTCATTAACACCCCTTTAAGACAATGTAAAAATTCTGTATTAAAAGTAATACATTTTTATTATTTCTTATTTGAATGTCCTGTGGGTACTATGCAAATTCATTATAAGTAAAAATTTAGAAGAAAATAAACAGTTATAGAGGTAAGACGGTAAGAAAAATTAAACTCGCAAATTTAACTTAAACCTCAGTTAAAAAGTTTTCGCTGCTGACCCTTTTTTCTTTATTTTGAATCATTAAGGCATTCATCTATCAGATTAAAATGTTATTTTAGCAAGTTTAATTTCGCCAGATTTTTTTCCCCAAAAGTCAAAAGATTGTGAGAATGCCCCTTATACATTTTTGAAATATACGTTTCTCTCAGTTATGTCTTGTTTTTGTGTCCCTAGGCATAATTCTGTCTCATTTATATGTTTTGCAGAAAATAGTTTTTAAAACTTTTCTAACCCTTGCCGATTACTGCTCTAGGGTTTCTGGGAACCTAACTAGTCATGTGCAAAAAACTGAGCATATGAGAGGAAGGGGAGACAGACGTTAGCCGTGGCAGCCCCACTTTCCACTCCCCTCTCGTGTTTCTCTTTACCACTACAGCCATGTGACCGTCTGCCTTTGTCTAGAACCCCCCTATAATACAGGCTGGCGCATCCCCGCCATTAAGGATCCTATAATCCTAGGATTACAGGAGCCATTAAGGCTCCTATCATAGGTATTATAGTACACTGCCATTGTGTTTCCCAGAAGCCAAAAAACCAAGCTAAAACCTGTTATCGTGTTAGCCAATTGGGGACAACGACAGGTCCTTTTAAAACGCAATCCCAGCTCTGGCAGTAGACTAATGCTGAGCCGGACCACAATATGGTGGTTATTTTGGGCAACAACATGGATATGTGCCCGGCAGTGCGCCGTGTTGTAGGTCACCTTATTTCATCATGTGACTCAAAAATGAGTCTGAAAAAGACAGCTCTCTTGGTAGAGGAAAAACTCAAAATTCTTTGGACGGCAGAGGCCAATCCTGGTGCAAGACGAAAGGCTGTCTCAACGTATTGCAATACCATACTATATCATCAAGACAATTTTAAGCAAGAAAGAAAAAATAAAAGATGCTTTAACTGAAGTCGGACCAAGCTCTTCCAAACGAACACAATTGAAAGAAGGATGATTTTCCGAATTAGAAAAACCTCAATAAAGCTTTTAATTTCAATAAAGCTTTTATCATAAAATAACATTTATTTGTGCACTTTTCTCATTTACCTTTTCTTTACTCTGTTCCATTGCTATAAATTTATGCCATGGTGCATAACACTTAAACTGCGGTTTTCGATGAAAAAGGTAACTGAAACTTGTCAGGGAAACAAAATTGATACATATTAAAAAAAGGTCCCGGTAGGCTATTAATTGAGTTGTACATTTTGTTGTCCGGTTCCGGTCAAAACGTATGGCTGGAATTCCACTGTATAAGGTTATACTGGACAATGCCAGGCAGGTTAGCTAATTAGGCAAATAAATTTTCATTAAATTCAGTAAACTTTTTTTTTTTATTGTGTATTTCTAATTAGAATTATATTTTATTTATTCTACTTTCTGAAAATGAATTGAACTAAGAATGGCCATCTATTTCAAACCCTCATAGTTCCAATCTAATGATAACAAAAAAAAATTGAATGTTATGTATAAACAAACAGTTTTGTCTGGTAACTTCGCCTCCCTTTCATTTTCGTTGGATTATCACTTACGAGTACAGAAGCCAAAGATACTGAAAGAAAGAGATGCGTACAATGCTGATGGGAAAGTAATCAGATTCTAAATTTCCTCACTTGTTTGAAAAGTCTGAATAATTCTGATTCTGAATAATGCTCATCATTTTCATAAATTTTTAAGCTTTATATGTAAATAAAGTCTTTTTAGTGTGTGTTTTTTTCAACTTCAATATTTTGTCTATATTTCTTAAACATATACATAAGTATATACAATAAATAATTAAAACAAATCAAAGTTGGTACATAATTTTAAATGTATAACAAATTATTATATATGCATATCTAGGAATGGAGAATTAATTAATCTACTTGCCAACAGTGAGTGGATTTTCTGACCAGGCAAGTGAACTTTTAGGCATTTTATTAAATTCTCCAGACTATAAAAAGATGACAAAAACTTTTATGTAGTTTTATTCATTGGTCATATTGTGCTTTTTCCCGTATTGTTGGAATGTAAACACGACAGTAAATTTTATCCTAAGGTAACCATTCCTCCGTTGAAAAGCTTTCTTAATTTTATAAAGGTTAACGCAGCAACTGCAATTTTAATAATGAAATATTTTTACACTTACGTAATTTTACCATAAAAATTTTCGGCTTTATATTGCCGACTGGTAAAAACAAATCTTTGGCTGATAGGACTTTAAGAAAATTTCTCCATTCCTGAATATATCACATTTACATCCATGAAATTCATGGCAGAATGAAAGTAATTAAACTTGTAAAAGTTAATTTTACACAAATTATTATATTTATCATAAGAAAACTTGGCATTTCCTAGTTACACCAAACCCCACAATTATGATTACATCAAGGTTGCAGTTAAAATTTCTTTAAGGTCATCGCCAAGCTTATATATATGCTATTACACATTATATATGTCATCATATATCTATAATAATAAGGAAAGAAGTTTGTGTGTGAGTGTGTCGACGGTGTTCTGAAGAAACCGCTGCACTTAGAGCTACAAAATTTGGAAAAAGGTACGTCTATATATGAAGTTTTGCACTTAGAAGCCCGATTTTCAATTTTTTGATTAGATATTTTTTTATTTAATATTTATGCGATTTTTAGCGCTTTTTGTAGTTTTGAGGCGATTTTTCCACATTGGTGAAAAGAATACAGTTTCTTTCTTTTAACCCAATATAGTAAATTTTGTTCTCTTTTCAAAAAAGTTTATTCGGAATTCGTATAGCGAATTTTGAATTTTTAGCGAATTTTTTATGCGATTTTTAGTGTTTTTTTTCTCATTTTGCAGCTATTTTTTGATATTGGTAAAAGGAATTTTGTTTCAAACTTTTAGCCTAATGTACTAAATTCTGTATGTTATATGGCACAGAAATCGTGATTATTTGCTAATTCTTTAATGGCAACACCTGAATGAAACACGTCTCATTGGTTATTGAACAGCATTTAATGCATCTCCATACCTATAAGGGGGTGTTACCATAGGGGCGGGGGGGAGACCCAGTTCTGTTGCCAAATACTGCCAAGTTTGTCGCCAACTTGGCGATATATCGACAAATTTGGTGACCAAAATTAGTCACCAAATGTGATGCCAACTTGACTCTATAGCTCTAATATTTCGCCAAATTCCTGGACTTCCATTGTAAACCAATAGGGTTTACTTGCTTACAGAAAATCAACAAATTGAGATATTTTAATGCAACAAAAACTAATAATAACTTAAGGGATTTATCCACAAGCACTTGATGGTTGAAATGTGCAATAATGCCACTGAATAAAATTATATATATTCATCAAAGGAATTAAGATTTAAAACTTTTATCCAATTAATATCTTATTGTGATTTTCAGAGCTTTTTCGCAATTCGTGCTGTTTTTTGACGTACTCGGGCAATGCCGGGCAAGTTAGCTAGTATGTAATATTTGTCTAAATTGTCATACATGTGTCAATATACATCATATAACTTGTCGCTACATCGGTGTTGCTTGGCTGATTTATTTTTGAGAATACAAGAAAGTACCAAGAATTAAAATATATATAACCTCTTCCAGCTTGAACTGATGACGGTCCAGCTTGTTCTTGTACTCCAGAAGGACGTCTTGGTTGATCATCAGCCTTTTGTTTACCTTTTTGTCCTATAAAAAACAAATTTTTAAAAATTTAACAACAATGTATTTATACATTAGCATTCATCAGGCCGAAATGTCAGAGTATTGAGTAAAAAAGCACATGTTACTGATACTACAGATGAAGCAAGACTTAGCTCTTGTTTCTGCTGTAGTAGCATGTACTTTTTTGCAATTTCATCCCACATGGCATATTTTTACTTTTATGTTCCTTAAAGAGGTTTTTAGTGATTATCATTTGTATCTAATACGAGGGTTGCCTTTTATGTTTTAACAAACGACCAATAGAACAATACTGAAATTTGTCTTCAGGATATTTGTAAAATTCACATTTTTTTAATGTTGGAATCAGTGGCATCTTAAAGAAATCGTCTGCGTATTTTGTTTACAGTGAGTGTTCTAAAGAAACGAGTGAGTGAAAAAAATGGAAATAACTCGTAAAGGTTTCCGTTGGATGATTTTTTATGAATTTAAGAAAGGCCTCTCTCGACAAGAATGCTTAGTATTGCTTTGTGAAACTTTTGGTAATGAAGTACCATCAGAAAAGACTGTTTACAATTGGTCTGCAGAATTTCGCCGTGGTCGTGTGTCCGTCAGTGATGAATCTTGTGAAAGATGACCAAAATCGGTAGTGATTCCAAACAATATCGATGCTGTGCGCAAGATGATTGAAGAAGATCAGCATGTCACATATCGTGAGATAGAAGCATCCTTGGCATATCACAGACTGCAGCAATACGTTCGATTTTGCACGAACATTTAGCTGTCAAAAAGACTTGTTCCAGATGGATTCCGCACAATTTGACAGAAGCTCAAAAAGAGGCTCGGGCAAATTGGTGTATGGAAATGCTAAAAAAAATTCAAATTTGGAACTGCAAAATCCATATACAACATCGTTACAGGTGACAAAACTTGGATATATTCGTATGAGCCGGAAAATAAACAACAATCCACTGTTTGGGTGTTTCCAAGCGAACTGAATACTTCAAAAGTTGTTCGTTCACGAAGCACTTCCAAGAAAATGATTGCTTGTTTCTTCAGCCTTACAAGACATATTGCAACTGTTCCTTTAGAGGACTGAAAAACTTAATTCTAAATGGTATACAGAAATTTGTTTGCCAAAAGTCATCAACAAAATCAGGAAAATCAACAAAAAATGCTGCACCATTCTTCATCACGACAACCCCAGCTCCCACACAGCATGTGAAACAATTGATTATTTGAAGGATAATAATATCGAATTAATGTCTCACTGCCTATATTCTCCTCATTTGTCGCCTAACGACTTTTTCTTCTTCTCTTATGTCAAGCAAAAAATATAGCCAGAGCAAAGGGAAAATGCCAATTTCGGGTGGGAAGAGAAATCTTCATGATCGATTACTTATTGTGACAATAAAATGACAAATAGAGCAGACTTTTTTTCTTTTAATTAAACATTTTTAAAGAATTTTTAAACTTTGAGTACTGTGTATTGTGTGTGTGGGAGGGAGCCAAAAACAGGAAAGCAAACTTTCGTAAGGGTGAAATTCAGAAGAAATTTTAATGAAATGTCAATGAAATTTACGGCTGATTATTTATTCACTATATATTAACAAATAGAGTAGAAAAAGTTTACAAAAATTAAGTTTTAAAGATTTTAAACTTTGGTATTGTGGAGGAATAAGCAAAAGGAAGTGAAATGTGGAAAGAAGGAGAGACAAGGGAGGGGGGGGGGGGGGGGGGGTTAAGATTTGTTTAAATCAGAAATTCAAAGAAATGTAGAAGATTTTCACCCCTGATTAAGAAATAATACAAGAATAAAATTAAGCACTTTTAAGGACTTTTTGTAGATTTTGCATGAAAATAAGTACTTTTAAGGACGAAAAATTCTATCTGAAAAATGTAAGTACTTTTAAGGACTTTCAAGGACCGTACGAACCCTGTTAGAATGGAGTGTCCTTCTGAAGCCATGAGTTAATTATTAAATTGTGGCGCCTACTTAAGGAAAGTAAGCTGCTATAAATTTGTTTTTATTTGGACCTTTTGTTTAAGTATTATATTTGGTACAGCATATTTGCCCCTAAATGCTTTTGAGCATACATACAACAACAATATATATTTATAGCAGACAACCCCAAACGAATGCCCCAATATTTACATTTTGTTTAAAATATGATATTTCATGGGTAGAGGCAAGTGTTTTTCGTTCGGGGCAAAACTGGGAGATATTTTAAAAGAGGGCTGAGAGGGAGGGGGAGGTTTCCTCATGAACTCTTAATCAGAATTGAAAATGTAATATAGCTAAATGGCAGAAATTAAATGGGCAATCACTATAACGAGAGCTCATCAGGCCAAAGATTAACACCCCCACAGGGTCTCTAGCAGGCATGGCCCATCCTTTCTATACTGTCAAAGGCATTGGGACACCCAATTCAAGGTTTGTTTGAAAAGATTTTCCTTTAAAAATATATACTCATAGAAATTCAAGGTTTGTTTGAAAAGATTTTCCTTTAAAAATATATAATCATAGAAATAAATTCAAGTTTCATTTGCAAATATAGACCGGAGTGTGTGTAGCACGTCCAGTGTACAAAGGCAGTTATGAGATTAGTTTGAAATGATTTTAAAATATTCTTACAAATTCGGGTTAAAAATATAAAATCATACATTCCTGGTGTACAATTCCCGAAAGCAGTAGGGAGATAATTTCATTTTAAAATATAAATTCATACAAATTTGGGTTTTGCTTGCAAAAATAGATACCAGAATATGCATAGTATGCCAGAGTATGTGCTGCTGAAAGCAATGCGGCCCTAAACACTACGTTCGTATAATTAGAGATCTGTTAAAAAATATATACATCAGAAGTCGATGCAGGGATTTTTTTTTTTTTTTTTTGGGGGGGGGGGGGGGGGCTCCATTTTGTGAAAAGTAAAAGTTATTTTTGTGAAATTTATTTTATTTCTGTGAAAAGTAACGTTTGATTCAAGGTTATACAAATATAGATATTCACTTGATTTAAGGTATTTTATATCCGGGATTTGTTTGAAAAAAACACAATCAGCATAGCAGATGAAGCCTGAAAGTCACCCTTGAAAATTAGTTCCATTAGTTTAGAAACACCTTGTATAAGCAAAAAACAAAAAGTAACTGATTGTTAACAGACAATATTCAGGAACTTGCATTTACTTATCATCTATTTCCTTTATGAATGATTGCCCCAGTAGCAGATAATTAATTCTCAGTGTCTGCAACAGATATAGTCCGCGAGCCAGCAACAGATTTTGATGACCAAGTTCCTCTCGGCCAATAATTTGTAAAATGCTTCAGAGAGATGTATCATGAAGCTCCGTGAACGTCAGCTGCGGTTCCGTGGGTGGGTTGAGCAGCGGTAGCCTCCCAAACATGTAAAAAAAGAAAAAAAAATTAGTCATTTCCTCCCGGTTGAAAATTTGTCAAATTATAGCTAACCTAATATCTTGAAGAAAAAAAAAAGTCAGCTGATCATAGAGTGGTGGGTTATTCGTTAGCTGGTCACACGAACATGAAAAAAATATACAGTGTGCAAAGGAAAATCCTTTTAACCATAAAATACTTGTGAACGGAGAGCTACAGCTATGGAAGTGAGGTAACGGTATAGTAAAGTGACTACGCCCAATTTAATGCAAACGACGGCAGCGCCCCCTAGTGGCGAAATTTGGAAGATAGCTACTGAAAATCGTAAATGAAAAGAAATAGAGCAAAACTTCCAATTGGAAAGTTTTAGAGCATCAATTAATTAGTACTAAATGACATTTGGTTCCCACGGATAAGATAAATCGTCGCCTGTATACCCAAAAATGTCTAAAATCGATGCACTCTATTTCGTGTAAACGTTTGAATGGAATAGCCAGAAGTATGAAGAAATACACACAAGTTATGGTATAAATATGTGCTTATCTCAATACATTTTGATAACATCACATAAAAACCAAAAAAGACAAACTTTCTCACAATGATAAAAAGTTAATATTCAATATGTTCGAAAAGTTCGCCATTGCTCACGATACACGTTTGTATTCTTGAGAGTAATTCTACATGCCACATTTCTCAGCATGGAACGTCTATTGCTAGTCTCTTCAATACGACGACATAGATTTAACCCTTTCAAGGGCCGTGGCTAGACGGTCTAACCACCTAATTTTAATTCCAAAACTGACAAATGGCAGCAAGAATAAAATTTTGCTTTTGTAAAAAAATTTTGCTTTTCTAGTGAAAATTAGCGGGTTTTTATTTTCTAAGAAATTCTTTTGAATATTCTGGTGTCTGTAAATTACTTCATCAGTTTACAAACAGAATTAGTCTGCCCCTGAAAGGGTTAACCTAAAATTTTAAATACATTGGAAATTAAATTTTTACAGACATTACAGCACAGTACAATGTCACAATCTGAAATTGTGCACTGCTACATTTACGGAATGTGAATACAGTTCAGGACCCATTATCCGGAATTCCAAAATCTGGAAGGACCCAAAAACCGGAAAAAAAAAAAAAATTGAAAATTTTCTAAATTTGTAAATTTTTACTAAAATTTTTCAATTTCTGAAATTTTTCGAAAATTTTACAGACTCCTAATTTTTTTTTTTGGTCTATTTTGTTGCAATGTGTAACCATTAAAATATGTTACATCAGTGATGGGGGAACGAACTATTTACCAAATTTTGCCACTAGGAGGCGCTTCCATCGTTTGCATTAAATAAGGTGTAGTCACTTTACAATACCGTTACCTCACTTCCATAGCTGTAGCTCTCTCTGTTCGCAAGTATTTTATGGTTAAAGGGACTTTCCTTTGCACACTGTATATTTTTTTCATGTTCGTGTGACCAGCTGACGAATAACCCACCACTCTATAATCAGCTGACTTATTTTTCTTCAAGATATTGGGTTATCTATAATTTGACAAATTTTCAACCGGGAGGAAATGACTAAATTTTTTTTCTTTTTTTACATGTTTGGGAGGTTACCGCTGCTCAACCCACCCACGGAACTGCAGCTAACGTACACGGAGCTTCATGATACAACTCTCTGAAGCATTTTACAAATTATCGGCCGAGAGGAAAAAACTGACGAAATTTGCACCTGGCTCGACTAATACTTCAAGGACAGAAAATAATAAGCAGGTAAATATTTCACAATTGAAGTGTTAATTAGTCAAACAATCACTTACCTGTAACATCTTTATGCATTTTATTCATTTTTGTTAATAATCATCTTAAGTTTTTGTATTAAGTAATAAAGATCTAAACATAATAATAAAGTTAAAGGTTCGGACGAAAAAGAAGCTGCAAAAGAGAAAAGAAAATCCATGATGCCCATCTCCCATCTTGAACTTCCTGCTACTGGGATTATTGTTATATTAGCGGGATTTTACATGTCTAGACTGTCGTCATTTCGGGGGCATATAGCCCAGATGCCAAGGTAAATTTACATGCAAACAGAAAATATCTAAAATACTTTATTCAAACTTATATGAAAACAACTAAAAAAATAATTAAAAAAAAAAAGTCAAATAAAGATTTAGTGATAAATAAAATAAGCTTTATTTCATAAGGAAAATTTTTGTTCAAAGAGATCCTCAAACTTTCTCTTAAATAAAATAACAAACAGAAGTGGAATATTACCTTCAGGGTTGTCCTATAAAAGGAAAAGATCTTTGAAAACATAGCACAAAAGTTGATGTTATTAATAAATAATATTTGCATATGAAAGTATACACACACAGGCACCAGTGTACCCCATAAAGGTAGAAGGAAAACAGGTGTCATATACCCTAAAAAGGAGTTTGCAATATGAGACTGTTTGTCGCTCAAATTTAAACGACTTCATTCGGCTTGAACAGAACAAGCATGTAGGACAAGGGCTGAATTTTTTCGTTGGGGAGCAGCTTGCTGCTTAGGCCGAATTGTAACAGGTTTTAGGGTCGCATTTTGGCTTCAAAAGCAGTACATTTCCTATCTATTTTCCTTCTTCCTTTATGGCAGTGGTTCCCAATGAGTGGTGTATGCTCCACAGGGGGGCAATTTCATTGTTTAGGGTGGTAATTTCAATTTTGTACTAAGTCCATTCTTTTATTTTTTTTTGGCTTTATTTCGGAAAAATCAATGTTAAAGACATATAAATGTAATAAGTGAAAAAATTGAAAAAAAAATTAGTTATTTCGAAAAATAACAATCAAAAGTTGAAAATAGAATCCACATCAGAATAATTATATGAAAAATATTTTAAGTATACTTAGGTATCATATATTCTTTATTTAAAAGGCTAATTTTTCTGGTTATTATTGTATTTTACAATTTTTCAAGCTGTTTATTTTCGACTACTTATCGAATAACACTTGTGTTTTCATTCCTTCTGCTGTATGTCACATGAAGAAAGCAGTACATTTCCTATCTATTTTCCTTCTTCCTTTATGGCAGTGGTTCCCAATGAGTGGTGTATGCTCCACAGGGGGGCAATTTCATTGTTTAGGGTGGTAATTTCAATTTTGTACTAAGTCCATTCTTTTATTTTTTTTTGGCCTTATTTTGGAAAAATCAATGTTAAAGACATATAAATGTAATAAGTGCAAAAATTGAAAAAAAAAAATTAGTTATTTCAAAAAATAACAATCAAAAGTTGAAAATAGAATCCACATTTGAATAATTATATGAAAAATATTTTAAGTATATTAGGTATCATATATTCTTTATTTAAAAGGCTAATTTTTCTGGTTATTATTGTTTTTTACAATTTTTCAAGCTGTTTATTTTCGACTACTTATCGAATAACACTTGTGTTTTCATTCCTTCTGCTGTATGTCACATGAAGAAAGCAGTACATTTCCTATCTATTTTCCTTCTTCCTTTATGGCAGTGGTTCCCAATGTGTGGCGTATGCCCCACAGGGAACCAATTTCATTGTTTAGGGTGGTAATTTCAATTTTGTACTAAGTCCATTCTTTTATTTTTTTTGGCCTTATTTTGGAAAAATCAAAGTCCATTCTTTTATTTTTTTTGGCCTTATTTTGGAAAAATCAAAGTCCATTCTTTTATTTTTTTTGGCCTTATTTTGGAAAAATCAATGTCAAAGACATATAAATGTAATAAGTGCAAAAATTGAAAAAAAAAAATAGTTATTTCAAAAAATAACAATCAAAAGTTGAAAATAGAATCCACATTTGAATAATTATATGAAAAATATTTTAAGTATATTTAGGTATCATATATTCTTTATTTAAAAGGCTAATTTTTCTGGTTATTATTGTTTTTTACAATTTTTCAAGCTGTTTATTTTCGACTACTTATCGAATAACACTTATGTTTTCATTCCTTCTGCTATATGTCACATGAAGAATCTTTTATACATGAAACTACTTAAGAGCATAGATTAACATACAAGATAGGACATTTACAGCAAAAACTAATGGCAACAGTACTAGCATCACTACCGACAAGGGAGAAGAATTAACAAGTCTCCAAAATTTATTTATGTTGATGAAATATGTTTTGAATATCTATTCTTTCCTAAACGAAGCAGACATAGACTATATTTTATTTATGTTTGATTTATTTAGCTTTTTTTTTTCGTACTTGTATGTTCAGCTTTAACTTACAAAATGATAAATATAATAATAATATAAAAGAAAAACCTCAGGAAATTGTGTTGAAAACGTAAATATGTAAGTTAATGAGATAAAATTGCAAGAAATTAAATTCGGGTATCAGGTTAATTTATTCACATCGAATACAATTTCATCAAGTGTAATATCAGTATCTCTATGTTTTGCTTTTTTTTAACTTTTAGATTTATATAATTCTAAAAATTTTTAAGGAATTTTTCCCTATCTATAATTTTATTATTATTTCTTATATGTTAATATCATAAATATTATTGAACTGATTCTACGTTATTTACATTAAAAACAATCTTTTTATTTTATCTGTGAGAAAGTGAAAACGCGTAAATTTTAAAAGATTATCGTAACGATTGTTTAATACTTCATAAATTAATAAAACATCGGCTGTAAAAATTTTTATACCAAATGGGAATATTTATGAAATATTTACATTACACCATCGCTTTATGTAGCTTTAAATCCAATTATATCATATTTACTTGACGTATAATATTCAAGATGAAATCTTTAGCTTGTTTTTCATTGCATTTAAATCGTTCACTCATCACGTAAAAAAAATAAATAAAAATGCATATATCCGTGCATGAACATAGAATAGATATTAGATAAATAGAATATCTATTCTATGTTCATGTATTGGTGTAACATTCTGTTGAAAACGTAAACATGCAACATTAAGAAAAGAAAGATTACAATAAGGTAGACGCTCAATAAGAAAAATATTACAGGATGGGAAGTTTCTTCCCCATTGTCACTAAAGGCAATGCGATTGCAATCACATTACACTCTGTGGAAATGTCCTATCTTGTATGTTACTCTATGCTTAAGAGTATCTTACTGTCTTGAATCTTGAACACATTTAATCTAAAAAACTGTCTTTAATCTTGAACACAATCTAAAAAACTGTCTTGAATCATGAACACATTTAATCTAAAAAATACATGAAATAGCTTAACGAGGTACTCCAAACTTTATAAAATGCATAAATGCCAAATGTACATAAGAAAAGTAAAGGGGTAAATGAGCCGTTGATTTTGAAAGTAGGGCAAGTCTATTTTGTAAAAAACACCATTATTAATTATTTAAATCTTATTACAAATTAACAAAAATATTATATTTTTAATCTATTCACAATAAATATCTTTTAATATCAGTAAAAATTTTGTCCTAGTACTTTAATTTAGTCAACGATATTTCAAATGTGTTGATTTTCAATGTGATTATCTAGCAATAACATAAAAGGGACATGACCCACTTTAAAAATCAACAGTTCAAATAGTATATTTCTTATGGCTCTAGTGCAGGCCTCAGGCACAGTAAATAAATATATATCATGACATATACATTAAATTTTTAAATCGGACTGTACACGTAAGTTATCATTGGAAAGAAATGATTTTCGTTCTTGTGTAAAATCATATTTTTCTCTTCTTTATATTTCTGTACAAAGGGGATTTTTTCCCTTTTCAGATTTTGTTTACAAATATTTTTAATGAGAACACTTTCATTTTCTTAACCGGTTTCGAAAGTGACAGCCTCCTCTTGAAAAAAAAAAAAAAAAAAAAAAAAAAAAATCAAAAAAGTAAAAAAGGGCGGATGAAGAGATCAATCTCAACTATCCAATGAAAAAAAAAAAAAAAAATCATTTAAAAATAATAAAATGCAAACAAGATATCTTAAATTTCTTCTACAGGATTAGCATTAGTATCATTAGCAGTATCATCAGCATTAGCATCAGTCTTTCCAGGTGACTGAAGTAGCCGCTTTAGAGCCTACACTAGTCACTCAAAAAGACCTGGATGATTATGTTAATCCTATGGTGAAGTTATTTTCAAATGATAGTATAGCTGAGGACAATCTACAACTGGGCTAGTTTTTACTTTTTCAATTTTGGTTATAGTTTTTTTTAATATTAGGATAGTTTCAATTTCAGAATAGGTTCAAAAAGTAAAAGTAATTTTTAAAAAAATATATGAAACCAAAATCTAAAAAGTAAAAACTAGCCCGGTTGTAGATCGTTCTCAGCTATCCTATGCAAAAAAAAATCATTCGAAAATATCAAAATTCAAGCGATATATTTGGAAATAACTTACCCATAGGATTAACATTATCATCCGAGTCTTTTTGAGTGATTAAGTAGGCTCTTAAGGTAAGTTGGTAAGAAACAATAAAACTGTTTTTGGCTCTCTCCATATGAAATTCATCCCCCTTCTCTCTCCTTTTTTTAGGAATTTTATTTCTTATGATGTGAAGTTTCACAATTTCTGCACGATTGAACGAACTGTTGTGCTCAGAAAACTTGATAAATGTATTTTCAAGGCACTAGCTGCTTGATTCCAACTGACGTTTAACTCGTCCACATCATCATTATCAGAGTCAACGTCCCAGCAGCAGAATTTTTTTCTGCAGTCTGCAACACAAGCAGAAACTTTAAAAACAGTCTGCAAAACTTAAGGACAAACGCCCTCTTTCCAATCCCTCATGACTCAAGCCTAGAACATGTTAATAATTTGCAAACTAAATTTCAATTCAAAAAATTAATTTGCAATTAAAAATATTTCTTGAAAAAGGCACACAAAATATAAAAATTAATGTTTCTAATCTGTTTATTCTAATTTGGTGGCCGTAAATGTAAGGCCCGAAACCTTGGTTGCACGAATTAATTAGGTCATACGTATACAACTGTTAAAATGTTCTCTAAGTCAACAATAGATGCAATTAAGTAGGGCTCTTCAAATCTGAAACACAGCATTATTTCTTTTTGGCTTTGTTTTGTGAGGTATTCGTTAACCGAACATAAAAATCTCTCGCGAAAGTGTTCCGTTATCCGAACATAAAAATCTCTCGCGAAAGTGTTCCGTTATCCAAACATAAAAATCTCTCGCGAAAGTGTTCCGTTATCTGAACATAAAAATCTCTCGCAAATGTGTTCGTTATCTGAACATAAAAATCTCACGCAAATGTGTTCGTTATCCGAACATAAAAATCTCTCGCAAATGTGTTCGTTATCCGAACATAAAAATCTCTCGCAAATGTGTTCGTTATCCGAACATAAAAATCTCTCGCAAATGTGTTCGTTATCCGAACATAAAAATCTCTCGCAAATGTGTTCGTTATCCGAACATAAAAATCTCTTGCAAATGTGTTCGTTATCCGAACATAAAAATCTCTCGCAAATGTGTTCATTATCCGAACATAAAAATCTCTCGCAAATGTGTTCGTTATCCGAACATAAAAATCTCTAGCGAAAGTGTCCGTTAACTGATCACCCACTGTAAATAAGTATTTTTGATTTCAATCAATGATTTTTAACAAAATTAAGTGATTTGAATCAAGGCAATAATAAATCAACTAACCCTGTCTCAAACTATCAAGAAAAATAATTTCCAGGCATTGGCTGGCTATTATTATTTATGTGGCGAATGCAATAGATCTGAGCACTGTATTTATAGCAGGGTTGCAAAAAAGCCGGCTAAAATTTAAAAAAGCCATGCCGGTGGCTTTTATTGGCTTTAACCGGCTTTTTTTTGGCCAAAATTGGCCTTTTTTGGCCAAAATGGCTTTTATACAGTGAAGCATCTTAATTATAGACAACACATTTTAAAAGTGTTTTTAATTAGTTTTAATGACATTTAGTTGATTTAGAGTACAATAAGTAACCCAATTATTAATAATGACATAATACTGGAGAAAAAAAAAAAAAAAAAAAAAAAAACTTAGATGGATCTGCTAGTGATTTGAAGTGAGAATTGGAAATATGTCAGCTAAATTTTAAAAGAGCCATACCAACTGCTTTATCCTGTTTACACTGACCTTTAACCCCCCCCCCTCCCCCCATTTTCTTCTTCATTTTTACTGCTTTATAAAATTAAACAGGACAATGATTACTAAGTTACATGTTTTATTACTTAACAAATTTTAAGAGCTATTAATATACAAGTCTTATTTTATTTCTCATTAATATTTAAAATCATACATAATCATATAATAAAAATATAATTTCTCACTATTAAAAACAATATTATGAACAGCATATGCATGAATATGCACTCTTTTAAATAGCAACAAACTTTTCAAAAATTTCATTTCAATTTTACTTACAGAATGTATTTTATTTAACTTGCATAATTGCTAGATTTATTTTTATACACTTATGTACCAAACTCTCCTTAAATATTATACCCTTTTCTAATTTCTCTTTTTACGATTATAACGTAATCTCTCCATATGGACTCTTAAGAATTAAGAATGTTTCCATTTTGATATGCTACATTTTGTGATTGTTTAATGAAATATAATCTTTAAAATGTGTAGTATATGTCAGGCTATGTAATATAGGATTTTAAAACACCAGTTTAAAGTCTTAACTTATATTCTTTTCAATATTTATAATTTTTTTTTTTTTAAGATACAATGCCTTCACTGTTGCATTCTAGCGGTCAAGACTTATTTATTTGACAAAATTTATAATTCTTTTAGTAGAAAATATTTATATCATGGTTGGCAGTTTTTTGACGGTTTAAACCGTCATGTCAAAAACCTCAAATACTTACAGTGGTCTGTAAAATTTCACATTAAATGTCACACATTAGATGTAATATTTAAAATTCACTATTACTGTAATTGTATTATTAGTATATAGTATTAGTAATAATTACAGGGTTGGCAGGTTTTTGACATGTGTCAGTTTATGTCGGGTTTAAACCGTCATGTCAAAAACCTCAAATACTAAATTGATCTGTAAAAATTCAAATTAAATGTCACATATGACAACATTACATGTAATATTTTAAATTCACTCTTACTGTATATCAGTAATTAGTACATAGTAAAGTATTATTGTTAAGTACAACTTTTTAACAGGGTAAAATTTTTATTTAATTTTTTTTTTGTAAAATTGTGTTTTTCTAAAAAGTAGACATTAAGCTCACCTGAGCTGTACATTTTTTCTCTTACTTAAAATCGTTTTAATTTCGCTTACTTTTGAGAGCTTAAAGCATTAGCTAGCTTTTTTATGGGAAAAAAAAACTTAGAAAAGTGCAGATTTTTTTGTATATATAACAAGATAATGTGCATCAATGTTATTCTAGTCTAGGCAATAACCATTCCATTCAAAATTGAAATTGGATTATTAATTTTAAACATTTACAAAATAAGAGAAGTAATAAAAAAAAAAAAAAAAAAAAGCTTAAAGTCAAAATCTTTTTAAAACATGCTTTCTTTCAATATATAAAAATGTTTTTGATTTTAAAACTGAACAAAATTGGCTTGGTCATCTAAAAGAAAATTCCTTTAAGCCCATATTGAAAAAGTGCATAATAGAAGGGATCAAATCATGAAACCATACCATTCTTTGGCTTATACTTTGCATCCCAACCATCAGGGGCAAGGGTTGATTGCTGTATCAGTTGATTCAGCTCACGCTTGAGCTACAGAGAGAATTTATGGATGCTTACCCATACTGATTGTGTATGAAGCTAAAGAATTTCCTTGAATTGAAGAAAGAATCCCCTTTCCCGTCTTCTTATTTCAGTGCTATAGGGAGGACTCCATTGCTGGGTGGAAAGGTATCATTAAATACAACAGCTTTTTGAGCCTGCTTCAAAACTTGCTCATGTAGCAATGTTTTTGCTATCAAGTCCTACTAGCTCAGCGTCAATTAAGAGACAGACTATTTTCTAACGCTTCATACACTCTAAACTCAAAAATCTTTTGAGTGTAAATAAATGTGCTGCAGCATGCTGTGGGGTAAAATTGATCCAGATTATTTAATTGTACAAAATTTTCTTCTGGTTGAAAAATCCAAAAAAAAATATTTTATTGCAAATAATATATTTTTTAAATTATTAAATTTCAATAAAAGATCACATAAATCATTGACTTATTTAATGTTTACCTGTTGTTAAAATGTTTTACCGTGTTACATGTATTTGTCAGTTTTCGAGGGTTTAAACCAGTTTATGACAGTTTAAACCAGTTTTTGACGCTTGTCATGTCAAAAACCCAACCCTGATTTATATGTGTAAAAAAAATAATCTAAATTTAATATGAATTAGCTGTAAACCAACTTTTAATAATAAAAACCAGCTTTTTTTTGGCCTGTCTGTCGGCAACTCTGATTTACAGGCACTTCTAAATGACAAATGAAATTAAAAGATCGTTTACTTTAAATAAACTGATTATAAAACCTGGCAATATGCAATAGGAAGCAGTTAAAGTTACAAAATTTCAACAGACAACTGATAAACAAAGAGTCAGTATCTAAAAAATTTGATTGTTATTTTGATAGTGGTTTGTTATTTTTGTTTGTACCACAATATCAAATAACCACACAATCCAGTTCTTAAAGGGGAATAAAAAACTAGATAAAATTCTAAGCTGGGAAAAGTGTAACAATTGTTTAAGAAGGAAACACTTTGTGCATGATCATTAATTTATATGAAATTATTTAAATTTACCTTTTCCTTTTTTTGGCATGTTGCTGAAAGTCTGAAGAGAAATTTATACCTATCTTTAATCCAACTCTACATCAACCTAAAAATTAATAGATAAATAAAATAACAAAATAAGTATATTTTTGTTTAAGAAAAGAAAAACAAGTAATATAAAAATTTTGTTTTTAAAGTCAATTCCTACTTAGGCCATCAAAGAAAAATTTAATATAATCCCTTAAGCTAATATTAGTTTTTCTTGCATTAAAATATCTCAATTTGTTGATTTTCTATAAGCAAGTAGGTTTACAATGGAACTCTATGGGAATTTGGCGAAATATTACAGATATCACCAAGTTGGCGTCACTTTTGGTGATATACCGCCAAGTTGGCTACAAATTTGGCAGTATTTGGCGACAGAACAGGGTCTCCCCTATGGTAACCCCTTATTGAAAATACTTGAATTGATCTTCAATAACAATGGACGTCATTTTGTTTCCCATGCAAAACTAAAATTAATTAATTAAAATTTAATTAATTAATATTTGAAAACACTGTATTAACATCAATTGTCATCCAGTACAAGTTTAAAAAAATTTATTTCAACTTGATAGGATGAATAATGAGTATTTTATTAATGATTGAAAATTTGAACAAGATAAATATATAAATAAATATAGGGAGAGTGTGAGCTAATAGTAGGAATTGAAAAATACATTTTCAACGCAGGGTACTTCTACATTATCCCATCAACCACTTTTTATAAAAAAAAAAAAGGCACTTTTTGGTTAGCCGGGCACCAGGGTTATATATACGCATACTATATACAGGGTGATTCTGAATTCATCATCAATATTTGGTGGGCAGGTAGGGAATAGGAAAAGAACACTATTTCACATAGGAAAGTATGGACGCAGACGTCATGTAGTAGGGCAATATGAATCCGGTTAAATGATGGAAAGAAAACATAACAAGAAAGTGGTAAGAGAAAAAAACATTTATTTGTGCATCTTTTGTACAGACTTACAAGAGGTGCTCGAAATTCTGACCATTTGCTAGAGTACATGCCTCACAACGACGTTGCATGGACAACCGAACTTTCTGGAATATGCCTGGCGTTTCCCGGATGTTTGCGGCAGCAACCAATATGCGTGCTACAAGGTCCATAGCACTGGCAACAGGGGTCTCGTACACCATGTTTTTCATGGCACCACATACAAAGAAGTCTATTGGAGATAAATCCGGTGACCGTGGTGGCCAACAAACCGGTCCACCACGACCAATCCATTGAGCTCCAAATTTTCTGGTCAGGTAACAACGCACATCATTTGCGAAATGTGCTGGAGCGCCGTCATGCTGGAACCACATTCGCCAGAGAATAACAGCAGGAACCTCGTTCATAAGACCCGGTAACACAGTCTGAAGAAATATGAGGTAGTTTGCGCAATCTAAACGGGATGGTAGTAAATACGGTCCCAGCAAACAGTCGCCGACGATCCCAGTCCACACATTGACGGCAAAGCGTTGTTGCGCAGCTCTAACTCTCGTACCATGTGGATTCTGATTAGCCCACACATGCGAATTGTGTGTGTTGAAGACACCTTCACGAGTGAAGGACGCTTCATCTGTGAAAAGAACATACGTTGGGAAACTGGGATCAACGGCTGTTCTCTGCATGAACCACTGACAAAAAGTAACACGCTTGGGATAGTCCTCTGCTTCCAGTAACTGCACTCTTTGCAAATGAAAAGGATGTAAACGTTCCTCGTTTAGTATCCGCCACACTGTTGATTGTGAAACTCCAAACTGGCGAGCAATACCTCGTGTGCTAGAACTTGGTTGTTCTTCGATAGACTGTAGGACATCTTCCTCGACTGAAACTGTCCGTGTTGATCGGCGGCTGCCTCGATCAACATTAATACCAGCAAATGATCCAGTTTCGCACAGTTGTCGATGAACACGTGAAAACATTTGATGCTGTGGCACGCGCCGGTTGGGGTAGCGCTCTGCATACATTTGCCTAGCTCTAAGACAGCTTTCTCCTGCGGCACCGTAAGTTAGATGCATATCTGCAAGTTCTTGAAACGTATACCGGTTCATGTTACTTCTACCGGTTCATGTTACTTCCAGTTCATGTCACCTTGTCGAATGACGACTGGCTGCACACGGCAGACAGCTATGCGCGTTCATGGGAGATGCGGACACAAAGCGCCCTCTACACCGTCATGCGTTCGTTTGTGCCTATGCTTTCCTATGTGAAATAGTGTTCTTTTCCTATTCCCTACCTGCCCACCAAATATTGATGATGAATTCAGAATCACCCTGTATACACACACAAACACACACACATATATATAATATATTGTCCTCATGCTGTGTTTGTCTATGATTTAATTTGTTTCATTTTTTAATTGTTTTCATAGTTGTGGATTTCACATTGCTTAATATTTTACATGGTTGTTTAATATTCTCTGGTGATTAGTCGGATTGGGTACATAATGGAATTCAATATTTGCTTATTGCTGAATTCCATTACAGAAATCGACTATGTTTTTTGCTTATAAATGTAGGGGAGAGGGGGCACATGTGAACAATTTTTACATTTTGGACTATTTCTCAAAATTGTTGTGAGCTATTGAAACAAAAATTGATTTATATGAATATTTACAATTTGTTTTATTTTGGTGAAACTTTTGGATGCATTTATCAAGAATTTCTAACTTATATCATCATTCAAAAAATTGGCTAAATTTGTTCACATGTGTCCTGGTGGAGGGGTAGTTGTGAACATAGCTGGGGCACATGTGAACACATGCATAAATATGATAAAAATAATTTTTTGTGAATAAAACTGTGATATAAACTACAGTCGGACCTCTATTTAATGAAGTCGCTAAATTCCAAAAAAAAAGTTCGTTATATGGAAAATTCGTTAAATAGAGAGTCACCCTTTAAAATACTTTAAACTACGTAAAACACATTTTAAGTCCATAAACACTAAATATAATAAAAAAGTAATTAATCACACTTTTTTTAAATAAATTACAGGGCTTGAATTTCAGGGCGGGATGGCAGGGTTCGCGGACAAAATTTTGAAAACCCACCCAAAAGAATATCATGGGCGGGAGGCTCCCGCCCAAATCTCCCATTTCCCCAAAAATCTCACCATTTTCCTGAAAATTTTGCATTTTGAAATTACGATCAACTTCCGCGAACTCCTTGAAAATTTCTCGATATTTTCGCGCGACCGATTGACACATTTTGCAGGGTTTTTTATCGCGAAAGATCGTTGAAATTAACTAATTTTTCATGCGACCGATAGACAAATTTCATTATTTTTTCTTGAGATCTGTTGAGAAGTATGTGCGACCGATTGGCGAATTCAGAGGTGATTCTGTTCGGAATCTTCAAAAATTTAAGGCAATAGGTTCCGAAAATTATGAAAAATCGTTCATCGGTTCAACAGAAAAATATCGCGAATTTAGACAAATGATCGCCGAAAAACCAATTTCATCAATCGTTCGCATAAAAAATCGCCAATTTCGTCGCAAAGGATTGTGAATAAAACGCAAATTTTGTCAAAAGATCGCGGAAAAACGTGAATTTTGTCAGATCGCGAAAAAATGCATATTACACCAAAGAATAGCAGAAAAAATCACAAATTTCGGCAAAGGAACGCAGAAAAAATGCGAGTTTTGGCAAAGGATTGTGAAAAAAGCGAATTTCGTCAAAGGATCGCAGAAAATACAAATTTCGTCAAAAGATCGCGAAATAAACGCAAAGTTAGTCAAAAGGGCCGCTGAAAAAAGCGCGAATTTCATCAAAGGATCGAGAAATAAAAGTAAATTTGATCAAAGGATCGCGAAATAAAGGCGAATTTCATCAAAGGATCGCGAAATAAAGGCGAATTTCATCAAAGGATCGCGAAATAAAGGCGAATTTCATCAAAGGATCGCGAAAAAAACGCGAATTTTGTCAAAGGTTCCCGAAAAAAAAATGCAAATTTCTACATAGGATCGCGGAATAAACGCAAATTTAGTAAGAGCTGCTGAAAAAAAAAAATGCGAATTTCAACAAAGGATCGCGAAAAAATGTGCGATTTTCGTCAAAAGGTCGCTAAAAAAAAAAAAAAAAAAACAACAACAAAAAAAAAAACGAGATTCTCGTCAAAAGGTCGCGAAAGAAAACGCGATTTTCGCCAAAAGATCGCAAAAATATGCTTTAACCCAAATCCAATTTACAGGAATCTATACTCGGCCTGAAATCAAACCGAACCAAAAAAAAAAAAAAAAAATTTACTCGACCTACAACAAAAATAATTAGCGCCTGGAGAGGATTTCCTAATCCCTTCCCATCCCCGGCTGTAACGTTTCAGAAAATTTGCTATGAAATTCAAAAAATTTTTTTTATACTCAGAAGCACCCACGAATTTTACAGTTATTTTTTGCAACAGACTAACGAAATTCACAGTTTTCCTGCGTCTGATCGATGAATTTTGCGATTTTATACTGCGGACAATCAACGAATTTCACAATATTCTTCCCTCTCGACCGATCAAGGAAATTCACAATTTTGTTTCCTATGCCCGATTGGCATATTTCACAATATTTTTTCCCTGTGACAGAAAAAGGAAAATATCCAAAAGGGTGCTCCAAAAAAGGACATTAACTGTCACCGGGTGCTGCGCTCTGGCAAATGGGTTTAGATTCAGTACTAAACAAAAATAAGATTTGAAGGACCGCAAAGATCTTGTGGTGCACATCAAAGAAAATTTCCGAGCTCCAATCAAACATATATAGAAACACCAAACAAGTTGATCCTTGCAATTAACAAAAATTAGGACTAGACAATTTAAAGTTAACTTGCGTTTCTCGTGTAGTAGAAGAAACGAATCAACAGTTTCCATTTCAAACTTTTGACTTTAATTGAACAAGCATTCAAATTTGCATTCAAATTTTAAACAAAGAAAATGCTAGGGAGTCAGGTTTTGACTATAATTCCATTAAGGATATAATAAAACAATTTTGTTCAGAAATGGATATTGATGATTCCACCGCTGAATATATACTGTTCATGCAAGTAGTTAAAAATGAAAGCATGTCAGATATTGCAAAGTTTTCTGAATTTTTTTTAAGAGAGCATAATCATACGTTTCCAATAACTTCCAAAGTTATAAATGGTGTGCTTGTGCTGTCTGTCACAAGTTTACCTACCTTCTGAAAGAAGATTCTGGGCCCAAAATGGAATAAAATCGAAATTCAGAAATTCATTTAACAACCCCATTGTTAAAAACCCATGATATTTGGTTGAAAATTGAAAAATAGGCTATATAAAAGCTTATCTTTCTTACTTTTTTAAATAAAAAATATTTTCCATAATTATTCTGAGTTGTTGATTTAAATTGCTTATGCTTCAATGGTATTTTGTCATGTCTGTATTAATACAGACATGTCAAAATAATTTATCTAAATCTTTAAATAGCACGTAAAATAACAGTGTTTTAGATTTTTTTCTCCCTCCCAAATAGCTCAACTCCCCTCCATTTTATAAATGTTGGTAGGGAGACTCCCCTCCTAGGAAAAATTGAATTTCAAGCCCTGAATTATATCGATTTGTTTTACTTATTTTACCCATCAAAAAGAAATCTGCAAGGGAAATAAGAATGAAACAAAACATTGTCTGGAAATCAGGGTTGGCTTTTTCCCGTCCAAAACTTGTTTTTCCCATCCCACCGGGAAAAACTGGTAAATACCGGGATAAAGTGGTAAATACCGGGAAAAAGTGGTAAATACTGGAAAAAACTTCCAAATGACAATATGTAAGAAATATTCTGGTTTTCTGAATCTGATGTGTAAAATGAAAGTTGAAAATGCATAATTATTACAAATTTCCTTTAGGTTTAAAATTATTCATAAAAAAAGAATACAGTAGAAGATCTGTATAACGAAAACCTAAAAATGCAAGGTAGAGGTCTGCACGGGCCCGGGCTTGGCCCGAGGCCCGTACCCGGCCCGGCGGAATGGAGGAGAATTTTCAAACGGGCCGGGCCGGGCCGGCAGAATTAGGACAATTTTTTCAACGGGCCGGGCCGGGCCGACAAACAAAATTAGCGGGCCGGGCCGGGCCGATAAAAAAAATTAATCGGGCCTATCGGCCCGATATAAGAATTTGAGAGTAGCAGATAAAATACGAGGCCATTTCCAATGAATATGACTTTTTCGAGAAGTATAAATGTGCGTTACGAGCCGATACGAGTTTAACAACATCAATACAGAAATGTAACATGTCCATCGTAGAGATCGGCATCGTACAGTTACACGATGCCTGATCCCGGGTTTAATTTTCGGCAGACTTGTGCCGGGACGGAACTGGCATTACTCGTTCTCAGGATGTGTAGGACAGGCATTATGTTTTGTAAAATTATTAATAGCGATAATGAACTTCTGTTAACAGTATCTTTGGAAATGTACCTTAAGGTGGTTCTCATATTTACTGCTCAACAATGCGAAACTCTCAGACACATTTTCTGACTCATTTTTAACTATAAAGGCATAAAATTGACAGGCCTGAGTATTGAAGGCATTTGGGATCGAATAGCGGTTCCATTTTTCATAAATTACGTACAGAGATAACAGAGACTCTTGTCACGTGACTGTACGTTTTTCTCCTTTCCTGTGCTATCGCTTCCGAAAATTCGATCCAAAACGCTAACTTTGCCAGTATTTTCTGAAAGATATATTACTTTTATCTAAGAAAAAAACGGCATTTACATGGTTTCTGAATAAGAATACCTGCCAATTTCATGCGTTTCCGAAAAGAAATGAATTCATAAATGTATCAAAATGTAGCTCCTTTGGATTTCAGAAAAGCCTTAAAAATGACAGAAATATTTTCACAAGTCTACCTTTTATTATAAGCTTCAAAAGTTATCATGTTTTTTAACCCTTTATTCTAAACTACAATAATCTTTTAATGAACCCTTATTTAAATTTTGAAACGTCTGTAGAGACGTTGACTAAAACACTGTAAGTAATCGTTAATGTTTACTATTGTGTGTTTTCTATTTTGCGAACACATGGTAATTTAAAATATACTGTAAAATGTTCCCATAAATATGCATGTCATTAAAAGAATCTTAATTGTATGTCGAGAAAAAACGGAATTTTTTGTAGAAATTTAGTCGGGCCGGGCCTGTTTTCACTGATTTTTGTACGGGCTGGGCCGAGAACGGTAAAAATGTAAACGGGCCGGGCCGGGCTCGGGCCGAACTTTCAATTTTTACACCGGGCCGGGCCAAAATAGCTTTCCTTCGGGCCGGGCCGGGCCCGGGCCTGGAAATTCCGGCCCGTGCAGACCTCTAATGCAAGGTTGTGCATTATATGGGTCACATTTCGCACATCATTAAATTTACCTTATAAATAAGGTGAAATATGTCTGAAACATTTGAAAATACATTAGAGTATCTTTATACTGCATTCCTTGTCCACAGGAGTTTTCCAGATTATGAACTTTTTAATAACATTGATTATTCCATATATTGTTAAATATACTTTATAAACATGGTCAACTATACCTGGACCAAATCATTCATTATATTACTCATTTTCAAAAATGTTTATTGTAATAGTACCATTTTTCTTTTCATTAAAATTCTAAATTAAGGGGATAAAGTTGAACTAATGTAACAAATTCATAATAATAATTAACAATAAAGATCTTCTACTGTATAAATAAATAAGAATTATTACATAAAACATCTTCAAGGATATACTGCATCATCAGCATCTTTAGAGCATTTTTTTTTTTCTAAATTTTCTTTCATCCAAAACAAGATTAGAAATAGACTGGGTTTACAAAAAGTCTCTAAATTAGTATTTTGTTATATGATGCTAAAATCCAATGTGGAAGACGAAGAATATGAATGCGATTATGATTGATAAATGTTTGGGAATCTGTGTACTAGTGTGTGAATATTTAAATAAATGCACTCAATTGTCTGTTTTTGTAGATCTTCCTTTTCTTTTTTTTTCTTTTTTACCTTTCAAGCTATTTTCTTGTAACTCAATTTTGACATTTTTAAAGTTTGTTTTGAATTTATATTTATGCTTTTAATAATCAGATTTTCCCATGTGGGAAAAACATAGTATTTCCCGGGACGGTAAATACTGGTTTTTACCATGGTATTTACTGGGGGTGGGAAAAACCTTGCCAACCCTGCTGGAAATACATTGTATTTTCAGTTAAAAAAATAATTTTACATTAAAATCACGATTTTTTATTATGATTGATAAGCTGTTTGGAGGAATACCAAATTTTAAAGCAGTATTCCTTTTCTTCATGCCTTTATCCACTTCATCAAGAATAATTTTTTTTTCTTTGATGCTCAAGCATTTTCGCTTTGACATTTTTGAGCTACAAGAACCGAAATTACCAACACGATTGATCGTGATCAACAATCTAGAAAACGGGGCAGCTCCATTGAGGGTTAAAAGGGCATATTGAAAATTTGCTCTTCTTGGATGGAAAGCAAAGAATCAACGATTTTACTGCTCTCGGTGAGTTAGGTGCCTGGTAAGACCTGTTCATCAGGGTTGGAAAAAAACCGGGTTTTTTTTGTAAAAAACCAAAAAAAACCTGGTTTATTTGGTTTAAACCGGGTTTTTTAAAAATATAATTTCCTATTGCGTACAGATGCATATCTGTTGATAAAATAAACATTTTTGGATATTATATAAGTAATATAACTTTTGAAAATATTTATATTAAATAATTACAGTCAATTATATAGAAAATTGAAATCATTTTTAATTTAAACATTATTAGTAACAGCTATGTCTTATGTTCAAAGTAAACTGCTCTACACAGTGAAACATTGATACCTTGAAATTCATATGAAGAATCCTTTGATGAAGTTTCACGAATTTAACATATTATTCTGTGGTTGTTATTATTATTATTTTTTAAAATATACAAATACTTCTGGTTATTTCGTTTTCTGAGTGATAACGCCAACTGTCCAAGTCAACATTTTTGGCCATTAGATTCAGCAACTAACAGAAAAGATTGATTGGTATTATTGAAATGCTATAACTAACACTCAATTTTTGCAAGCTGTGTTATTCAATTTGATATCTTAAGTTACTCTTTTAAATTCTTTAAGGAAAATCTTCCCCAATCCAAAAAATTTTCTTTTACAACTTAACCAAAATCTTATCATTGTATTGTGTTATTAACTGCTGTAAATAATCTGAATTTTTAAATGAAAATATTTTATGCTAAATATTGAATATTATTTATCTGTTTTATCTTTTCTAATTTCACATGTTTTAAGAAAAATCTTTAGGGTACCAAATATGTTCATCAGCACATGCTAATTTTCATTCTACATGCATAGAAACATGACCTAGGCTCATTAAGTCTCATGTTGACTGCTGAGATGAAGTGATAAAAGTAGAAATTACTTCTATCTATAATTTAAAACAATTAAATTACAAAAACGAGAAAATATTATATTAGATTTTTTCTAAAAAAAAAAACCAAATGGTTTTTTTTAACAAAAAAAAAAAACAACTGGTTTAAACCGTACCAACCCTGCTGTTCATGGTCATTGATCATCATAAAATGTGTTAAAAGAAAGAATAAGTTTGAAATGTCCAGTAATATTTTAAGAAATAGGGAGAAAAAAAATTTAGATCCCAAGGAAAAGCTCGTTAAATAGAGAATACACTTCGCTATTTGGAGGTTATTTTACGAAGAAATTTGCAAAATGTTCTTGGTTCGAAGTAAAAGTTCGTTAAATAGAGGTCCGATTGTAATTAGATGTCCTCTTTCTAGTTCTGTGAATCATTCAATAAATGTTTCACCATAGATACAAGAAGTTATTCGTAAAATTGTACACTAATATGCCTACTCCTTTTGAGTCTCTTTTAATTGTTATCTAACTTCCTGTAAATTAAAACTGTGAAGCAATCCTAAAAACATTTAACAGATAGCTCAATTTTTGACAAAAGTAATTAAATTTTAAACTAAAAAAAAAAAAAAAAAAAAATGCATTCACAGACTTAAAAAATACACTTGTGAACTGTTCACATCTGCCCCCCATATGTTCTGTTCACAAGTGCCCCATCTACCAACTTCAGCCTAACTTAGAAAAAAATATATATTTTTAATTGAAATAAGGGAACAAAACTGTTTGTAAACTTACCCAATTAATGCCACTATAGAATGCAATGCTGATATTATTCTTTTAAAAAATGTCTTGAATGAATTTTTACTTCAATAACTTAGAAGATTTTTTTACTTCACACCTTCTAAAACAAACAAATTAGAACTACGAGAAATCAAAATGGCCTATTGTTCTGAAAATTCAGCCAAAAGATGGTACCAGTACTACCATCAATTGGTAATTTTTTGAATTTTTTTATTTCAAATTAACTAAGTGAAATATGGAATGCCCCTCTCCCCTATTTTATGTACCCGTGATCAAGTGAAATACCTTATAAGCTTCCGGCTTCATTCATCCATTTTATCTTTTGTATGTTTATGTTACGGCTTTTTCTGGTTCAACATTATTTAGCTGGATTTATTATCTATTGTCTTTAATCAGACTTTATCAAAAATTGGGGTTTTTTTTTTTTTTTTTTTCATATGTTTCATATAGATTTATTGCCAGCAATATACCCCGGTAGCAGAAAGTTCCAGACGGGTGACGTGCGTCACAGATTTTCTTTTCCCTTTTGCAGATTTTTTTTTCCATTGGATCTTTTTCCAGCTCTATATTATGTTTATTTTTTTATTATTTATTCTAAAACTTAAGATTATTATTAATAAAAATGAGTAAAATGCTTAAAGACATTAAATTTAATGATTAATTAATTAAACGTTCATTTGTAACATTTTACCTGTAGATTATTCAGAAAGAAAGACACTTGGAGAATTTTCTGCTATTGGGCAATATACTAGTGAATTAGTTGCATTTAATAAAATTCTGTATTACTAGTTACATGTTCCTTCTCTATTCTGTAAAATGTCTGAGTTATGAATATTTACTATATTATAAATTTAATTTCAATTATTGGAAATCGATGACAATTTGTTATATATTATGGTTTTATATATACAGTCAAGGATCTATAATCCGCACACCCATAATCCGCAATTTTCTATAATTAATGAATGTAAACAATTAAACAAAATTTACAAATTCTTGATCCAAAAATGATTTTAAAAAAGAAATATCTGAAAATTTTAAATATAAAAGTGTATATAATCAATTTTTTAATACAAGAATTTGAAAAATGCATTTTTTGAGATAGCTTATTAAATTATTATATTTCACTTTTTTCTTTTCATGTTACACTGAATATGGAATTAAAATAGTGTCCAGAAAAATTATTATATTTCATATTTTTCTTTTCATGTTATACTGAATCTGGAATTAAAATAGCGTCCAGAAATAAGAAAATGACATATAATCCCTAATACTCCATAATCTGCACAATCCTTGGTTCCAACTTGTGCAGATTAAACAACTTTGCCTGTATATATATATATATGTGGTGACAGAGTTTGAACTCCGCACTGCAAAGCCTAGCACATTCTTAGATGAGGCTCGGGATGATCCACCCCAACCTCTGAGTCAACGAAAAAAACTGCTGAACTTACACAAACCAGGGGTGCAGAATATGTCTGATCCGGCGATCTAGGATCGGGGAAAATTTTAACCCCCTGGGGAAATTTTTCAGAAACATATACTATTGATTTCGATTTTAACAACAAATTCCATAATTCCCTGAGATAGAACATTTCAGTGCAAATAAAAATATCCGTATGGCGACCTTCACAAAATCGATCTCAGAATAATATGTACCGTATATCACGGGTGATTATGTTCCGAATTTTCCGAAAGTTTAGGACATTCGGTTCCGGAGAAAAATAAAAAAAAAACGGTCATCTGAAAATTTGGACATAAAAATACCGCGAATTTTCGCGAAGAATTACGGAAAGACGCAAATTTCGTCACAAGATCGCAAAATAACCGCACATTTTGTAAGAATATTGCGAAAGAGCCGCAAATTTCGTCAAAAGATCGCAAAAGAACCGCAGGTTTCTTCAAAAGATTGCGAAATAACTAGGGATGCACCGAATAGTGATTTTGGCCGAATACCGAATATTCGGCCTACAGGCGAACCGAATACCGAATATTCTGCTAGTCGAATAGTAACTGCTAGGCAGAATACCGAATATTCGGCTTGTCGAATACTTTTATATTTCAAAGTTTAAAGGCATTAAAATGTTAAATTTTAAAACAATTTCACAAACTATTTAATACAGAAACTTACATTTTAATAAACAAGAGCTTTTTACAAGTAAACCTTATACTGAAAAAAATCTGCTTTGAGTTATTTAAGAAGAGAGTTACAAAACTTTTTTAAATTAATAAAATTTTAAATTTCATGGCTTCTTCTGAGAATGAAAACAGATGAATAAAATTTTCTTAAATTCTAAAAGAAACATTTTAAAATCAAAGAGAAATTGGGAAAAAATTGTACAGGATCATATATTATTTGTTTGTCAGGAAGAGACTAAAGTAAAAAGTAAATAAATAATACAATCTATTCAAATTTTATATGGTGGGAACTTAGCAAGTATAACTGTTCTACTCCCTTTGATTAAGCAAGGAAGTTTTTAAATGCATCCTAGATTGGTGTCTGGAGTGGGAGATCATTTTCAGAGATTGTAAATGTTGTTCTTAAAATCTTAGCAAGAAACAGATTATTTACTGCACTATGTTCAGGAACTTGTATTTGTACATAATTAATTCCTATGAAAATCCTCGTGATTGGTTAATTTTCTTAAATAATACTTAAGAAACAGCAAATAAATAATGTAGAAACATTCTCTTTTATTTAAGTATGATTCTGCTTATTCTGAATATCTTTATAAGTTGACTGTTAAATGTAGAAGTTGTATAGGTTTTAAAAATACGTTTAAAAAGTTTTTTTTAAGTATTCGGTTCGGCCGAATATTCGGCATACCGAATAGTTTGATATTCGGCCAAACCGAATATTCGGCAACAGGGCCGAATAGGGCGAATACCGAATATTCGGTGCATCCCTAGAAATAACCGCAGGTTTCGTCAAAAGATCGTGAAATGAACGCAAATTTTTTCACAAGATCGCAAAATAAATGCACATTTCGCCAAAAGATCGCGAAACAATTGCAAATTTCGTTAAAGATCACAAAACAACCTCGGATTTCATCAAAAGATCGCAAAACAACTGCAATTTTCTTCAAAATATGGTGAAATAACTGCGATTTTCGTCAAAACAAGGCGAATAACCTTCTATTTCGTCAAAGAAAAGCGAAAAACCCCGCAAATTTCGTTAAAAAATTGCGAAATGACCGTAAATTTACTCAAAAGATCGTGAAAAAAACGTAAATTTTGTCAAAAGATTGAGAAACAACCGCGTATTTCGGCAAAAGGGGCGAAATAACCGCAAATTTCGTTAAAAGATCGCAAAAAACTGCAAATTTCGTCAAAAGATCACGAAAGAACCGCAAATTTCGCCAAACGATCGCAAAACAACTGCGAATTTCATCAAATGATGGCAAAACAACTGCAAATTTCATCAAATGATGGCAAAACAACTGCAAATTTCATCAAAAGGAAGGAGAAATAACCGCAAATTTCATCAAAAGATCGCAAAATAACCGCAAATTTTGTCAAAAGATCGCGAATTGCGTCAAAAGATCCATGAAAAATACATAGTGTTGGGAGTGGATTTCCCCCTACTCAGCTGTAACCTTTCAGAAAATTTGCTGTGAATTTTAGGAAATTTTTTTTCACTCAGAATCACCCATGGCATATATACTCGCGCAAAAGTTGAGAAATATTTGAAAAATAAATTTTCTGTACCTACAGTAATACACATTGCTGCGGAGTCGGAGTCGCTAAAAATATGACGACTCCGACTCCGGCTCCGAACATTTTGCTGAAAAATTTGAAGTGAAATAAAAAATAAAACCAATTCTGCTTAGTTTTAAATTTATAAACTGAATCATTATTTTATTTTTTAACTTTATACATTAATGAACATTTAGTTATTTTTCAGTTTACTGACATGTTAATGAGTAAATATAAGGCAAAAGGGCGGTTGTGATATTTCTCCTACATCAGTCATTAAATTGATTGATTTACTTAATTCTTCAGCTCATAGATGACACTATTGCACAATAATTAAATTAAAGTGAGTTTTGAAAGTTTTTTTGTTTTGTTTTGTTTTTTTATTGTTTTTTTGTAAATTAAGTCCAATTCAACCCGAGCCCCGTGTTGGTCTGACAACCCAAGCCAATGAAGGAATCTATCTCAGACAAAAAATAGATGTTTCAATTTAATCTCTGTCCATCTGTGTTCGGATCGGGTCCTGAAATTTATATTTTAAGTCAATCCGAAGCGAACTGGAAAGAAACCTGAACCCTGAACCCAATGTGAAATGAAATAAAATCAAAATTTTATTGGAATTATGAAAAATAGTCATCTCTAACAGAACTTTTATCTTCTGTGTAGGAAAAGGAATATATATTTACTTATTCGACTTATAAGTTAAACAATATTGTGGACTTCCTTTTGAAAAATCAGGTCAACACGACCCGAACCCGCAATAATAATTATCAGACTGGCCTACAATGAAAAAGATTTAGCTCCAACTCAACCCGAACCACCGCGCAGTGCGCACCGCTCGAATCTGACCCTAACGAATGCAACAATCTACTTCAGATAACCATGGATCCTTTGTATAACTTATACTGCCTTATTTTTCAGTATTCCAGATAAAAGAGAATGTGTGAAAAATATGAAATTGATTAATGCCGCTATCACTACAATATCGGACAGCAGAACTCATACAGAATTTGTCTCATTAAAACAAAAAACTGCAGTTTTCTTCTCAAATATTTCTTACCAAAAACTTAGACTTTCTTCTATTTCTAAGCCCCAACTAGAGTCTTTCCAAGGGCCGGGTTGCACCCTACCCGAATCTGAAATTTCTGCTGAAAGTCAACCCGAAACCCGACAAAAAGGAATTCGTCAACCAAATCCGAAAATGGAAAAAAAAAAAAAATCGTCAATCCGACCATAATTCGAGACGAAAGAAAATTAGTCCATATTTTATAGAATGCACAATTATGAAAAAAGCCTACAATTTTATCTTTTTTGTATAAAAATGAACTTAAATACACTCATAATATACAAATATATAGATTTTTCATTTGAAAAGTATTCAGTACATATTTTCTTTTGAAAAATATTTAGTAGATATTTTCTTTTGAAAAATCAGGTCATATTAAAAGTGTCAAAAGCTGCCCTGAAGCATTTAAAGTGTATCTGGTTCCGGATAAATTTGGTTATCCTATCCGATGGAGGGCCGTGATTCTAACCTACTGTAGAAAAAATAATTATTTCATGAATTTTGAGAGGAAAGTGTGAAGAAACTCATTTCATGCCTCAGAATGGCTGGTATTATTATTTTTTTTTTTTTGTTGCTTTTTTTTGTTTTTTGTAATGTATGTTTTTCAGATTTTTCTATTTTCTCACATTTTTTCATGATTATTCCTTATTCGTCGATTTTTTACCTCCCCCACTCCAATCCACCGAAATCGGCATTAATTTATTTAAGATTTTATTAGTTAAGTGTAGATGTAGATAATAGCATTTACATCTATGAATTGAAGGCAATGATAGCTTGCCAATCGTTCCCATAAAGTGCGGTCGAAGCACAATTTTCTTTTACTCATTCTGTTCAAAGTTCAAATTGAAAATATCTTTGTTTCTTAAGCAGGCATATGTTCTTTTCGCGTAATTTGGTTTTAATTTGCAGCTGTGAAGATAAATCCTTTGTTGGCAGGGGCGCGCCGACCCAGTGTGCAAAGTGTCCGGCGCACACAGGTGCCGAAGTAGTAAAGGCGCCAAAATTTTTTATCTTTATTTTCCGGCGTCCACAGGCGCCGAAGTAGTAAATGTGCCAATTTTTTTTTTTTTTTTTTTTTTTTTCTTTTTTAACAAGTTGGAAATTGTAAGTCAAACGTGGTAAGTGAGGTGCATTCATACTATAACTAGTTTTATAATTTATAAATATTCAGATTTTGGTGCAATAGCTGTTGCACTCTTATGCAAAAATGTATAGCGATTACATGCATTAAATTCAGTAATAGGGAAATGATGACTCCATCTTAAATTGGACATAATCACCATAGTAATCTAGAATCATTACCTATCATGGGATATCTTAGAATTAAGTATGATCAGATTTAATAGAACGAAGAAAACTTTTATTAATAACTCTTAAGTTTTAATTCGATTTTCATAAAATTTTAAATGATTCGACAAAATTCTGAAACGATTATAGTATATATTAAATTTCAAGCCAGTCGGTTGTGTAGTTTTTGCGCTGTTATATGCACACAGACGGACGGACAGACAGACGGATGGATCGGACGACGACTATAGCATTTACATAATTACAAATGCACTTAAAATATCTAGTAAGAGGAAACATTATAATGGGCATTATGAAAATGAAAATATCCAGAAGGATGAAAGCTATACATTTATAGATATTCATAACTGTTTTTATAAAGTTTTATTTTCGGAGAAAAGGATGTAGCGCTAACTAAAGTTCTGCACACAGGCGCTGGATACTGCTGGCGCGCCCCTGATTGTTGGTATCTGTAACTTCAAATTATATTTAGGTAAGTGAATCTTTTTAATAGTAAAATAACTACTATTTTTATTTAATGTATTGCATATTCCGAATCGAAATTTATAAACGTCCGTTATACGGCGGTTGTAAAAATAAAATATTAGAAACAGGATTATTAGGATGCAGGACTGTATAAAAACATTGTTTAAAAGGATAGCTTTTTAAAAATTAGTGGCCGAACTCAGTATAATCTTACTCTAACTCAATAAGAGCGTTTAATAAATATAATTTTAATTAGGGATCAACTGAAAATTATTGATCGAAACTATCTGTATTCCAAAATTCTCGTATTTTCCTTAGGAAATTTTCAACATGATTCATTGATTCGAGCTGTATTGAATCATATGAGACACTCTTTATTCATTGCTATGAACTTCACTGTTTATAATTATCAGTCACGACTGACTGAAGATGTGAGTGCAAATTAAAGAACAAGAAATGCATATATGACTAAAATTTGAAGACGCTTTTCACTTTCTCATGAAAAGCTGCAGTTTAAACTTTAAAAGAATTTTTTTAGTTTGAAACAGAAGTGTTTCATATAGACTTTGAGAAAGTTCTAGTAGAACAGATGATCCTGCACAAAATTCATTTATAAAAGATAAATCTAGGTACGAATTCGTAAAAGATTTTTTAATTAGATGCAATTCATAATTAGAAAATCATTTCCCATCATTGATGAATTACTAATTACATTTTATTTTATATGAAAATAAAAAGTTTTGGTCAGAGTCACAGAGAACCAACTTGGGCCACAGATATAATTACACCTACAATTAATTAATAACTATGTATATTTATCATGTGTTAATTACTTAAGCATTTTTTTTTTAAATTTTCGTTTTCGGCCGAAAATAGAAATATTACCGAAATTCGGTTTCGGTCGATCATTAATCTTAATTACTATTTTATTTTGAACATTTTTTCAATTTGCATTATCTATATATCTCCAACAGGTAAAAAATTAAAGCGCATTTCAATCTTTTTGAGAAAGCCTATATGTACAATATGTCGGAGTCGGAGTCGAAGAGTCGGAGTCGATTGTTTCAAAAATCCAGGAGTCGGAGTCGGTCATTTTTCCTACCGACTCCGCAGCCCTGGTAATACAGCACTTACCTATAACATACCGTAAAATTTTGGGGAAATTTTCATGTGGATTGGGGGAAATGTTGGGAGTAGAAACATTTTCTGCACCCCTGACACAAACTATCGTGAAAAAGATAGAGTTGACTGTTGGTTGCTCGTGAGAGCAGACGTGTTGAAACGTCGCTGTTCGACCGAATACCGGGTCACAGACCTGAGTAAGGCGGAGTGCCGCCACCCAGTTATAATTATCATGTTCAACCTAAATGTAAATACCCCATCTGTAAATATTTCACCCACATAATCAAGAGCATTAAAGTATTAAGATTTCATCAAGAATCTGCTTGGACTAATTACTTCTAGACACCGACCATAGTGTACATTGATTCGTCAAAATCAATGTGCATTAAATTTCTACAGATTGGGGGCTGTCGGCCGCGATTTACATGCAAAGTGTGGATTTAACGTGTACGAAAAATTTTCTGATGTCTAAAGAAATTCTGATGTTCTTAAGTTGAATGATGCTCTGAAAAGGAAGGGAAAAAAGTTGCTTTCATCGAAACTGGAAAGAGAAAAAAGAAAATTCTCATGCAGGAGGAAAGATAAAAAGAGTGTTTCTATCTGTGCGCGTTGAAGTTTCAACTACGTGTTCATCTTTTTGAAGAGATCTGTTCCTGTGATGATTCATTTGTGTTAGGTGTTTCTGAGTTCCAGCGTCGATAAAGTTCGAAATTTCAACTAAGTGTTTTGCATGTTCTCGTAAAATTTCATTTATTTCTACTGATAAAAGTGTGTTTCGAGTCTCGGTGACCAGTTGACCTACTTACTCATCTCAATATGTTCTTCTTTTCTTGTGATAAAATGGGGAAGTGTTTTTTTTATTTTTCCCCCATAAGTGCTTGAATTGTGTTAATAAAAGGTGTACAGTAAGTTTCTGTTGTGTACGCCAGAAGAAAAGAATATTTAGTAATTTATGCAGCAGTGGATTTTTTTTTGTTCTGCACTTTTTTTTTAATAAAAGAAATAAGGCACTTGCTTAGACGTGTCTGCGAAGAGGAAATATAGGAAGGTGGTTTTTTTTTTGCTTCCTAAGAAATACATGTTTCTTTTGCTTCTTTGAAAGAAAAAAAGTATTAATGATAATTTTTTTTATCTTGTTATTTTTTTTTTTATGTGAAAAGAAAGAAATATATATTCTGTGAGAATATTTAGAGGGAAGCAAGTTTTTATAAAATTGGTATTCAATATTATTTTTTTTTGTTATATTGAGAAGAAAATATATATATTTATTTTTTTTTTTGTGGAAAAATTTGGTACAAAGTAAGTCTATTTTAGAAAATTGTTAATATTATTATATATATAGATATATTTAATATATTGGGAGTAGGCCTGGGCCTTAAATCGATTTAACTCTTAAATCGATTTAAAGCTTACATCGGAAATCCGATTTAACCATTGGTCTTAAATCGATTTAAGCTAAAATCAGAAATCGCGATTTAGCCAATGTCTTAAATCGCGATTTAGCCATTATCTTAAATCGCGATTTAGCCATTGTCTTAAATCGCGATTTAGCCATTGGCTTTAAATCGATTTTAAACAAAATACTGATTCAGAGCTAACATCGGAAAACCGATTTATCTACTTTGATGTATCTACCACTTACATGCCAAGCTGGTGTTAAATCGATTTAGGAGGATCCGATTTAAGCAAACATCGCAAGCCTCAATGCTTTCCGATTTAAGACAAACAAGCAAGCTGGTGTTAAATCGATTTAGGAAAATCCGATTTAAGCAAACATCGCAAGCCTCCATGCTTTCCGATTTAAGAAAAAGACGATTTAATGAAAACAAGGCAAGCTGGTGTTAAATCGATTTAGCAGGATCCAATTTAAGAAAAAGGCGATTTAAGAAAACGATGATTTAAGTAAGAATTGATATTTATTTATTTATTTTGTAAACAAGATTCAGAGTTTACGAGATTGGAATGTGTATTTTTCAGAAATTAAGAACTTATATAGTGGAAAGTTGAAAGGAAAAAGTAATGTTTAAATCTTAAAATCCAAATTCATCGAATTTCAATTTATATGCTAATGCAATCTTTTGATGATAAATTAAGTTTTCACATATTTGAGTAATATTGCAATATGTATTTTTTATTTTCCAATATTCTGTAATTAATTAAAATGTTTTAAAGTAGAATCCTGCATTGTTTCAAATGATTGTTTTCCTGAAATTCATTCAGCATTTATATGATTAAAAATAATAATAATAAAGTTTTATATTTAAAATCCAAACTCATCGACTTGCAGTTTATACTTTTATGCATTCTTATGATGAAAAATTCATTTTTTACATGTTTTAGTAATATTTTAACATTTATTTTTTATTTTCTATTATTTTGTAATTAATGAAATTATTTTAAAGGTATAGTCATGCATTGTTTTGTGTATCACTATTTGGCCGTGATCCACATTAAATATTTTTCTTTTACTAATAATATTTTTTTCCTGAAATTGATTAAGTATTTATGGTTGGAAAATAAAGAATAAAGTTTCATATTTAAAATCCAAATTCATCGAATTTCAGTTTTTATTTTTATGCATTCTTTTAATGAAACATTCATTTTTCACATGTTTGGGTAATATTTTAATACATATTCTTTATTTTCTATTATTCTGTAATTAATTAAAATATTTTAAAATAGTCATGCACCAGATTTGACATCCGATTTCAATGCCAGTCACATAGATTGAGTATCTTGCTGAAATTGATTCACTATTTATATCCAAATTCATCCATTTTCAGTTTATAATTTTATGCATTATTTTCATGAAAAATTAATTTTCATATGTTTAGGTATTATGGGAATATTTTAGTTTTAATTTATTATTATTTTGTAATTAATTAAAAATACTTTAATAAAGTTCTGTAATGAGTCAAGTAACTTTATTTTTACAGTAGAATGAGGGAGGGCTGGAGGAGACATTCATTAGATTTTTCTGCAGATCTGCGATTTTTTGCTTTTTTGACATTTTGTTATCATTAAAAAGAGATATATTTTATTACTAATCTTAAAGGATGGCAACAACCACGAAAAAAATCAGCAATTTCAGTGATGTGCTCCAAGGGTCACACTTTCAATCCTTCTCCATCCGCTATATAAATGTCAGCATTTATGTTAAACAAATCTTATTTTAATCTAAAAGTTAAAAAGATATAAAATTGCACCTTATTTCTCATATCTCACCTCCCCCTTTTTTTTTTACTACTTTTCTCATCATGGTAAATGAATAGTTAAATTCATCATTGAAGTCTTTTAATATGCTTCTGTTTTACCTCAGTAACTTTTTAAATCTGTGTCTGTAAAAAAAAAAAAAAAGTGTATGTAGGCTGTTAGCAATGAAGTGCTATTTGAGTGGGCTAGGGAAAGCCCCCCCCCCCCCCTTAAGGAATTTAGATTGTAGCATGCATAACAAGTCTGACAAAAAAGAAAAAAAAAATCATTTTCTTTTATATTACTTCTTATAGAATGAGTTTATAAAATTTATTTATTACAATAGGTCACTAATTTTTAAAATGGAAAAAAAAAAAAAAAAAAAACCTAGTGTTTTGGGACATTCAAAGCTTTTTTATGTGTAAAATATACCTCTTTTCAAAATTATTTGACAAATTAAAAGCTAAGTATACTAAATAATACAGGAGGGGGGGGGGGGGGGGGGGAACATAAAGATCGTATTTTGTTACTAAAACTTAAAAAATAGGCTTCCATATTCTAAAATGTAAAATCGGTGTTAAATCGCGATTTAGCACTAAATCGCGATGTTGGATGGATGATAAATCGATTTAAGAAATTTCTACATCGCCCAGTCCTAATTGGGAGCTTATATATTATTGATTTATATTAAGATATTTTATTTATGTGTTAATTGGTTAAATATAATTATGGCACACTTAATAAGGTCTAAAAAGATCGATCTGGTTACTGCGGTAATCGAGTTAGGTTTAAATCCTTCAGATGGTGCTAATAAAAGTCAACTGACTGAATTAATTGTAAAATCCGAAGGGTATAATGAGGATTTAGTAAAGAATTTGCTAGTGGGAATCGTGAGCGAGAGAGAAGAAAATGAAAAATTGTTGCAACAAAAAGAAATCAGAAATCGCGATTTTGAGTTAAGAAAATTACAATTGGAAAAGACACAAAATACCCAATTGCATAATCCAATATCTACAATCGCCGGAAAGGGTTCTGAGTTCCGATGTTCTAAAATTGTTAAATAGATATAATAAGGAGGAAGAAATTAGCATTTACTTAACCCTTTTCGAACGGCAAGCGAAGCGTCTTGGGATAGAAAAAGATGAATGGGTTACATATCTGTTGGTACTGTTACTGCTTGATATTGTTAGTTTAGTAAATCGTGAAAGTGAAGAACTATCCAGTGATTACGACTGTGTAAAGAAAATACTTTTAAGACGTTTCAAACTTACACCAGAACAATTCAGGCAAAAATTCTTTTTACATAGAAAACAAAATTCAGCGTCATGGAAAAATTTCTCATTTGAAATCGCAAATTTTCTGAATGAATGGTTATTGGGATTACACATACAACGTTCAAAGAGTTAAAAAATATTTTAATCATTGACCAGATTAGGCGAAAATTGTCCCTAGAAATGAAGGAACACTTTTGTGACGAATTGCCAAAAATTACGAGTGTAGAAGATTTGACCAATAAATTGGATGATTTTGAAACCGCCAGAATTAACTTACGGAAAACTGAAATTAAGCCCCCAAACACTGAATTTAGAAAACGTCAAGGTATCGAAAATAATAGAGCATTCCATCGAAATGACATAGTCGCGTACCATATGAGAAAAGTTACACACCTACCCCCCAAAAGAATTTAAATACAAAGATCCGTTGTTTCAATTGCAATGACCTTTCCCACCGTTTTAGGGATTGCCCCCGAAAAAAGGAAAGTCCGGTCTGCTGGAAGTGCAAAATTCCTGGCCACAGATCTGACCAGTGTACAAATAATTCTCCTAAAAATGCAAATGCTGCCGTAAGCAATAACTCAAATCTGGTTGATAAAATAATAAAAAGCGTGGGGATTTTAGGGAAAAATATAGATGCTTTAATTGATACAGGAAGTGACGCCAATAGGTGTAGCAACGATACTTATACAGCCCTGGGATGCCCTAAATTGCATGAAAATGATTTGGTTTTATCAGGTATTGGTGGTAGTCAAATTACACCCACAGGATTTATGACCGTAAAAATTGAAATAGATGGTTACACAGTGAATGCAGATTTATACGTCGTAAAAAATTTGAGCCATTCTATAATTTTAGGAAATAACTTTTTGAAACAGGTAAATTTCAATATTTCAGAAAAAGGATTGCAAATTACAGGGAAACGGAAATTGAAGGAAGTTAGGGTGAATTACGTCACTGTTTTCCCACAAGAAACAGTCATGACAAAAACCAGACGCGTCATCTATGTCACACCCAGATTTCATGCGATGTTGCGGTCAGAAAAGCAAAACAATCCCACGATAGGAAAAACGATTGCGACAGCTGAATTGGTGAGAAAGGAGCAAACTAATCAAAATGAAACAGCTTGCAACTTTAGTGAAAAAATAAACATGCAATTAAGCTCTGATAAAAATTGTTTGTTGGAAAGTGAACAGTGTTCCATCCCACAGTTAGACTCAGCGAAAACCACAGATGTTTATTTAGCTGAGACAGCTAATTTTATTAATTTTCAGGAAGTTGAGCTAAACCATATTACAAACAACACTATTAAGAAAGAGTTAACGAAATTGATCACTAATTATAAGCCAAACAAGGTTAAGGACACAGAGTTAAAAGTAAATATAACATTAACTGATGATATTCAGATTGCGCAACGACCGCGTAGATTAGCATATCCAGAACAGGAATTTGTAGACAAACAAATACAAGAATGGTTGGAAATGGGAATTATAACGGAGAGTAATTCTTATTATGCATCGCCTATTGTGTTAGCGAAAAAGAAAGATAATTCCTGGAGATTGTGTGTTCACTATAGACCCCTCAATAAAAAAATAATTAGAAATAATTTTCCCTTGCCAAGAATAGAGGACGTTTTAGATAATATTGAGGAAGCGAAGGTTTTCACTACATTGGATTTAAAAAATGGTTTTTTTCATATAGACGTAGCAGAGGAGAGTAGGAAATATACAGCATTTGTCACGCATAACTCCCAGTACGAATATTTAAAGCTTCCATTTGGATTATCGATTGGCCCGCAGAATTTTCAGAGATATATATTCAAGCTGTTTTTAAAGTTAATTAAAGAAAAAGTAATATTAATTTACTTAGACGATGTCATAGTACTTGCGAAGACTGGGGAAGAAGCGCTTTTAAAACTGAAACGCGTCCTAGAAGTTGCATCGGATTACGGACTTGAATTTAATTTTGCAAAATGCCAATTCCTTAAACGGAAAATTGAATTTTTAGGCTATATAATTGAAAACGGAACTACTAGGCCCTTGGAAGCCAAAATTTTGGCGGTAAAGAATTTTCCTGAACCCCGCACCCTTAAACAATTACACAGTTTTCTAGGTCTAACTTCTTACTTCAGAAAATACATCCCACATTATGCAACTATAGCGAGACCTTTAAGCGATTTATTAAAAGCGGGAAATACATTTAAATTTGGAATCCTCGAAAAACAAGCTTTTGAGACTCTTACAGAAAAATTAGTTAACCCCCCAGTATTGCATACATTTCGACGAGACACTAGACTAGAATTGCACACCGCAAGAAGATGAAAACAAAAATTTACATCGTATTCATTATATGAGCCGTAAAACCACACCTACTCAAGCAAAATATTCGAGTTACGAATTGGAAACACTCGCGGCAATAGAATCGGTTAAAAAATTCCGAAACTACTTATTAGGCACGAAATTTAAAATTGGACATTGTTCTGCGTTTCAAAAGACAATGGACAAAAAAGACATTACGCCAAAAGTAGCCAGATGGGCTCTATTCTTACAGGAATTTGATTATGAAATTGCCCACCGATCAGGATCCCAAATGAAACATGTAGACGCATTGAGTAGGAATACAGTTCTAATAGTTACCCGATCGCAAGATGAATTAACATTAAAAATAAAGAATGCACAACAAGAAGACGAACACATACAAGCGATAAAAAAGTTAATTGAAAAAAATGAAAGTTCAGAATATTTTATAAGAAACAACATCATATACAAATATGATAATGACAGAGAACTTCTGATGATTCCTACCAATATGCAAAAGGAAATAATACGCGATGTTCATAACAAAGGTCGTTACGCAGTGGCTAAAACTGAAATTATTTTAAAAGAAAATTATTTTATACCCCAATTAAGAAAGCAAATTGAAAGTGTCATTGCCAACTGCATAGAGTGTATACTTTGCAATAAAAAGCAAGGAAAAGGAGAAGGTCTATTAAACCCGATCCCCAAACAAAATATGCCCCTCGAGACCTATCATATCGATCACATTGGTCCCATGCCTTCTACAAATAAAAATTACAATCACATTTTTACTGTTGTGGATGCATTTACTAAATTTGTTTGGCTATACTCCGTTAAAACTACAGCCGCTAAAGAAGTCATCGATAAATTGACCCGACAACATGATATTTTCGGAAATCCATCGCGAATCATTACCGATAAAGGACCAGCATTTACCTCTGCTGATTTTGAGAAATATTGTAAGGAAGAGAACATTGAGCATATTCCCATAACAACAGGGATACCTAGAGGAAACGGTCAAATAGAGCGAATGCACAGAATTCTTATCTCAATTTTAGCAAAACTTAGGGTAGAAGACCCCACTAAATGGTACAAATTTGTCGCGCCCGTGCAACGTATCATGAATAGTACCGTATCGAGAAGTACAAAATTTACACCTTTTGAACTACTGACAGGAACGAAACTGCTGCAGAAAACTGATCTGCAAATCAAAACGCTGTTAGATGATGAGGAATTAAATTCGTTCATATCGGAAAGAAATTCGAATAGAGAAATAGCTAAGCAAAACATACTAAAAATACAACAGGAAAACGTATAACAAAAAGCGAAAAAAGGCCAACACCTATAAACTCGGTGATTTGGTGGCCATTCAAAAAACACAGTTTGGGACAGGTACTAAACTAAAGCCTAAGTTTCTTGGTCCCTATGAGATTACTGCAGTAAAAAGAAACGATCGCTACAACGTGAGTAATGTTGGACACCATGAGGGTCCAAATACGACCTCGACGGCTGCAGATCACATGAAGCCTTGGACTTCTACTGTCTAAAACGAAATATTTGAGCTTTAAGAGATTTTTGTGTTTTTTATATATATTTTTTTAAACTGTGTGTTATTGATATTTTTTTTTTACTATTATGAATAAACTGTGCAAAGAACTGCTTCTAAGTGACAAGCAGAAAAACTTTATTATTTTTCTAACTCTAAAAATATTGGTCAAGGACTGAAAACTTAAAAAGCAGTATTTAGTGACTGATTTTGTTATTATTTTGTTTTATACATTGTTTGTGAATTTTTTTGTGTATATAATATACGTTCTGGAAAAAGTAGTCCAGTACCAGTCTGGCATATAAGGTAGATGGGTGACTGGGAGGACCCAGCCCTGTCAGGTAGGCCGAATTGTGGTGACAGAGTTTGAACTCTGCACTGCAAAGCCTAGCACATTCTTAGATGAGGCTCGGGATGATCCACCCCAACCTCTGAGTCAACGAAAAAAACTGCTGAACTTACACAAACTATCGTGAAAAAGATAGAGTTGACTGTTGGTTGCTCGTGAGAGCAGACGTGTTGAAACATCGCTGTTCGACAGAATACCGGGTCACGGACCTGAGTAAGGCAGAGTGCCGCCACCCAGTTATAATTATCATGTTCAATCTAAATGTAAATACCTCATCTGTAAATATTTCACCCACATAATCAAGAGCATTAAAGTATTAAGATTTCATCAAGAATCTGCCTGGACTAATTACTTCTAGACACCGACCATAGTGTACATTGATTCGTCAAAATCAATGTGCATAAAATTTCTACATATATACTAGGGATGCAACGGATATCCGGCTGATTTTTCAATATCCGAAATACCGTCGGATATCCGAATCACAATCACCGGATATCCGACTTCTCTGGCGGATATCCGGCAGAGCGCAAAGAAGCAAATATATAAGAATAACAGAAATCGTTTGGCCCCAAACAATGCCGAACAATTTTGATTATAAAGCAAAATATGAAAGTAAGTTCACTATTCATGAGTAAAAGGTAATTCTCAACAGTTTAAAGAATTGCCAGCTTTCCTAACATTGATATTTGAAATCTTTATAATACATTTAAGAATTTACGTTTACTTCTTTTAGAAAATTGTTCCTTTACTTTCAGAATGTAAAAAAAATTTGAAGTTGTTTATTAAAGTATCACTTTATTAATTTTCTTTCTTTCTTTTAAATTTAACAACTAAACAGGCCTTTTTTTAGAAGAAAGTATTGTTATAGAATAATTTTCGATTTCTGGTTTTCGACGTATTTAGATGTTTTAGAGGTCAGATATCCCAAAACATGTTTATACAAAATGTCTGTCTGTCCGTGTGTCGCCTTCGTACCATCAAAAAGAGAATGAAGTTATGCGTAGAATTGAACCAAATTTTTTGTGAATGTTTTTGGCTACAGCCGGGTGGCCTTCAATACGGAAACATTCTACTGGCAGGGGGACACTGTAATCGCGATTTTTGTGCCATTTTCATTATTGTACCATCGAAAAGTGTACGAAGTTATGCATAGAATTGAACCAATTTTGGGAGGGTATGTTTTTGGCTATGGCCAGCAGGTCCTCTTTCAATTTGAAAATATTCTACTGGAAGGGGGCACTATAATACGGATTTTTGTGCTATTTTCATTATTTTACCATTGAAAAGTGTATGAAGCTAAGCATAGAATTGAACCAATTTTATGTGTATATTTTTGGCTATGGCCAGCAGTTTCTCCTTGAATTTAGAAATATTTAGCCAGAAGGTGGCACTGTAACAGAGATTTTTGTAAAATTTTCTCGATTTTTAGCAGTTTTTTTTTTTGTACTGTATATTGGCGGCTCATGAAGCGAAGGGAACTTCGCATCCTGCTAAGCTGGCTATTCACAAACAGTTGATGTACAACAGAATAACGAAAATATTATTGATTTTAATAAATATCGTGATCGATATTAACTTATTCTTATGCTGATTAATTGACTGGAGCTGAAATTTTAGATCAAAATCAAAGTTGGTATAATATTGAACTAATAATATTGAAGTATTAACATTTGGAACTACTTTTTGAAATATTAAGATGTATGAGATGGAAGAAAGTTTTGGGATTAGCAAATCCAACTACAGTAAAAGCTCTGTTATCCGGCATTCAAGTAACCGGAAAGCTCAACTAACCGGAAAAATTCGGACAGATCATTTATTTTTTTCTTCCCATAAACAGTTGAAAAATTTTTACTACTGTTTTCGGAAGTTTACTGTTAGCATTCTGAGATTATCTCAGTGACTGATTTGGCGTAAAACAGATCTATGTGTATGTTCATAACAGTGAATGCTATAAAATAAAAATGTAGTATAAAGAACTGTCTATAGCTCCCCCACTAAAAATAATCTTAAGATTATCTGAAGAAATCTCCACTTCTACAGAAATCTGTAGAAATTTTTAAGTTTGTTTTTATCTTGATCGGAGAAGTCGGGCGTTATCAGTTTGCATCTGATAACCTTTTTAGCTATGCAGAAAAGATTGATTATTACTGTGAGGTGGGGTAGTTGAGGTAACACAAGTGAATCATACCAAAGTTAATTTTCCAAGCTTCCATGTGCTTTTTCTGATGTCAAATTATAAATAATAGAACTTTATGAAAGATTAATAAATAAATTTAGAAATTATTTTTTTTATTTGGAAAGATTAACTTTATCAAATACAAATTTAATAATAATAAAAAGAGATATTGGATCGACTTCCTAATGGCAGGAAAATATGCTAAAAATCATTTTCCTGTTTCATTGTTACATCGATGCCCTCCCCCCCCCCTTCTTTCATGACAGATTTCGTAGCGCTCAACTATCCAAACTTTTCAAGTATCCGGCAATCGGCATTTCCCGAGCATGCCGGATAGTTGAGCTTTTACTGTAGTTATTTTTGTAACTTCATTATAAATATTTAAAATTAAAAGTAATTTTCTTTTTACTTATAAATATCAAAATAATTTAACTTAAAATAAAACTAAACGTGACTTAGAGCAAAAACAATATTAAATAATTAAAACAGAAAAAGGGCATCAACTAAACCTATGTCTGGAAAAATAACTCTTAAATCATGGGTATATTAGTAGATATTTTATGTTTAAATTATAAAAAGAAAGTATGTAGTATTTCCTTGTGAAAATACTCTACAATTATACTCATTAATTGGTTAAAATTTGTTGTACAAATTATCAGCATTACATTGTACAAATTAATTATTTTGCAATTATCAGTATAGTGAATCCCATATCCAAATCCAGTAGCAATTATCAGCATTTCATTGTACAAATAAACAGAATATTTTAATGTTTAAATTACATTTTTTATGCAATATTAATATACATTACAGGTAGGGATTGACCGAATACCGAATAGTTGATTCGGTATTCGGTGATTTGGCATGTAAACCGAATATTCGGCTTCGGCCGAATACTTTTAATTTAAGTATTCGGCCGAATAATTGCAGATAAATATTTTCTCAGAAACAGGAGAATTCTCTTTTATTTAGAAGTAGAATAGGCTAAACAATGAGTTTCAGTATTATGTGCATGAGTTCAGAGTTCAGCTGCACTACAAAAAACAAGTCAAAGGCCATTTTTTATAAAAACTTTTTCCTTCCTAAAATAGTCTACATAGGGGTCAAATGAAAACAACTGTCTACGATAGAGAAAAAAAAAAAATGTAAGGAAGATGCGCATCTTACCCTTATCATTTAATTTTAATTATTTCTACATTAGTTTTCTTAATTTAAATTTATTTAATGTGTATTTTCTTTAACATACATTTCAAATAAGTATGTCAGAGTTCATCTCTGTATGTGCTGTCCTCTAAAAAAAACCCACAGGAAAATGTATCCTAAAAAAAACCCACCCTAGAACTTAATCAAAGAAATCACAGAAGTCAAAATTTCTTTTTGTCCTGTTTCTATATGCCATTTACAATAATAAAAGCATTTAAAATTACTTAAGTGTTTATTTAGTTTTTTAAAAAATAAGCAAAAAATTACATTTATAATTTTTCATTTGTAAATCCATCAATTTACAATTATTAAAATATTGTTATTTTTTTTTCCTTTTTTTTGCAGAATTGTGTTTTAAAACTAATTAATAATGAAAGAAAAACTTTCCTGTTTAATATTTTGATTTCTAGAAGTGTTTTTACATGTGGGTTTTTTTTAAAGTCTTGCTTAATTGGCTGCCATTTTGTAATATATTGATAGAAAAAAAAAATACTATACATTAAAATCTTAGTCAGGACAGGCTGTGAAAATGTATCTACTTCAAATTGTTTTGTATTTTTTAATAAATTTTATATAGTGAGAAATTAAAAAAGTGGGTTTTTTTTAGAGGACAGCACAGTATATCTAAGATGTATGTTAAAGAAAATACACACGTCAAATAAGTATACCCCTATGCCTATCCTATAGCTTTTATAACCATTAAATTAAAATCGCTCAAATTTGTTATCTTCATCACCACAATGTTAAAGTATTAACCAAAATATGTATCAATAATTTGATAGAAAATAGTTAAATGTACAAATTGTTATGATACCTTTAGTATTTAAGAACATTCCTATTCAATATGTTTATAATTAGACAATCAGTAAATCAGCTTAATGACAAAATTGTTTTTTTCTATTTGAATGATCTTTTGTTTTTCTGACAAATCCTTATCCTTAATAATAGCCTGTATAGTTTAATACAGGCCTGTAAGTTATTTTGGGTATTGACTAGTGATAAAATAATAAAGAATAAGTGGTGGATTAATGAATTTGTGAATGGAAATTGGAAATAAGTCATTAAATTTTTTTGTGTAATTAGATTTAAGAATAAAAATGTAACTGAATTAAATTATTAAGAATTTAAATTAAAGTGCATTAAAAAAGCTAATATATGCAAAAATGTGTATTAAGAAATTTTAAGTATTCGGCCGAATACCGAAGCTTCGGTATACACTTTGACCGAAGCTTCGGTATTCGGCAAAATTGCTGATTCGGTCAATCCCTAATTACAGGGCTTGAATTTCGAGACGAGATGGCAGGATTCATGTTCGTGCCCTATTTATTATATTATGCCCTATTGTAGGCGGGCGGCTCCTGTTTCCAAAAAATCATTTTCCGAAAATGTTTCTTTGTAAAACAACGATCAAGTCTCAAGACCGACTGACAAATTTCGTGATATTTTCTACTATGGATTGGCAGATTTCACAGTTTCTTCTTACGACAGATAGACAAAATTCATGGTTGTTTTTCTGCATCTGACTGAAAAATGTTGCGCTTTTTCTCCAGGACCGACTGATGAATTTCACGATTTTTTCTAGAGACCGATCGGTGAATCTCATAATTTTTTTTTTCTCGAGATCAATTGACAAATATAGCAATTTTATTCTGTGACCGATTGGCAAATTTCCCTGTTTGTTCTTGCGACATACTGATGAAAGTAACGATTGTTTTTCTGCATCCGATTGAAAATTTTCGCGTTTTTTCTCTGCGACCGGCTGAGGAATTTCACGATATTTGCTTGTGACAGACTGGCAAATTGCGCGATATTTTCCCATGATCGATTGACGAATTTTGTGATATTTTCCCGCTGCCGATTTCCCATGAACTTTAGTTTTCTCCTTGCGACCGGTCGACAAATTTTTTTTATTTATTTTCACCATGACTGACTAAATCGGCGATATTTTTTTTATGACCGATTTATGTATTTTGCGATGTTTTTTCCCTGTGCCCAAAATAGGAAATAACTAAAAAGGCAGTAATGGCCACCAGAGACTGAGCCCTACCAAATTGGCCAATAGTCAAGACTCAACAAAATGAGATTACACTTGTGGTGCACATGAAGAAAAAAAAATTGATGAACTTAAAAAAACATGTTTAGAAATAACAAACTAGTTAATTCTTGCAATTCACAGAAATTAGGACATGACTTTTTGAAATCAACCTTTTATCGTGTAATAGAAGAAGTCAATTGACTATTTCCTTTTCAAACTTTGGATACGGATTTAAAATTCCAATGCATAGAATATAGTTCCATTAACAAAAATGCCAGGAATTACAGTTTTGACTATAATTCCATTAAGGATATAATAAAACAAGTTTGTTCAGAAGTGACATACAATCACCGTAGGATATTGACAATAGAATCACTGATATGCATTATTCATGCAAGTAAGTTAAAAATTAATGCACATCAGATTTTGCAAAGTTTTCTAAAATTTTTTAACAGAGTATAACCATGCGTTTCTGATAATTTCTAAAGTTATAAAAGTTGGTCTGTGCTGTTTGTCAAAAGTGTAACTAGTGAAAGAGGCTAAATCATGCAAAATGGAATAAAATATAAATTAAGAAATTCATTTAGGAACCCAATTGTTAATTGCCCATAACATTAGGTGAAAGTTGAAAAATAGACATGATATATATAAAACTTGATTCTGTTCCCTTGTTTTAATAAAAATAAACATTTTGTATAATTATCTTGAGTTTTTAATTTAAATTATTTCAATGGTATTTTGTCATGTCTATATAAATGTAATTCTTTAAGTGGCACATAAAAAAAAGTTGTTTAAAGATATTTTTTTCCCCTTTCTAACAGTTCAACTCCCCTGCATTTTTAAATGTTGGGTGGGAAACTCCCCTCCTGGGGAAAACTTGAATTTCAAGCCCTGATATTCAAAGAGATATAGTTTTTGTAAATTATATTTCAATACATTTAAAATGTTTTAATGATGTGTGAAACATGTTTGTAATTTATTGTTCTGAGATGGCGTTATATAAAGAAATAATTCACCATATAACTAAAAACATATCTAGTGTCGGATATCCGAATCCGGCAGGCAAAGGAGCTTCGGATATCCGGTATCCGACAAAATCAATATCCGGTGCATCCCTAATATATACACACACACATGTATGTATGTATATATATATATATTATATATGTGTGTAACGTCTAGAAACAAAAAATGAAGAATGTTGCAACTGGAATTTCAAAATATACAAGAAATGCAGAAAAGCCTCACCCACTAAAGTATCAACTATCAGTAACTTTAAAGAATAAATTTTACAATATATTAAGTAAGGAACATGGAAAAAAAAATAACATTGGATATTTATTTACATTATTTTTTTAATTACCCCTCTACATCAGTTAAACATCTATTGCAACATTTTTTCAATGTTTTTAGTCTTTTAATGTCATGGCGCTGATGTTTAAGGATGTAATTATTATTTTTATTAATGAAATAACTAATAAATCAACAAAGCAGCATTAAAAATACAGATGCGACAACACAATCCTGCATTTTTGGCATTAAATCCTATAGTTTGGCGAGGTTTTTTTATTTATGGCTGAATCCATATCAACTCAGGCAGGGGGGTTTTACCTTCATAGTCTCAGAAGTTTTTGAATTGAACATATGTTAAAATTTAAGAAAAAGTAAGATACTTGTATATTTTCATTTTGCCCAAAAAAATTCCTGGCCCGAGATACAGGCCGCCAAAGATGACATCCCCGGCATCCTTTCTCATTCGCGATTTTCGATAAAAATTTTAAAGTGCTCTATCTCTAGAACGGTGCAAGATATTTTGTTGCGGTTTATTTTATTTTAAAGATAGTATTCTTCTGTTTAAAATGATATACCCAATTTTGAAAAATGTATTCAACTTTTCTTGTGGTAGCCTTTACAAAAAAAAAAAAAAAAATTTCAAAAAAATTTTTTTTTGGAAATGCCAATCCCAAAAATTTTGATTTTTTTGCTGTTGATCAATACCATTAGGAACTACCTTCACTGTAAAGGAGAACTTCCACTTTTGAGTTTAACAAATTTTAGAAACATTTTAAAAATTCAGAGAAGTTTACAAGAACTGTGTATATACAGTTCCAGTAAAAGTCACTGAATTTTTGCTTATTTGTATCATATTTGTAAGGATAAGCCTACTATATATCCTAAACAAGTTAGAAATTGCAATATCAAATGTGGCAAATGAGGTGCGTGCATACTATAACTAGTTTTATAAATATTTAGATCTTGGTGCAATAAGTTACACTCTTGGGCAAAAAGGGCATGAATACAAAATTTATGATTCTACATATTAAATTCAGTAATACGGAAGTAATATGAATTCATCTTAAAAGGATTTAAACGCCATGACAACCTAGAATCATTACCTATCATGGTATATCATTGAATCAATTATGTATTATAGGATTTTTAAATAGAATGAAGAAAACTTTTATTAATGTCTTTTATGTTTTAATTTGATTTTCATAGCATTTGAAGTGATACATACTTTATTTTCAATACCAAACATAGTAAAACAATCTCAATAACATATATCAATTACACAGCAATACAAACTATATTAATACAAGTTAGAGTTCAGACAGATGGGCAGACAAATCGAATCCATAAAGACTTTCAACTATGTTGGAAATTGTTAAAAACACATAAATAGGTCGGAATTTGACTTTTAGAAATTTATGTCAATAGACGGAAGCATACTTGAATACTTTCATACAACCCTGTATTTTACCTATTATCTTTATATACATACCACTTTTTAGCTAATATTTAATTAAGATTAAAACATCCTTAAAACCAGTGAAATCACACTTCCAGAGATTATCATCCTAATTCTTTGCGTGGACCTGTATATCATTTTATCTATATTCTCCAAACATATCTTAGTATACTAAATGTAGTTCAGTGTAAAAATGCATAACTCATTTAAAAATCACCTTTAAGCTACTTTCATTCATACTCAGTAAACCCTTAAGATTTCTTTTGTGTAGCCCTGTATATGATCTACAGCCTTTATACACACAACATAATATGGAAATATTTAATTAAACTTAAAAACTCATATCACAACTAAAAATGCACCTCTAGCAATCATCGCTAATGTACAGTATTTCCAATAAGGTAAAGTATCCGAAATCTTTTGTGTGTCCCTGTAAACACTATGCACTTTCTATGACACAGGAAGTAATTTTTTGTAAACCTCTGCAATAAAGTATGTATCACTTCAAATGCTATGAAAATCAAATTGAAACATAAAAGACATTAATAAAAGTTTTCTTCATTCTATTTAAAAATCCTATCATACATAATTGATTCAATGATATACCATGATAGGCAATGATTCTAGGTTGCCATGGTGATTAAGACCTTTTAAGATGGATTCATATTACTTCCGTATTACTGAATTTAATATATGGAATTATAATAAATTTTGTATTCATGCCTTTTTGCCCAAGAGTGTAATACTTATTGCACCAACATCTGAATATTTATAAAACTAGTTAATACTATGCACGCACCTCATTTGCCACGTTTGATATTGCAGTTTCTAACTTGTTTAGGATATATAGTAGGCTTATCCTTACAAATACGATACAAATAAGCAAAAATTCAGTGACTTTTACTGGAATTGCATATATACAGTTCCTGTAAAATTCTCTGAATTTTTTAAATGTTTCTAAAATTTGTTAAACTCAAAAGTGGAAGTTGTCCTTTACAGTGAAGATAGTTCCCAATGGTATTGATCAACAGCAAAAAAATCAAAATTTTTAGGATTGGCATTTTCAAAAAAAAAAAAATTTTTTTTTTCAAAAGGTTGCCACAAGAAAAGTTGAATACATTTTTCAAAATTGGGTATATCATTTTAAACAGAAGAATATTATCTTTAAAATAAAAAAAAACCGCAATAAAATATCTTGCATCGTTCTAGAGATAGAGCACTTTAAAATTTTTATCGAAAATGGCGAATTGGAAATGGTGCCCGGGATGCCATCTTTGGCGGCCTGTATCTCGGGCCAGGAATTTTTTTGGGCAAAACCAAAATATACAAGTATCTTATTACTTTCTTCTATCTTCAATAGAAGAAAGTATTGTAATCGAAATTTTTTTCGACTTCCGGTTTTCGACGGATTTGCATGTTTTAGGGGTCAGAGATTCCAAAAAACATGTTTATAGAAAATGTCTGTCTGTCTGTCGCCATTGTACCATCAAAAAGTGTATGAAGTTATGTATAGAATTAAACCAAAATTTTGTTATAAGATTTTGGCTATGGCAAGCAGGTCCTCCCGAAATTTGGAAAAAATTCGCCGGTAGGGGGCGCTGATATAACAATTTTTGTGCGATTTTGAATATTGTACCATCCAAAAGTGTATGGAGTTATGCATAGAATTGAACCAAATTTTTAGTTTAAGTTTTTGGATATGACAAGCAGGTCCTCCCTGAATTTGGAAAAAATTCGCCAGTAGGGGGCGCTGTAAATGCGTTTTTTGTGCGATTTTGAATATTGTACCATCGAAAATTGTATGAAGTTATGCATAGAATTGAACCAAATTTTTAGTTTAAGTTTTTGACTATGGCAAGCAGGTCCTCCCTGAATTTGGAAAAAATTCGCCGGTAGGGGGCGCTGTAATAGCGATTTTGAATACTGTACCGTCCAAAAGTGTATGAAGTTATTCATAGAATTAAACCAAATTTTTATTTTAAGTTTTTGGCTATGGCAAGCAGGTCCTCCCTGAATTTGGAAAAAATTCGCCGGTAGGGGGCGCTGTAATAGCGATTTTTGTGTGATTTTGAATATTGCACCATCGAAAAGTGTATGAAGTTATGCATAGAATTGAACCAAAAAATTTTTTTAAGTTTTTGGATATGGCAAGCAGGTCCTCCATGAATTTGAAAAAAATTCGCCGTTAGGGGGCGCTGTAATAGCGATTTTTGTGCGATTTTGAATATTGCACCATCGAAAAGTGTATGAAGTGATGCATAGAATTGAACCAAAAAAAATTTTAAGTTCTTGGCTATGGCAAGGAGGTCCTCCCTTAATTTGTAAAAAAATCGCTCGTAGAGGGCGCTGTAATAGCGATTTTTGTACAATTTTTGTGCCATTTTGAATATTGTACCGCCGAAAAGTGTATGAAGTTATGCATAGAATTGAACCAAATTTTATGTGTTTATTTTTGGTCATGTCACGAAGGTCCTCCCTGAATTTGGAAAAATTCTGCCGGAAGGGGGCACTATAATTGCGATGTCTGTACCATTTTCATTATTGTACCATCGAAAAGTGTATAAGTTATCCAAATAATTGAACCAAATTTTTTGTGCATGTTTCTGGCTATGGCAAACAAGTCCTCCCTGATCTTGAAAAAATTCCGAAAGAAGGGGGTGCTATAATTCCGATCTCTGTGCCATTTTCATTATTATATCATCGAACAGCGTATAAAATTATGCATACAATTGAACCAAAATGTTTGTGCTTGTTTTTGGCTTTGGCCAACAGGTTCTCCTTGAATTTGGAAATATTGCGCGGTAAAGGGGCTCCGTGCTAGCGATTTTTGTATACTTTTCTTGATTTTTCGTAGTTCTATTGTGCATCGGCGGCTCATGCAGCGGCAGGAACTCGCTTCCTGCTATGCCGGCTATTCGCAAACAGCTGATAACGACAGAATAAGGAAAAATTAATAATTTTAACAAATATCATGATATAGATTAACTCGTTTTTAGTCCGTTTAATTGACTTGAGCAGAAATTTAAGATGAAAATCAAAGTTGGTATAGTATTGAACTAATAATATTGAAGTATTAACATGTGTAACTAGGTTTTGAAATATTAAGATGTATAAGATAGAAGAAAGTTTTGGGATTGGCACATCCAACTAGTTTTTTATTGAATTTTAACATATGTTCAATTCAAAAACTTCTGAGACTATGAAGGTAAGATTTTTTCTTTGGCTGCCTGAATTGACATGGATCATACCATAAGTTTTTGGCTATGGCAAGCAGGTCCTCCCGGAATTTGGAAAAAATTCGCCGGTAGGGGGCACTGATATAACAATTTTTGTGCGATTTTGAATATTGTACCATCCAAAAGTGTATGAAGTTATGCATAGAATTAAACCAAATTTTTATTTTAAGTTTTTGGCTATGGCAAGCAGGTCCTCCCTGAATTTGGAAAAAATTCGCCGGTAGGGGGCGCTGTAATAGCGATTTTGAATATTGTACCGTCCAAAAGTGTATGAAGTTATGCATAGAATTAAACCAAATTTTTATTTTAAGTTTTTGGATATGGCAAGCAGGTCCTCCATGAATTTGCAAAAAATTCGCCGTTAGGGGGCGCTGTAATAGCGATTTTGAATATTGCACCATCGAAAAGTGTATGAAGTTATGCATAGAATTGAACCAAAAATAATTTTAAGTTCTTGGCTATGGCAAGGAAGTCCTCCCTTAATTTGTAAAAAAATCGCTCGTAGAGGGCGCTGTAATAGCGATTTTTGTACAATTTTTGTGCCATTTTGAATATTGTACCGCCGAAAAGTGTATGAAGTTATGCATAGAATTGAACCAAATTTTACGTGTTTATTTTTGGTCATGTCACGAAGGTCCTCCCTGAATTTGGAAAAATTCTGCCGGAAGGGGCACTATAATTGCGATGTCTGTACCATTTTCATTATTGTACCATCGAAAAGTGTATGAAGTTATCCATATAATTGAACCAAATTTTTTGTGCATGTTTCTGGCTATGGCAAACAAGTCCTCCCTGAACTTGAAAAAATTCCGAAAGAGGGGGGCGCTATAATTCCGATCTCTGTGCCATTTTCATTATTGTACCATCGAACAGCGTATAAAATTATGCATACAATTGAACCAAAATGTTTGTGCTTGTTTTGGGCTTTGGCCAACAGGTCCTCCTTGAATTTGGAAATATTGCGCGGTAAAGGGGCTCTGTGCTAGCGATTTTTGTATACTTTTCTTGATTTTTCGTAGTTCTATTGTGCATCGGCGGCTCATGCAGCAGCGGGAACTCGTTTCCTGCTATGCCGGCTATTTGCAAACAGCTGATAGCGACAGAATAAGGAAAAATTAATAATTTTAACAAATATCATGATACAGATTAACTCGTTTTTAGTCCGTTTAATTGACTTGAGCAGAAATTTAAGATGAAAATCAAAGTTGGTATAGTATTGAACTAAAGTATTAACATGTGTAACTAGGTTTTGAAATATTAAGATGTATAAGATAGAAGAAAGTTTTGGGATTGGCACATCCAACTAGTTTTTAACTTTTACAAACAAGAGCTTTTTTCAAGTAAATGTTATGCTGAAAAAAATCTGCTTTGAGTTATTTAAGAAATTTAATTAATAAGATTTTAAATTTCAAGGCTTCTGGCTTCTTCTGAGAATTAAAACAAATGAATAAAATTTTCTTAAATTCTAAAACACACACTTTAAAAACAAAGAGAAATTGTGAAAAAATGGGAATTTTTTTTTTTACAGGATCATATATTATTTTTGTTTGTCAGGAAGAGACTAAAGTAAAAATAAATAAATAATACAATCTACATAAATTTTGGCACAGATGTCATATACGCCCCGCGCTATTTTTTTTATGCCAATTTGGCAAAAACCTCGTTACCATATCATCTATATGGGTCATTTTCTCTAAACAGTGATATTTTTGTCTCTGCTTCAAAAATAATGAATAAACTTGTATAGAAATGAAATAAAATGCTAGAATACTTTAATCACATGTTTTTATGTATGTATAACAGGATAAAACATACTATTATTAAATATAAGCCATTTAAATAATTTATTATGTTATATAAATGTCATTCCCATGTGTGTCCCTGCCTCCACCTTAACACAAAAAGTAGTTCCTAAAAGTTGACCATCCAAATATATTTGTGATTTTTTGTTGTTTAATTATTAAAAAATATCATAGAATACTAAAATTTGAAAAGTAAAAACTTTTCATGGTTTGTATTTTTCTGAAAAAATAATAAAAAATGTCCTTTGGTTTTGTTGTCATTCCCCTGTCATAAAATGAAAGTAATGATTCTCAGCTCGGCAACACTTATATTACTCCAGAATTTCATCTGTGAACAATGGCATCATCAGAGAAGCCATCTTGAATTGTTCTTTTTTGCAGTAACAAGTCTGGACAAGTAAAGCTTGGTGATTTTCAGTTACATCTTGGTAAGTATTTTTATTGACTGTCATTACCCTGTCTCTCTTATTTATCTAAATTTTGTAATGAAAGCTGAATCAATGATTAAACTTTATTTGTATTAAGTTTTTTAAGCTTTTTTTAAGCTCAATTAATTTTTGTGTATATAGTTATGATAGTATGCAAGCTAACCCTAATTTTTGTCATTCCCCTGTGGTCATTCCCTTGTCATCTGTAAGGCAGGGGAATGACTACTGTCTCTAATTTTCACATATTGTGAATATTTATTAGAAAATTTCATTTTTTAAATATTTTATTTCATTGTAATACAATATTTACTGTTTTAAAAGTTTAAAATGCATGTTTTTGTTAGCTCTATTCATCAAAACAAAAAAATTGCTCATAAAAAAGTTGAATTTTATTTTTTAAAGTATATGAGTAAAAATAAACACTCACTGCTCTTAAAAAGCAAATAAATTAGGCAATAAGCAGGCTACTAACATAGTTGTCAAGCATAAATCAATAGGATGGTTAGTGATTATTGTAATTTGCCAGATTAAAAAAGTTATTCACTACTTTAATTAAAAACATTGTTAGCTTATTAAAATAATATAAATTTTTTTATGGTTTTATGATTGTTCTTAATAAAAATATTTTTCAGATTTATAATGGCTTCTAAGAAAGGAACAAGTGACCGGAAAAGATTGCATGTTCTGATTAGAAAGCGAGAAAATGAAAGAAAAAGACTTGAGAAGCTAAAATCTGATCCACTTTTGGCAGCAGAATTAAAAGAAAAAGAGCATCTTAAATATCTAAAGAAGAAAGCAGCTGGAAAAATTAAGCCAGTATCGGAATTATCACCTAGAGATCAGAGAATTCAAAGGAAACGATGGAAGATAAATCAAAGAAATAGCCGTGCAAAAAAGAAAAATATCACTGAACACTGTGATTCCTACCTTACTGAAGATATCGTCTCAGTTGAACATGAGGAAATCCAGTGGTCACAGCCATCAACAAGCAAAGAGTGCTCTAGCCAAATAAGCCCAAAGAACGGTCTTGTTACCAGGCAAAACTTCGGAAAAAATAATAAGGTTATTAAAACTACCTTAGTTGAATCTAAATTATTCCAAGACACAGAAAAAATTTCCAAAACTAATTCTGATGGAAGAAAAAAAGTTGGTCGTAGGCGAGTAAGAAGGGATCGAGCAAAATCAGCTAGAGAACTGGAAAAGTTGAAAAAGGAATTATTAAGGACTCGGAGAACTTCTGAAAAGTACAAGAAAAAGTTTTATAGACTTAGAGACAAATATTCCAATCAAGAATCACCTGGAAGAAAGATAAGAAACATCTCAAAAAAGATTAATGCAACACCTGAGGTTAAAAAAAAATTGTTGTTTGGAGAAATATTGACAAAGGAATTGGCAAACGGATATAGCAATCTGAAAAAAGAAAAAGCAAAACAAATTTTTAAAGGAATAATGCAAGGAGACCTTTTTAAGAAATACAAGTTAGTAAGTGAAGCAAAGAAATTCTTACCTTCTAAAATGCACATAACACACAAGATAAAAGAGTTTTATGGTTTGAAATATGGGCGGAAACAACGAACCGGATTTGTTGTTACAAATCTATTAAGAAATAAAGTTGTAGAATTTTTGGAAGATGATGCGAATTCCAGAATGTGCCCAGGTAAAAAGGACTGTTTAACCAAGTGTAAAACAAAACAACAAAAAAGGTATTTAAATGATACTTTATTAAACCTTCATAACAAATTTATCAATTTATATCCAGAACATAGTATTAGTTATACCTCTTTTACTAGACTAAAACCATTCTGGATAGTAGCACCTACAGTTTCAGAAAGAGACACCTGCTTATGTGTTATTCATTCAAATATGGAATTGCTTGCAACAAAATTATTCCAATTGGGGATTGTACCACATAAGATAGTTGATAAGTTGGTGGATCTGATTTGCTGTGAAAAAAAGAGAGAATGTTTACAACGGAGCTGTACAAAATGCAGGAATCGTAGCATTCAATATAATGAGTTTGATGAAAATTTGGAATGTTCATTCACTCAATGGAAAACTGACTTAATTTTTTATACTGATAAAAAAAGCAAAAAAGAAAAAGTTTGCCGCAAAACAACAAAATTAAAACAAACAACTACGGCTCAAATGTTGGTACAAGAATTTGAAAAACAGTTGCCAAAATTTATGTACCATGTTGGTAATCAATATCACCAGTACAATGCTATAAAACAACTGAAGGATAATTTAAAACAACATGAAATTGTCATACATGTTGATTTCAGCGAAAATTATATTTGTAAATATGCTCAAGAAGTACAGTCTGTTCATTTTGTTGGTGGTCAGCAAATAACACTCCATACGGGAGTTTTATATTTTAAAAGCATGGATGGGAACAAGGAATCAAAATCTTTTTGTACTGCTTCTGAATCACTTAGACATGATGCAGCAGCAATTTGGGCTCATTTGCATCCAATAATTAATCAACACCTTAAAGAATATCCCTCTATTACTACTATTCATGGATTAAGTGACAGCCCTTCAAGCCAATACAGAAACAAAAGTATGTTTTTTATTTTTCGTACTATTTTACAAGAAGATTTTCCAAACATAAAAGAACTAACATGGAATTATACTGAAGCAGGACATGGAAAGGGAGCACCTGATGGAGTGGGTGGACTATTAAAAAGGAGCGCTGACAGACTAGTTGCACAAGGAAATGACATTGAAAACTTCAACAAACTAATGAAATTTTTAAAAGCAGAAGTTAAAGTGTCTCAATACACATTGTAGACCCCGAAATTATAAACAGTATTGATTTACGTTGCAATAAAATAGAAAAACCTTCCCCGGGTACAATGAGAGTCCATCAAGTATCATGGACAAGCCAAAAACCACAGACACTAAATTTCAGACGATTAAGTTGCTTTGTATGTAAAGACTTCTGTAAACATTTTACAATTACAGACACAAAAAAGAAAACAAATCAAGAAAATAGAGGGGTTGACAAAATAGGTAAGTCAATAGATAACTTATTTTAGTATTGCTAAGTATTTGAAAAATATTTTTGAGTATAAATTAGAATAAATTATTTATGATAGAATGTTTTATCCATTTAGAAAAAATGAAAACAGGAGACTGGGTTTGTGTATTTTATGATGGAGAATTATACCCTGGAGAAATAATAAAAGTGACTGATGATGGCGAATATGAAGTGGAAGCAATGGAAAATGTGGGGGATAAATTTTTTAAGTGGCCTGCTAAGCGTGATTTATGCTTATATAGGTCTGAAGATATAAGAGCCAAAATCTCTGAACCCATACCATATGGATCTCGGGCAAACAAATTTTACTTTACTGACTTTCCCCATAAAAAGCTTTCGAAATAAAACTGCTTCTGAGCTATTGTTTATAATAATGTTTTCTTATTTACTATAAAAATTGTGAAATAAAAGAAATAATTTGTATCTGTTTGTCATTTCTATGTCTAAGTGTCATTCCCCTGTCCCTGTTTGTCATTCCCCTGCCTACTTGAAATTTAAAAATTTATTTTTGTGTGTTTAACATTGTAAAAGATTTTTGCTGACTCTATTTTATTACTTAGAGACACTGTCTAAATACAATAGAAACCAATTTTAAAGAGAAAAAAATATTAATTTTAAAAAATATATGATGTTCAAATTGTTCTGTTAAGAGAAAATGACCCATATCCGGGTAACCATATCAAGCAAAATAACGACACTTTGGCGCCAGTTAAAAATCTGGTGCATATATTGTGCTGTCCTCTAAAAAAAACCCACTTTTTTAATTTCTCACTATATAAAATTTTATAAAAAATACAAAACAATTTGAAGTAGCTACATTTTCACAGCCTGCCCTGACTAAGATTTTAATGTATAGTATTTTTTTTTCTATCAATATATTACAAAATGGCATCCAATTAAACAAGACTTTGAAAAAAACCCACATGTAAAAACACTTCTAGAAATCAAAATATTAAACAGCAAAGTTTTTCTTTCATTATTAATTAGTTTTAAAACACAATTCTGCAAAAAAAAAGAGAAAAAAATAATACTATTTTAATAATTGTAAATTGAAGGATTTACAAATGAAAAATTATAAATGTAATTTTGTGCTTATTTTTTAAAAAACTAAATAAACACTTAAGTAATTTTAGATGCTTTTATTATTGTAAATGACATATAGAAACAGGACAAAAAGAAATTTTGACTTCTGTGATTTTTTTGATTAAGTTCTAGGGTGGGTTTTTTTTAGGATACATTTTCCTGTGGGTTTTTTTTAGAGGACAGCACTATATGACATTGGTGCCAGAAAAAAAATCTCGTCAATATGACATCTGTGCCGATCTTTCTTCTTTTTTTTTAACAAAATATTTATCTCAGCACGCCCTAGTAAGCAAATCTCTGTTGATTTCCCAATGCTTATACAATGATAAAATAACTTATGGAAACAAATTTATAAGATACAACATTGTATTGAAAATATCAGATATTTGTTACCTTGTTAGTTTTTAGTAATTATTTATGAATAAGTTCAACATTTATCAATTCCGTGTCATGTTTTTTCCGGTCACTTTTTTCCTTGTCACGTTTTTTCCCCTGTCACCTTTTCTCCGCTCTTGTTTTTTCTGTCACTTTTTTCCCTCGATTCGTTCAAGAACATGCATTTGTACATAATTAATTCCTATGAAAATCATCGTGACTGGTTAATTTTCTTAAATAATACTTAACATCCAGCAAATAAATACTGTATAAAAACATTCTCTTTTATTTAAATATGATTCTGTTTCTAATTATTCTGAATATCTTTATAAATTAATTGATAGTAGATGTCGTATAAGGTTTTTAACAATATGTTTTAAAAGTTTTTTTTTAAGTATTCAGTTTAGCAGAATATTTCGATATTCGGCAGGCCGAATATTCAGCATACCAAATGGAATGGCCCCAATATTCGAAAGTGTCCATTATAGAGGTTTTTTATTTTAGTATACAGATTTTTCTCCTCAAAAAATATTTTGGATATTTTTTCTGAAAATGCAGCAAAAGAATAGCAGTCAATTTGATCCCAGTAGTGAGAAAATATAGCACGAGTCGTATTCGGATAAAAGCGGGTTACGTTACCCAATGCAGAACTCTTAACTTTTTGCTCTCATAAGTTTTACTGCATTTCAAAGTTCAAACCATGACCACTTTGTTGCAAACATCGTTATTTTATTTTTTATAGCAAGAAAATTATACCCATTCCTACTTTAAAATAAATATTTGGTACTTTTATATTGCATGGGCGCAAATATCACTAAGAGTAGCTTTTATACTTTGCATGTGTAAATTAGAAACATTGCTTAGATGTTGAAACAAAATGTTTTGATTTATGGTATTATTTATTATTATTTTGTATTTAAAAGAAAATGAATGAGATGGATGTATTTTAAAATGTAATTTTTATATTTTAAATGAATGCTAATGCATTCAGAATGAAATGAGTGAAAGTGTGATAACTGTATCGTTCTTTAAACTTAAATTAATCGTAATCGTTTGTATTATTCTTAAGTTTATGTCAATAAATGTCATATGTGTTCTAAGTTTCGGCTATTATTAATTGCTTTAGATACAAGTTGTTATTACATGGTGTCAGATTACTATTTTAACTTGTTTTAATTTCAAATACGAATCTAATTGCATTCGATAATGTAGGAAGGAGGATTACGTCCAACTAAGCCATTGCAAATTACTGCGAATACACAAGAACAATGGGAAGATATTCCTTTCTTCGAGTTCCATTCGGCATAAAATCAGCTCCAGAAATTTTTCCGAGTGAAATAGCAAAAATTCTACAAGGCATACCAGGAGTTGAAAACTCAAAGGATGACACCTTGATTTATGTGCCTGACATTAAATACTCTCCGTTCAAATACTTGATTAGTCCTACAAGCACTAAGAAATGCAGGAGCAAAACTTAATAAAGACAAATGTGAATTCGAAGTTCAGAAAATAAAATATTTAGGGCATATCCTCACTAGTGATGGTATTATGATCGACCCAGAGAAAGTCAAAACCATAGACAGAATTAAAGCACCATCTAGCAAAAAAGAGTTACAAAGATTACTTGGCATGATTCAGTATCTGCATAAGTTTATTCCTAATCTTTCGGAAAAGACACATAACATGAGGTTGCTATTGAAGAAAAACACAGAATGGAATTGGAATAATGTATTAGAGATTTAGCAGAAATAAAAGAATTGTTGAAGAAAGTGCCTTCACTTAAGAACTACAATTCAAACAAAAGTATTACATTTCAGTTGATGCTAGTTCTTTCGCATTAGGAGCTATTCTACTCCAAGATGGAAGACCCATAGTTTTCTCATCCACAGCTTTGAATGAAGCTCAACAGTCTTATCCTTAGATAGAAAAGGAAGCCTTGGCAATGAAATTCGGATGCCAAAAATTTCCCCAGTATGTCTGTCTATGAAAAAGATGTGATCATTGAGACTAATCACAAACCTCTGGAATCTATTTTTAACAAATCGATAGATCGAATTCCACCGCAACTTCGAAAAATATTTCTAGAAGTTCAACAGTATGCTCCAAAAGTTAGTTACGAATGAGGAAAAGAAATGTATAGGATTAGGATAGCTGATTTATTTAGCAGAGATTGAAATAATGAAGATTCACTACAGGAGAGTAACTACCATATTCTGTTTTCAATTCCAACTACAGCCGCAGGCTTAAAAATTTTACAAGATCTCACAAATACAGATCTTCTATTGTTGAAACACTTCATATCTAGCAGTTGGCCTAAAAACAAAAATGCAGTTCCAGATGCATGTAAGAAGTACCTATCATTTTTGGATGAACTCTCAGTTCAAAATGATTTAATTTTAAAAGGCCTTAATTTGATTATCCCCGAGAAACACAGAGCAAAGACATTAGAAAATCTTCATAAAGGACATTTGGGTATAACAAGTTGTCTTCAAAGAGCTCACGAATCCATGTTTTGGCCAGGGATGCAGAAAATGTTTCTTCTCCCAACATTACCCCCAATCCACACGAAAATTTCCCCAAAATTTTACGGTATGTTATAGGTAAGTGGTGTATTACCGTAGGTATAGAAAGTTATTTTTCAAATATTTCTCAACTTATGCACGAGTATATATGGCAGGGGTGATTCTGAGGAAAAAAAAAATTCCTAAAATTCACACCAAATTTTCTGAAAGGTTACAGCAGAGTGGGAGAAATCCACTTCCATCACTATGTATTTTTCATGGATCTTTTGATGAAATTTGTGGTTATTTCGCGATCTTTTGGCGAAATTTGCGGTTATTTCTCTTTCCTTTTGACGAAATTCGCAGTTGTTTTGCCATCATTTGATGAAATTCGCGGTTGTTTTGCGATTGTTTGGCAGAATTTGCGGTTCTTTCGTGATTTTGACGAAATTTGCAGTTTTTTGCGATCTTTTAACGAAATTTGCGATTCTTTCGTGATCTTTTGACGAAATTCGCAGATTTTTTGCGATCTTTTAACGAAATTTGCAGTTATTTCGCCTCTTTTGACGAAATGTGTGGTTGTTTCGCAACCTTTTGACAAAATTTGCATTTATTTCGCGATCTTGTGAGTAAATTTACGTTCATTTCGCGATCTTTTGACGAAATTTACGGCTTTTTTCGACAAAATAGAAGGTTATTCTGGCCCTGTTTTGACGAAAATCGTGGTTATTTCACCATGTTTTGATGAAAATCGCGGTTGTTTTGCGATCTTTTGCTGAAATTCGAGGTTCTTTTGTGATCTTTTGACGAAATTTGAGGTTGTTTTGTGATCTTTTGACGAAATTTGCAATTGTTTCGCGATCTTTTGATGAAATGTGCATTTATTTTGCGATCTTTTGACAAAATTTGCATTCATTTCACAATCTTTTGACGAAACCTACGGTTCTTTCACGATCTTTTGAAGAAACCTGCGGTTCTTTCACGATCTTTTTACGAAATTTGCGGTTCTTTCGCGATTTTCTGACAAAATGTGCGGTTATTTTGTGATCTTGTGACGAAATTCGCATTTTTTCCGTAATTCTTCGCTAAAATTTGCGGTATTTTTATGTCCAAATTTTCAGATGACCGATTTTTTTTTTTTTTTTAACTGTAGGTCTTAAACTTTCGGAGAATTTGGAACATAATCACCCGTGATATACAGTACATATTATTCTGAGATCGATTTTGTGAAGGTTGCCATACGGATATTTTTATTTGTACTGAAATTGTCCTATCTCAGGGAATTATAGAATTCGTTGTTAAAATCGAAATCAATTGTATATGTTTCTGAAAAATTTCCCCCGATCCAAGATTGCCGGATCGGACATATTCTGCACCCCTGGTTTTGGCACGGCATGTCGCAAGACAATTTCTATGATAGAAAACTGTGAAACCTGTCAAAGAACTCAACCAACTGAACCTTTGATTCCAAAAGAATTTCCAAAGCTGCCCTGGAAAATTCTCGCGTCCGATGTCTTCACATTTCAAGGTTCTTCACATTTCACACAACTAAGGATGCACCGAATAGTGATTTTGGCCGAATACCGAATATTCGGCCAACAGGTGAACCGAATACCGAATATTCGGATAGCCGAGTAGTAACTGCTAGGCCGAATACCGAATATTCGGCCTGCCGAATAGTAACTATTCGGCCGAATACCGAATATTCGGCTTGTCGAATACTTTTATATTTCAGAGTTTAAAGGCATTAAAATGTTAAATTTTAAGACAATTTTACATAATATTTAAAACAGAAACTTTTATTCTAATAAACAGGAGCTTTTTTCAAGCAAACTTTATGCTGAAAAAAAATCTGCTTTGAGTTATTTAAGAACAGGATAGTTATAAAAAAATTTTTTAATTAATAAAATTTTAAATTTCATGGCTTTTTCTGAGAATTAAAACAAATGAATAAAATTTTCTTAAATTCTAAAACAAACATTTTAAAATCAAAGAGAAATTGTGAAAAAATTGGAAGAAAAATTGTACAGATACTATTATTTGCTTGTCAGGAAGAGACTAAAGTAAAAGTTAATAAATAATACAATAGATTCAAATTTTATAGGGTGACAACTTAGCAAGAATAACTGTTCTACTCCCTTTGATCAAGCAAGTAAGTTTTTAAATGCATCCTAGATCAATGTCTGGAGTGGGCAATCATTTTCAGAGGTTGTAAACATTGGTTCTTAAAATCGTAGCAAGAAACAGATTATTTACTGGACAATGTTGAGGAACTTACATTTGTACATAATTAATTCCTATAAAAATCCTCATGATCAGGGCCGAAACTAGGGGGGGGGGGGGAGGCACCGCTTTAACAGAAGGTGAAGGGGGCGCCAGAATGAAGATTTTGTTTGACGTTTGATACAAGAATCTATATATACACGAAATTTGTACAAAAATGTCTCGCAGCCGGAAAATTTAAAGGAAAACTTAATCAAATGCATTAAACTTTACAAATAGATAAAAAGATTCATCTACAATACAAAATTGCAAATGAATAAGAAAAAAGGCTTTTTTCATTCTCCCATTCCAAAAGTATCATGTCTATGCCTTTCGCCTTCTATCTTTGACTTCCTGTGTAGGAAAATCACTACCATTTTTCAAGGTCAATTTCTATTGTCAGACACTGTCCACTACTCTTTTTCTTTTCTTTCTTTTTTTTTCCCTCGTCTTGCTATGGGCGATGACTGCCCGGACAATAAAAACAAACAGGAGGGGAAATGCACAAGTAAAACTGTTTTTTTTTAAGAGTATACAGCATTTGTATAGTGGTACAGTAAAAAATCTTGCACAGGGCGTCATATCTTGTAAAGCAAAGCCCCCTGCCTTTATCGCCCAAAATGATTTTTTTTCTCGTCTTTCTGGCATTTCTAGGCGTTTTACCGCCCTGCAGTGGCGTATCTAGACTCATCATTTCTGAGGGGGCTGAGGTGTAGTAAAAGTTTCTAAGAGAGAATCACAAGAATCGGGAAAAATTCCGCTTTAGACATTTTTATCATAACAGGTAACACATCTATTACACAATAAACCTACTATGATGAAAAAATACAAACGTACAGACCATTTCGACAAATGTCGACTTCATTTCAGCCTATACCAAAAAAAAAAAATCCTTTTGATTGAGTTTTCAATGTTTTAATGAATCAATGTTTGGCAAAGCTGATTATGTAGTTCAGTTTTATATAGGGTAGATGTACCAGTTTTGGCCACATTTAGAGAAAATTTGAAATAAGAAATTTTACATTTCTTGATCGATTGAAGCATATTAAATCATAATAACATCATTCTTTAGTAAATTTAATTGTCTTTCTGTTAACTATAATGACTTTCTGCAGAATATTTTAGGTTGTGAGTAATAACTCATCAAGTAATTTATTCCAATTTGTACCAGTTTTGGCCATCTCTATGCACCAGTTTTGGCCACTCCAATATCATGTAGTTTAACAAACATTTTAATTGATAATAAGTAAAAATAAAGCTATTTTATGCAACATCCATTTTACCACACATATATTTGTTTGCTGTATTAAGAGAATTTTGCAAATTTCTTTATGAATTGATAAAAACATCAAATAAAATATACTTATGTTGATTTTAACTGAAAATTTCAATTAAAAGACAAAAAATATATTTAAATTTGATTAATAAAAGGGACAACAGTGCCTATAGGACATAAAGATTAACTATTTAATCAGTTTTATAATTATTCATGGATTGTGGCTTGTTTAGAACACTTGAATCTTCATCAAAGAGATATTTCTTGAAAGCCTTTTCTGATTTTTGTTTGATTTTCATCAAAAAGTTATGAAATCATCTTTTGATTTATATTAGCTTGTGCCTTATTTAAATACCTTGCTTCTTTGCAAGTTATTTTAGGGTGTGATTTCAGAAGCAAATCATACCTGGTCTTCCATCTTGAAATGGAGTTTCTATCTTGCCGGCTACAATTTTCTGGGCAGAATCTTAAAAGTTATTCCATTTTTATAGGAAATAGTATTCTGACAATATCTAAAATTCACTTTTCTAATTGATTTTTAACTTCAATTCCTAGTACCTAGATCTATTACTTGAGATTCAACATTATTAGAGAAAAGTGGTGTCCATCCTGCAAACTTGTGATGTAAGGCAAGAACGGGTTACTCCAAAACTTTGCTAGCTTGTAGTGCTGGCATTAATTTTGAATGGTCTTAATTTTACTTCCTATCTTAGAGCAGTGTTCCCTCTAGGCCATTTGTTAATAGCACAGAATCTCTTTTAAACTTGGTAAAAGGAATCCTGTTCTTTTTAAATAATGTGAAATACATTCTTATTTGTATTTAGATATCTCTAGTAAAGATTTTCACAATATTTAGTATTTCTAAATCCGTGTGCCTGAAATATTGGAAAAATTATGGAACTTCTCCATTTCTTTAGGAAAAATACAAGCAATTAAATCATGCTATAATTTTATTAAACTTTTTACTTTATAAGTTGTAAAATCTTTCAAATTTTATGTTTTAGTTTATTTATCATATCTAAACATTACATATCGCCTCCCGTTTTGTTTTATCAATACTAAACACAATACTATATTTTCTTTAGCAATATCATTCTTTAGTGACTAGCACAATATCCTTCTTTCTAAAGTGAATTATCTATTGGACAGAGAATAACAAAATCTCTTTTATAAGAACTGCCATTAGCCTTGCTTTTATTAATTATTATTATTGAAGCCATTACTATATAAAACAAAATTAAATTGATTTTTCCAGATGTTCTTAAATTTATTAAATGGCTAAAATTCCCTCTATAATGAATCATGTGGCCAAAAGTGGAACATAATGTTGTACCCTTTTTGGCCACCCCCATGGCCATAACTGGTACATATAGCAAATTTAATGCACCAGTTTTGGCCACCCCCTATTAAACTGTTAAAATAATTAAATTAAATGTAAAATTGCAGTAGAGAGAAAGCTTACCTCATAAAACCTAATAGCAATTTGTTTCAGAACAAATAGAACCCAATAAGTGCCTAATGTTGAAAGATTCTGAAAACTTGTCAGCTAAGCAAAAATCTTAATACATGTAAGCACACACTACAGTTTCACACATTTTTTTTTTTTTGCAAGTCATATTTTATCAAAAAATAAACAAATGATATTGTAAATGATAAAAGAGAGTTTGCTTAAAATGTAAGAATGCCTATTATTTGTTAGCATTAATTCACAGGCTAAATATTGGACAAATTGATCCAATGTGGCCAAAACTGGTGCAGTGGCCAAAACTGGTGCATCTACCCTATTTTAAATTAAAAAATAAGTTGTCTATTAGATACTTAGTAAAATTGTTTTTGTAAATTTACTTTGTAGTGGAGAGGGGGGGGCGCCAAAATCCATGCTTGCCCCAGGTGCTAAAAAGGCTAGTTTCGGCACTGCTCATGATTGGTTTATTTTCTTAAATAATACTTAAACAGCAAATAAATAATGTAAAAATATTATATTTTATTTAAATATTTTTTATAATTATTCTGTTTGTAATTATTCTAAATATCTTTATAAGTTGACTGTGAAACGTAGAAGTTGTATGTGGTTTAAAAAAAATAATTTTTAAAAGTTTTTTTTTAAAGTATTCGGTTTGGCCGAATATTTTGCTATTCGGCCAAACCGAATATTCGGCAACTTGGCCGAATACCGAATATTCGGTGCATCCCCAGTACAGACTATCTACTTATTGCTGACAGCTACTCAGGCTATATAGACTTTAAACCTCTGAAGAACTTGACAAGTAAATCCACCATCGAAATCATGAAGGATTGGTTTAATGTACACAGTATTCCAAGAATTCTAGAGACTGACGACTGTAAAAATTACACATCTTGGGAGTTTGAAACATATTCTAAACAGTGGATGTTTCACCATCAAACATCTAGTCCATTATGTCCTAAAGGAAATGGTTTAGCTGAACATGCAGCCCAAATGGCAAAGAACCTCCCAAAAAAAATCCCTGCTGGCTCGGGCCTACAGGCGGAGGTAGATTTCGAAGTTAAGTACTAAATTAACCAACAAAATTTAAATCAAGATTAGAGATAAACCCAGTTCCTCCACTAAGAATGAGCTCTAGGGAGCTAAACATTTTGTGAAAATTCTAATATACACGAATACACACACGCATGCATATGGAATAGGTTTAAAAAATAGCTAAAGCAAATTCAGAGAACCTCAAAGTGATAAATAAGTTAATATTTCCATAGTCGGGTTTTTATCATGTTTTAATACGTTTCTTCAAACTCACAGGACGTTACATATTCACCTGCTGAGGTCCATTTTATTTCCAATATGACGCAATATTTTGTTGTTGTTTTTTAATTCGTCAAACTATTTATTTCATTTTGAGTTTTCATGCGGAAATCTTGCTCTAAGAAACTTATGACGTAATATTCAATTTGTTTTCAATTCGTCAAACTATTTATTTTATTTAATTTTTCACGTGAAATTCTCGCAAAAGAAAAGCAATTGTTGTGGTGAGAATTTTATTGCTTTTTTTTTTAATTGTTGGCAACTGCAATAATGAAAAATATTTATTTTTTTCTGTTATTGTTGTGTAAGAGCTGATTTTATCGGAATCATGTTAAGATGGTATTCAAATTTTTGAACCCTCCCCATTTCCATTCCCTTGGTCCGATTTTACCCATTTTCAATCCCCGCCGAGATATTAGTCATCTCAAAGTTGTTGGCGAGTTTGAAGACGATCCGCGCATAATTGCGACTTTTATCGTGCGGACAAAATTTAGTACATACATATATATATATATATAAACTTTTTAGGTGGGGGTGGTTTTGGGTTCCTGGGGTCCTATAATGAAAAGTTATGAAGGAATTTTTCAAAAGTCGCACCATGATAACGACTGCAATAGGTAGTATTTCTTACGAAATCTACCTAAAATGCAAACTACATGGTCAAGATGTCCACATGGCTCTCTTGAACTTACGAAACACACCCAGAGGTAATCTTGGCTCGCCTGTCCAAAGATTGTTTAGCAGAAGAAATAGAACTACAATTCCTATAAGTGAAGATCTCCTGAAACCTATGCTCTTACAAAATACAACAGAACATCTTCCTGAAGCTCGTTTAAAGCAAAAGTATTATGATGCTTGTGCGAAACCATCAGAACGTATGCCATTCCAGCCAAATCAAAACGTAATGCTGCGAAAAGCACACAGGAATTGAATTCCTGCTAAGGTAGATTCTCAAGCTGCACCTAGGTCCTACAACGTGGTTACTCCATCTGGCACATTCAGACGCAACACTAATCAAATAAAGCCAACTCAGATTAAAGTCAACATAGAGAGGAAGAGGAGTCTGCCACTGAATGCAGAACATTCTCCAACCCCAGACGAACCACCCAAACCTCTCCCACACCTGAATCGTCCAGTTCTGTCACACACGATGCTAAACACCATCACCACAAGATCCTGCAGTCGTCAAATTTATAAAGAGACTTGACCTCTAAAATGGACACATAATGATGGATACGAACTTAACTTTCTAAAGATGGGAGATGTGATAACTGTATCGTCCTTAAATTAATCGTAATCGTTTGCATTATTCTTAAATTTGTTTGTCAATAAATGTCGTATGTGTTCTAAGCTTAGGCTATTATTAATTGCTTTAGATACAAGTTGTTATTACTGAAAGGTTTACATTTTAAATGATATGAGTACAATACAAATGATGGCAGTAGTATCAATATTTGGCGATTTATTACCAACCCCCAACTAACATAAAAGTGCCAAATATTTAAATTTCATTTTTTTATACATTTGCGACTACGCAGAAAAATCTTTTTCAAGCTCATAATTTTTTTTTTTTTTTTTTTTTTTAATGCGTGTTTACAATGAATAAAAGAGTGCTTGCCTTAAGAAGTATATGGAACACATTTCATAATTTTAATTTTTTTTTTAAATATAAATTCCACATTGAGTTTAATTCGAATTAATTAAAAAAATATTAAATTATTTGTCGATGCGTTCAAGGAAATATTTTAGGAGGTAGTGGAAATTTCAAGCTATTAGTTTGTAAAAGATAAAAAATTTGCAAAATATTTCTCACTTTCTAAACAAATAATTACATACACAAAAGAAATACACTAGAAGAGAATAAAATGATAAAACACCAAATTATTTTGAAGACCAACTTACGAATTTCACAAAGTAAAATGTCATCTTATCTAATAACTTTTGGTTCCCTTTTCTCAAAAAGGTAAAAAGTAAAAGTTTAGTTTAGGTTTGAAAATGATTACGTCACAGTTAAAATCCCCGGTATTTTACATCTAAAACATGACTCTACCTTGATTTCATTGGTTGGTTTTCAGCAAACTTATCTTTAGAGTACTTTCATTTTTCAGTGTTGGGGAGGGATACACAGAGCCGCAACCAACAACATATGAGGCCAGTTAATAACTTTTATGACGTCAAATGGACTGCACTCGGGGCTAACGTAGCGGCGATTTTACAAACCATCACGCACAGCGCGATTGGGGGCGCTAATTTACAAACCCTCAAGCTTTGAACACCCTTGGCGAAAGGGAAATGTAGCCAAATAATTTGGCGAGAAGAGATCAGTATGCGCATGCGCGTTTGGTAGGTGTCCAAAGTTAGAGGGTTTGTAAATTAGCGTGCGCATGTGTGTATCATCGTCGGTGTAGGTAGAAGCTTGAGGTTTTGTAAATTAGGAAGAAGTTAATATTTTGATATTGGATTAGATAGAATTTTCTTTTAGCGTATTATCCTTTGGAAATATTGTTAAATTAGCGAATAAACGTGGCAATTTTAAACCAAAAGACTTCTATTTGGTATGTAATGATGTTTTTTTTATATATATAATTATACATTTTGTATTTAAATGTAGTTTTATTAAAGTTTCGTAATAGTTGAAGGAATTTAAGTGGTAGCATGTGTATTTTTATAAATTATTGCTTTGAGGCAAAATTATTATTATTTTTTTTAAGGTTTTTATTAATGTTACAAATGATACTGTTTTAGTAAACATGTATAATTAGCTATTTTCCGTTTCTCTGTCCCTACTTTAGAGTACTTTAAAAAATCGGCGTTTATCTTTTGAATCAAACATTTATTCTTGTATTATATTTTGGTTTTCATTTTTTAAATATTAATATGTTTAAGGTGCTTTTATTTTTTAAATATATATAATTGTGCTTAAGATGTTTTGATTTAAAATTCTTAAGATGTTGAGGCTCTCATTTTGTGAATTCTTATAACTTTATCTTCAAATTTGATAAAAATGTAATGTAAACAAAAGAACTGTTTTGCCGTATCGTATCCTTTTTTTTAAATAGCAAAAATTTATTGTAATATTTATATCACTTTAAAAGTATTTTTTCATAATTAGCATTATGTGATAAATATTTACATGCTACAGTAGCATAATTATTTCTTTTTTTGTCTAATGGTTTTAAACAAGCATACTTACATTTCTTAGCTAATAAATAGTTATTCATTAGTAAATAATATTTGCTTTTCAAAAACTAATTTCTGTATATGTATGCATGTACCCATTAGATTTTTTTTTTTTTTAGTTTGCTACATGCTTTAGCTACAACAGTTGATGATGGAAAGGCAACAAGGATGGTGCGAGTAGGTGTTAAGCTGGGTGATCTGTTCATCAGTTATTGCCACTAACATGACAACGGTCAGTGCAGAAGGTGCAAAATTCAACTAATATCTAGTACAGTTGCAGCATCGCTGGTTGCTTATTTTTGTGTTGGCCCGTTGGAATGCGTCTGGGAGGCTATAGATTAGAAAGAATAATCTTTAGTCTTTTAGATTCAAACTTGCAGGCTAAATCACATTTTATATGCTGCATGGAAGCTACTTCTTTTTGTTTTATTGCCTATCTTTATGAGAAGTAAGTAACTTATTGCTTTTTAGAAATTTTTAGTGCTTTTATGTACTGTTCATATAAGAGTAAATTTATTTAATATTTTTTGATTTAAGACAATTTTTAAGGAAATTAATAATTATCAATTGTGTATAATCAGAACAATCGCATAGATTAAAATAAAGACTTTAATATACTAAGATTATTGTTTGAGGAAGTACCATGCTTAAAATAAGCATAAATAAAATGTAAAAAAAAAAATAAGCACACTTTTATTAGTGTACTCAGATAGAATAGAATATTCCGAGCATTCCGGATTTGGGGTCCTATACTGTATTAATATCTGTAACTACTTTTTGAAATAATAAGATGTATGAGATCAAAGAAAGTTTTGGGATTGGCACGTCCAACTAGTTTTTTTTATTTTTATTATATGAACATCCTGATCCCCCAGCGTTGTCCAGTCTTGTAATCATAAGCTTAAAATATCTCATCAGTGTTGAAGGATTTTATATTTTCACACGACAATCTGTCTAAACAAGCCGAATGATGGAGGTTGCACTGCCTTTGGCAGTGTAAACTCTCGAATGTGTATGATTTTATATTTTTAAATGAAAATCTATCCAAACAAACCTAGAGTTGTTGGCCCCGCTGCCTTCGGCAGCTTGCACTAAGCCTATTACGTACGCCTGGTCTCTTTTTAAATGTATTTTTAAATAAAAGACCGGAATAACTCGAGATAACTTTACATATACCTAAAATCAATGCTGAATGATTTAAATGAAAATTTTTCCAAATGAACGTAGTGTTGGGGGCCCGACTGTCTCCAGTAGTGTAAACCCTCGAATTTGTATGATTTTATATTTTTAAAGGAAAATATTTTCACACACTGATCGCCTGTTTACCAATATCACATAAATATACTAGAGGACTGAAGCGACCGAAATTTTCTGACCCTGGTTCAGACCTTGCCAGAGATATGCTATCTTGACCCAGTGTAACAGCTAAAAGCTCAGTCCCGGTCTTAGCCAATCAAAAGTTATTATTCACGTTATTTTATTGCCACATTTACGATCTCAGAAACCAAATTAATGGAAACAGAAGCATATTTTTTCATTATTTAAGTATTAAATAATGAAAAATTTGATAAAAGCATAATTTGCAAAATTTAAATAAATTTCTAAATGCAAGTTTAATTTACATAATTTATAAGGGAACCTGAATTTAAAACTTGTAATTGCACTCAATTTTATCAACATTACTATAAACTAATTTATTTTAACATTATACTTCCAATAAACTTGATAGTTAACATGAAATTAATCTGAAATTAAACGAAAATTCCTTATATTATTCAGATCTATCTACATTTCTATCATTTCAGTAACAAATTAAACAAGTCTGAAATTGTACGTCAAATGTGGCAAATGAGGTGCGTTCGTATGATAACTGTTTCATAAATATTCAGATTTTGGTGCAATAGCTGTTGCACTCTTATGAAAAAAGGCACAAATACAAAATTTATTACGATTATATATATTAAGTTCGGCAGTACGGAAATAATAGGACTCGATCTTAAATAGGATGTCATCACCATGGCAACATAGAATATCATGACCTATCATGGGATATCATTGAATTAATGACTTAGGATAGTATTTAATTCAAGAATGAAGAAAACTTTTATTAATATCTTTTTCAGTTTTGATTCAATTTTCATAAAAATTTGAAATGACTCGACAAAATTGTGCAACGATTCTATATATTCAATTTTAAACCATTTGGTTGGATAATTTTTGCGTTGTTATATGCTTACAGACGATCCGACCAGAAAATGATTATAGGTGCTATGTATTTATATTTATTATTATGAATGCACCTAAAAAAGTAGCTCTCTCTATATATATATTTCACCTTCATTTATTAAGCAAAAATAAAAGCATAATCCTGTTTGTGCTGTCGTGTATATGTCATGCGAACATTTTCAAAAGGTGATTGTGTTGTGTAGCCAATTTAGTTGCTTTTTTAATTCAAAATAGCTAGCAGAATTTCTGAATAGTTACCTTCACTTCATTAATTACGGAATGTCTATCATTGAATAAAGCAAAAATTACTATTCAAAATTTCAGGCAAATTAATAAAAAATATGCTAAATTGAAAACATCGGTAGAAGGGGGCCTTGCAACAATTCTTGCACACAGCCTCGCTTTCGCTAAGGGCAGCTCTGATCCATATTCTATGTATTGGAGACTTAAGAATCTGAAAAATGCTATACAGTAAAATTTTCTATAAGACGAAATTAATTAGGAAAGAAAAAATATGCGTTATAGACACGTTCTTTTCTTAGCAAGTTTAAATGTATTATATTCTTTTCTCACATATTATTATATACTCATTTTGCTTGAATCAACACATTTTTCTGTTTAAGGCAGGATTCCGTCATAGGTAGGTTCAGGGGTGTAAAAATCTAGGTGCCAGCGGATAGTTTCTCACCACTAAATTTTAATAGGTTTTGTCGCTTAAATTTTATTACCATTCTTACAAAAAAATTAGACAAAAAATAGCAAATAAAATTTAGTGGTGAGAGACTCTCCGCTGGCGCCTAGATTTTTACATTCCTGGGAAGGCTGTTTTTCACATGTTTTATTGCCTAGAAATTGCTATTCTTTAAAAATAATATTTTTAAAAGTTTAATTATAGAATTATGGCGATTTAAAAATTTATGCATTTTTTGTAAAAATTTTCATGAAGGGCCAAATTTTACTGATTTTTGCATGGAACAGGCCATGCTGAGGCAATAATCTTCATACTTGCTGGGCTGAGACCAGCACTTAAAATTTTGGCCCTTGCAAACCTTTGAAGAATGAACCCATTCCCGGTTTTTTCACTCCCAAAAATTCAGATACCAAAGATGAGAAATTTAATATTAATGAGATTTTTAAATAAATGTAAGCGAGCAGAAATTTTCAGACCCAGACGATCAAAATATATTGGTCCTGCCTGGGCTAAACTTTTAGCATTTATGCTAAAAATTTGACCCACCCAGCCAAGAAAAATCAACTAAATCAAGCCCAGAGTCTTAACCAGACTCCATTTTTGATAGAAAATCAGATAACTTCTTAATCAACATTATCCTATAAATAAAATTATTTAAGATATATTTTATACATACTCATGTAAAAATTTTGCAGTTGCAGCTTAAACTAGTATGTCCACAAGCTATGAAATATGGAATGACAACATTATTGATTACTCGGAGAAATTCATTTAAATGGACATTACTACATTTTTTTTTTCTAATGAGTCACCATGACTCATTAGGAAAAATAATGTAGTTTAAAATGGAAGAAAAACATTTAAGAAAAAATAATTTTGAAGCTCTATAAAGATTTTTTAAAATATATTTCTCTATAATTTAATAAAATGAAATAAGCTTCTAAAGATTTCGTCGAACAAAGGAAAATTTCACTGTTATTTTCGCAAAAACCTGCCGGTCTAACACGGCCATCCCAAAAAAATAAGTAGTACTCCAGTCCTGGTCTGGCAAGAGTCTGCAGATAAAAATTAAGCTTGAGCATGGTCCAGCCCGAGTCTAATAAAAAGAGATTAAAAAGGTCCGTGCAGATCTTAATATGTACATTTTAAGTAAAAATCCTATGAAAATGATTTAAAACAATATTCATAGGTTACATAAAACAAATTAGCGGATATAAATTTTTAAAATGTTTAATATTCCATATTTTCTAAGAAAATATTCTATTTGTGAAAAATGTATTTTCTAGAAAAAATCCCATTTTTTTCCCCCTCTATCCATAAGAAAACAATAGCAGGTAAAATCAGGTTACAAGATCAAATGTTGGACTTTACTCTGATCTGCAAGGTCCGGATTGTATCCTAAACGAATCCAAAATCTCTGCTGAAAGTCAACTTGAGACCCGACAGGAACAAATTTTTTCAACAGAAATATTAAAACCCAAATCTAAAATGAAGGAAAATCAATCATATTTTAATGCATTTACGAAAAAGTAGTCTACAATTATATTTCTTGTATCAAATTATTTTGGCTTTTACCATTTAAACAAATATTTAGCATCTTCTTTTTTAAAAAAAAAAAAAGTTAACTCGAACGAATCAAATTCCAACCCGAACTGAACATTTAAAACCAACCAGACTCACAACGGGGGAAAAAAACGTGCCAACCCAACCGGAACTTCAGTCGAGTTTGTGTACTATCCGATTATGCGACCCAATGCAGGATTCAATTCTGTACCAAGTGATTGAAATAAATATAAAATACAACTTTGAAATGTTCATGCAAGAAGTATTTTAAAAATATCTACAATAACGCCAAATATTCTTAGAAACGACCATAAAATAAAACAGATTCAATTGCATTGTTAAAATATCTTGTATTTAAGAAACAGCACAGTGATGGTTAGTATTTTTTTTTTTTTTCCCTTGGTAATCATTTCATGTATAAATGCTTTTAAAGCAAAATCTTCTAATTGAAATCTATATTTATTTCTTTGAGATTGTGACAGCTAAACTGTTCCAAACAGAGTGATAGAAGAAGGGAGAAAAAAGAGAAAATCATGAAATTTCTTGCAGATTGATTGGAATTAAATAAAAAGTTTTGATTTGTTTTTGAGAACTTTATTATAAAATACGCATACACACATAAATAACGGTTGTATTCACTATAAGTCATTTTTAATTTTAATCGTATAAAAACTATTGGTGCATTTATTAATACTTAACAAAATCTAATAGCATTTTTCAGTTTTTGATAAGGGAAAAAACATTTAGAAAATGCTGAAAGTTGATTTTTTGAACTGAATTTCCAGATAAGACAGCTCAGGGAAGGTCATCATCAAATAGCCATCGTTTGTAACTTAAGATATAATACATTTATCGAAAATGGAAAAACGTATTCGATTTCAAATCACTTTGATAGATATGCCAGCAAATTCTATGCTTTTCCGTTTAAAATTACTGGATCTCGATGAATTATTGCACGAGGTTTCTTTTTAATCTCCCCCCCCCCCCCCTTTAAAGAAAGTCTGTATTTCCGATCTACAGATTCTTTTAGAAATGATTAAAATGAGAATTTTCATATCTTATTCAATTGACGAAATGGGATGTGATAATGTTATTTTATTTGTACATAGCACTAAATATTAAAATTAATATGTTTATTATCTATTTGTAAATAATTTTAATATATGGCACGGTGAAAATAAATGTCATTTTATCCCGTTCGAACACGCTATTTAAGATACTTGAGATAAAGTTGAGACTGCTAACGCCCAATCGTTCTCATGTGTCTCTTCAGTGTATAGAAAAGTTTACTCAATTTCAACGGGATTTTTTTTCTTTTAAATATTATTTATAATGAATTATCAATTTTGAATATCATACTTATATTATTTATATCAAATTAATAATTTCATATTTTGGTACTTGTGGTTTCTAAAATTCAGTTTAATTAATTTTTTTTGTTGCAGAATCATTCGTGATATACCAAGGTAATGATGCAATTTATCATCCGTGCCATATGCCAGAATTTAAGCTGCAGATTTTGTGCAATTTCAGTGTAGTTTTTCGTATTTATATTATTTAAATCATATTAATAATTTCGAATTTTGTATTTAAATTATTTACTTCTAATTAATAATTTCATTTTTATAATTTCTTAATTCAGCTTATTAATATGTTTCTGTTTAGCATGTCATTCGCGATTACTGCGGAAATTTCACATGCGGCGTTTCTTCCAGAAATTACGGTTAGTAAGGGAAATTTATTCCCAACAAGGGCAAGAATTCTTCAAAATTTCCTAAATCCTCCTTTCGGTAATTACCGCTTGTGATAAAAATGTCATTTAAATTCCCTCTCGAAATTTCAGTTTCCTCTTCTTTGTGCCACCCTTCCCCAATCACAACATTTTAAATTCTTAGATCTATTTTTCAGTGATTTTTTTAGGGTACCATACTTAAAAAAAGAAAATGGAGCCATTATAAGTTAATCGTGTTCACATATTTATAGATTTTTAGCTATCCACAAATATTTAAAAATATATATATTAAATTAAAAAAAAAAATAGGGTGACTAACTAAGTTACTTTATTTTTTTTCGGCATGTGTGTATCATGTTGGGTATTGTTGGAAAGATCTTGTAACACCGTATTCAAAAATATTTGTTTTAATTTTAGATATTGTCAAAAATGTAATGCAAAAGTATGTTCCCCCCACAGCATATTTCCAAATCAAGTGAAACTAAAAGGGGCAGTAGCAGTTTATTCTAACTTTGCTGGAATATTATGGTGATTATCCTGGGTGACATAATTTTGGAGAAAGTCGCATTTTCCGTTAAACACAAACTTAACTTTGCAGGGCTCAGTGGCAGCATTTTTAACTATAAAAGTTATAAAATTGACAGGCCTGACTACTCAGGCGATTTGGAATCAAATAGCAATTTCCATTTTTTAAATAAATAAATTGCTTATCAAGTAAAATGAGATTTTTGTCACATAACAACAGGTTTTTCTCCTTTCCCATGCTATCACGTACAGAAATTCGATTCAAAACTCCAACTTTGACAATATTTTGGCTAAAAATAGAAAACGCCATTTGATTACATAGTTCCTGAATAAGAACACCTGTCAATTTTACGTGTTTCTGAACAGCGAACAAAAATGAATTCAGTAATGTGTCAGAAAGTTGCTTCTTTGTATTTGAGCCTTAATTACAGAGAAATATTTTCAAGAATCTACTTTTTACTATACGGCTTCAAAAGTTGTGATGTTTTTAACCTTCTTTTTTTATTTTATTCTAAATTACGTTAATTTTCTCATGAATGTCTAAGCGTCTAACATTGCTGTTGCTATTGTGTATTTTCTGTCTTGTGAACACATATAATCTAAAATATGCTGTAAAATTTTCCTATAAATATGTATACAGTATTCTTTAAAAATATCTCAATCTTAATTGTATGCAGGGTTGGAAGGTTTTTGACGTGTGTCAGTTCATGTCGGGTTTAAATCATCATGTCAAAAACCTCAAATACAAAATTGATTTGTAAAAATTCACATTAAATGTCACACATGACAACATTACATGTAATATTTTAAATTCACTATTACTGTATATCAATAATTAGTACATAGTAAAGTATTATTGTTAAGTACAACTTTTTAACAGGCTAAAATTTTTATTTTTTGTAAAACTGTATTTTTTTAAAAAATAGACATTAAGCTCACCTGAGCTGTACATTTTTTCTCTTACTTAAAATCGTTTTAATTTCTCTTACTTTTGAGAGCTTAAAGCATTAGCTAGACTTTTTTTTATACAAAAAAAACTTTGAAAAATGCAGATTTTTTTGTATATATAACAAGATAATGTGCATCAATGTTATTCTAGTCTAGGCAATAACCATTTCATTGAAAATTGAAATTGGATTCTTAAGCTTAAACATTTACAAAATAAGAGAAGTAATTAAAAAAAAAGCTTAAAGTCAAAATCTTTTTAAAACATGCTTTCTTTAAATATATAAAAATGTTTTTGATTTTAAAGCTGAACAAAATTGGCTCGGTCTTCTAAAAGAAAATTCCTTTAAGCCCCATATTGAAAAAGTGCACAATAGAAACCATATCATTGTTTGGCTTATATTTTGTATCCCAACCATCAGGGGCAAGGGTTGACTGATTTAACAGTTGATTCAGCTCGCGCTTGAGCTACAGAGAGAATTCATGGATGCTTACCCATATTATTGTGTATGAAGCTAAAGAATCCCCTTTCCTGTCTTCTTATTTCAGTGCTATAGGAGGGACCCCATTTCTTGGTGGAAAGGTATCATTAAATGCAATAGCTTTTTGAGCCTGCTGCAAAACTTGCTCATCTAGCAATGCTTTTGCTATCAAGTCCTACTAGCTCAGCATCAATTAAGAGACAGGCTATTTTCTAACGCTTCATACACTCTAAACTCAGAAATCATCTGGGTGTAAATAAATGTGCTAAACACGTTGTGTGCTGCAGCATGCTGCGTGGTAAAATTGACCCAGATTATTTAATTGTACAAAATGATTTTCTTCTGATTGAAAATTCCAAAAAATAAAAATATTTTATTGCAATTAATAATTTTTTTTTATTATTAAATTACAATAAATTTAAATAAAAGATCGCATAAATCCTTGACTTATTTAATGTTTACCTATTGTTGTTAAAATGTTTTAGTGTGTTACATGTATTTGGCAGTTTTTGACAGTTTAAACCAGTTTTTGATGCTTGTCATGTCAAAAACCCAACCCTGATTGTATGTTAAGAAAAACTGGAATTTTTTGTAGAAATTGAGCCGCGTCTGATTTAATTTATTTATTTATTTATTTTTTTTTTGCATGGGCCAGGACTGGACTGAACTTTTAATTTTTACATCATACCGGGGAAGCTTTCGCTTGGGCCGGGCTGGGTCTAGAAATCTGACCTGTGTAGACCTCTAAATGAATAAATGTCATTTATAAAGCTATCAAGATTTTTTTCAGTGTCTGGGACATAATTATAACCAATGTATTAAGATATATCCACAGAGATTACATGCACAGCCTCCCTGTTCATTAAAAAAAAAAAAAAAGTGAAAGGACAGGATCCCGAAAATATCTTCTGTATCTGGTTTTAAATAAGGAACATTAAAAATATCAATTGGCTAAACTTAAAAAAAAAAAAAAATTATACGTAAATTATACTCATTTTAAAATTATCTGTGAACATTTTTACTTATAAAACAGAATCAAAATAATAATATATAGGCAAACAAATAAAGGATATTCACTTTATGAGGGAATTGACTGATGAGTGGACTGGATCACACCTGCAAACTGTATCGTTAAACGGAAAGAATGCAGTTGTTTCTACCCTTTAATAATCAGACTTATCACTGATTTGCACCATGTTTCACTGGCTGGCATGCATTTTTTTTTATTAAATTAGAGTCAAAGTCTTATTTTCACAACTGCAGAAAAGTTAGAAAAAAAAAATTCAGTGGTCAACTGGAGAAAATTTTGCTATAGCTGTTTCTTAAGGCTCCTCTGCACTGAAACTCCCCGATCGCGAAATCCCATGTTAGCCTATGGGAAAACTTTCAAGCGTGATTACTCATTACCTAATATAATTATTATAATACCGTTTTCACATACTGTAAGTAGACGTCAGATGCTGATGATGTGTGTTTTAAAAAATTATCTCCGTAAATTTTAAGTACGTAAAAAATTCCTATAAACTTTGCAATTTCCATTTGATTAAATTTTATCATCTTCTTAAAGATACTTAAAATTTACGTAGACAATTTTTAAAAATGCACATCATCTGCATCTGATGTCTACTTTCTGATGGTGTAAACGGTATTTTAATAATTATATTAGGTAATGAGTCATCGCGCTTGAAAGTTTTCCCATAGGTTAACATGGGATTTCAAGTTCTGGGAGTTTCAGTGCAGCGGCCCTTTAACATTGCGAAAATTCGCTATAAAAGGATAATTTAGCATTAAATACAATAGGAAAACGGCAGGACCAAAATGTTAACATCTTCTATTAATTTAAATTTGTGTTGTAATGAAAGCATAGCCTTAAAGAGAGAAATCCTGATGAATTTAGGAAATGCATGCTATTCTGGACAGGGGCAGTTTTCAAATAGAAAGTGGTAACTCTGGTTTCTAAAGTCCACATGGGAAGGGAAAAAATAGTGCAAAGCAGATACTGGGAAAAGGGTCGGGTGCCTTCTCCATATCTAAAAAGAGCAGCATGCAGTGCCCTTTGAAAAATGTCAAATGTAAACACCAGGGTTCGTTGATATATATCAATGGATATATATCATGATATATATCTTGATATATATCCGATATTTATTTTTAAAATATCAAGATTTTTGATATTTTCAAATTCTTTACATTTATTTTCAAAATATCAAGATGTTTGATAGTTTGTATATTGATATTTATTTTCAAAATATCACCGTGCAAGGTAATTTTGATATTTTTCACATTCAAACCAAGTGTAAATGAAATTTTCACCTGTTATTGACTGTGTCATTCTGTAGATAATGAACTTTTGCCTCTGGCAGTGACTTTTTTAGGAAAAGAAAAAAACAAATCTTTTCCAAGCTTTATGTTTCAAACTTTTATTTTTAAATGTAGAACTAATAATTATATTAGACAATCAATTCAGAACAGCCATTGAAAGATAAAATGTAATTTTGATAATCATTTATATACAGCCAGGGTTCATTGATATATATCAATGGGTATATATCCAATATTTATTTTCAAAATATCAAGATCTTTAATATTTTCATTTTACTTGATATTTATTTTCAATATATCAAGATGTTTCATATTTTCTGCATTTGATGTTTATTTTCAAAATATGAATGTGCGCAAGATATTTTTGATATTTTCAGTCGTAATTTGTAATATTTCAGTGTAAATGAAATAAATTTTCAACTGTTATTGAATGTGAATCTGTAGATAAAGAACTTGTCTCTTCTGGATGTGACTTTTTTAGTCAAAAAAGAAAACAAATATATTTTTCAAACTTTAGATTTGAAGCATTTTTTTTTTTAATGTTGAACTAATAATTATGTGGGACATAATTAATTCAGAACAACCATTGAAAGATAAACTGACTAATTTAAATAAGCAATTATATACAGCTTCATTGGAAAATAATCTTTTTTCAAGTTTTGGTTCAGTTGAGTTTGAACTATACAGCATGTTAGGAAATATGAAATAAAACATTTTATACTTACATTTATGTTAAAATTTTTCAATTAAAAAAACTTTTTTGTATTTAAAATTTTGTTTTGAAAATATCTGATTTTTTTATACTTGGTCTTGATACTGAATCCTATAGTTAGTTTTTTTATAAGTGTAGAAATAAAATTATTACTGTTTTCAATTATTTCATCTTCAATTTTGTTCTAAGTGAAAAAAAAAAAGAAAAGAAAAAGAAAAATGCATTTTTATATTATTTTTTGATTAAGTTTTCATGTTAAGTGCAATATATTTTAGTTTCTAATCTATATTATGCTTGAAAACATTTATTATCAGCGGTAAGTTGGCTGCTTTGAAAATATCGGATATATATCAAAATATCGGATATTTTTGATATTTTCGAAAATATCATGATATTTACGAACCCTGGTAAACACCAATTTAAAGATTAAGACAACCGATAATCATTTTCAGAAACACCAAAAATTCAAATAAATAACAATAATAGCTCAGATAATTTGAGACAAAAATCATGAGAAAAGAAATTTATACCAGTAGAAAAAAAAAAAAAAAAGATTGCAAAATTAGATATTAACATAATTAGTCTACTTTAATTAAACTTATAAGAATATACATTTCAAAGTTGAATTACATTATAGGAAAAAAATTTCTTATTTAAGGAACTGTAAACACATAATTAGAGATCAACTGAAAATTAATTTTCATTCAAAAATCAGACTTTCTCCGAAAATGCTGCTGGATCGAAACTATTAGTATTCCAAAAATCTCATTTCTTCCTTCAGAAATTTTCAACATTATTTAATGATTTGAGCTGTAATGGCTCAAATGAGACACTCTTTATTAATTACTATAAACTTCACTGTTTATCAGTCATGACTGACTCGAGACATGAATACAAATTACAAAGCAAGCAATGCATATATGACTAAACTTTGAAGGTGCTTTTCATGTGCTCATTAAAAGCTGCAGACTTAACAGTAACAGAACATTTTTAGTTTGAAACCACAGAAGTTTTTCCAATACTCTTTGAGAAAGTTCTAGTATAACAAATGATCATTTACATAATAAAAGATACATTGAGGTATGCATATCTAAAACATTTTTTAATTACTTGAAATTCATATCATTAGAAAATCACATGTGTAATGTAGATGAATTACATTTTATTTTATATGAAAATAAAAAGTTTCGGTCAAAGGCACACAGAGCCAAATTGGACCACACATATAATTAATTCATATATTTATGTATGTATTAATACCTTTAAAAAAATTATGTTTTCGTTTTTGGCCAAAAATAGGAAGCTTACTGAAATTCAGTTTCAGTCGATCCTTACACATACCTTACATAGCCCTGTGGCAAAAGTTTTGTAAACTTTCTGCTACGACAAGCCTCAAAAACAGCAAAATTTTTCTGCAACGTGGTATTTTTTAATAGTAGAAATGAATGGCAAATTTGTACATAATATAATTAGGAAAAAGACATTGAAGAACTAATATAGCTTAAAGCAGGTGTTATATGTAATGGTCTAATCTGTTTTTAAACTGCATGTAAAAAACAACAAAAAAACTAAGTTTAATGAACCAGCATTAAAGGAATTGTTTAGCCTATTTCGAGTAATTTACAATAAATAAATTGTCCCAATACTTTTCTTAAGAATTATTTATTGAGTACGAGCTTAAATTCTTGTAATTTGTTGCATTGCACCATACATTTAAAAGCTATAAGATCAATTTATTGGAAGGAGGGAGAAGGATTGTACATACATACTTTAATTATGTCAAATAATTAAAATATTAAAAATAAAATTTAATAATATATTTCTAAATAAGTTGTCTGTCATACAAGCAAACATAATTTTCTATATTTGATATGGAAAGCAAGCAAAATAAAAAAGGAAACAATAAAGGATTAAGCAGAAATCATTTTATCGATTAAATTATTTTAAACTTTATATATATATATATAAACTTGTCAAAAATAAAAAGATTTCTTTCAAGTGAACTGCAACATATAATTTAAAAAATAAAATATATTTTCTGTATGATGTAATGTAAAAAAGGGCTACATTTATTGTTTATAGTATGATAAACAGTAAGAGGAGACCATTTATGCATTTTCAATATTTCAGGAAAACAAACAGTGAATGAAGATTTATGTTACTTAAAAAATTTAACAATGAGAAGTAACATTAAAATGAGTTTCTCAAAAGAATATGATGAAGACTTATCTTTATGAAGATAAAGTTAGGCCTAATAATGCTTAAATAAAAACAATACTTAAGCCAAAAATTTTTAAAACTGAATAAAATATACAAATAACATTCTTGAGAAATAACAAAAATACTTGTTAATTATATGAATTTTTCATTACAATATACACAAGATATTTAAATTTCCTGTTCAAAAATTTTGTTTACACTAAGAAAAAACAAATATGGCTTCCTTTAGTTTACTTGTTAACTGCAGCTGTGAAAACCTATTTAAAATAGCTATAGTAAAGATCTAATAAAGCTTAAATAAAAACAATTCTTAAGCCAAAAATATTTATAACTGAATAGAATATACAAATAATATTCATGAGAAATAATAAAAATACTTATGTTAATTATAAGAGCTTTTCAATACAAGATATTTAAATTTTTGTTTACACTAAGAAAAAACAAATATGGCTTCCTTTAGTTTAGTTGTTAAAACTGCAGCTGTGAAAACCTATTTAAAATAACTATAGTAATATTCTTGAGGTGCAGAGGAAACAAATATCAAAACAATTATTAAACTATTTTAGAAGGAATGCTTATAATATATTTTCATAGACTATAATAACACACTGATGTACTTTTAAATTCATATACAAAGACTAGTCAAGTTAACAGCTTTGAAGAAGATATTGTTTTTCATTTGGCACACTAATACCTGCAGTTTTAAAACTGAAATAATCAAATATTTGAAAACATATAATCATTTTAAAATATACTTTATTAATTATAAAATAATAGACTATCCTACCAATATCAAAAGGTTTTTTTTTTTTTTTTTTTTTTTAAATATATATAAAACACTGATTCAAAGATTAAGACAACAAACCGGTGGCCATCTTGAAAAACACCAAAAATTCAGATAAGTAACAATACCTGAGATAGATAATCAAAGACCAATAAAAAAGGAATTTTTACCAGAACAAAATAGAATATAGCGAAACAACACCGAAAACTGGCGATATGTAACAATTAAATAATAAAACTTTGTAAAAAATCACCATAAAATAAAAAAAATACACAGGACGCGTTTCAAGCTAAAAAATATTAACAGCTTGTCATCAGCTAAAGTTCTTGTCCCCTTACAGACACGTGTTTTACTTTAGTTTATGACGAGCTGTTAATATTTTTAGCTCAAAACGCGTTCTATGTATTGTTTTTATTTTATGGTGATTTTTTTACAAAGTTTTATTATTTTAATTTTAACAAACTAGAATGTTATAAAATTCGATCTTAAGATAATTAGCTTGAATGCAATGTATTAGATTATGCATTTCAAAATTCATTCACACTTAGGGATTAAATTTCATAATTTTAGGAACTGTAAATACATAATGTGCAGTATTAAATGAAGAAAACAAAAACAGTCAATGTAATGTACTCAAATCATAAAAGATTAAGATGTAAAAGTTTAAGGTTATTTTTTATATTTAATTATAACAATTGAGTACTTACCACAAAGTTTACAATGACAGGATACGTACGAAAAAATATTTAGCTGGACCTGATTTACTTAAAGAAAACTTTGACTTAACAGTTTGCATCATCCTCAAAACAGCTTTCTGTAGAATGGTCAACTAACACATCCATATGGTCGCCTAAGAGCTAGCAAAAAGACATTTAAAGGCAAGAAAAGCAATTGCATTTCAAGCCATTTGAATGCTTTCAACTGGCTGAATATCAGAGTCAACAACAACTCATCTAAAGTCCATAATTTTGATCTGAAAAAAAATTGGTTTTAAAATTAAGAAAATAATAAAAACAAATGGCTTAGATGTCTTATTAACCCAGGTTCTGCCATCTTGGATTTTTTTCTTGCATGAAAACTCCTTTTTCGCCAAGTATTAAACGTCACCAATGGTTAAATATTGTTGATAGATTAATATAATATTGAAAAAATTAGAATATAATAATTATAACTATTAATTGAAAAACAATTTTTAATTCAGGCCAAGAAAAAAATCCAAGATGGCAGACCCCGGGATAATAAGACATCTGTTCCAAACAAATCATCATACACAAATTGAAGACTTACAATTTATATAAACAAGTCATGCATACACAAACTGGACAGTTTATAAAAATACAGTCTAGGGATACTTTGCATCAATCTTTTTAGTATGCAGATGTGCAACAGATTTTGTTTTAAATGAGAGGGAATCGGAGAAGGCTGTAGATAGTGTTTTCATTTTAAATGCTAATTACATAACTACTACAGATAAAAGATGTAACAAATTGTAATTCGAATGCAATCTTTTTAAATTATAAACTAAAATAAAAATTGTATTTGTATGTTTAAAAATTTTAACAGCTTGATGTATATTTTGTAATATTTGATTACAGAAAAATTCGAACTGGATTTTACAATTCAAATAATTTTTTAGCATGACATGTTAGGCTTAAATCAACTCGCAGCAAGTATCGTAAAAATAAAATAACTTTAAAAAGTAGTACATTATTTTTAAAAAAAATCAGCATAAATTAGGAAAAGTTATATTCAATAATATGTTTAACATAAATAAAAGACATACCATTCCGAGAAGTATTTATTGCGGAAAATACCACGTTGCAACAAAATCACCGTTCCCTTTCACATTCGGGATTCAAAACTCTCGTCAATTCATTGATTCATTCTCAAATTCTCACTCCATTCCAGCGCGCACTGACCTTCTCTCGCCAAATTATTTGGCTACATTTCCCTTTCGCCAAGGGTGTTCAAAGCTTGAGGGTTTGTAAATTAGCATTGGGCTAGGTGTCGAATGGTGATTGGTTCATCGACCAAGACAGGAGGGGTTTAATTCGCTTGAACAACAACATTTTCCAGTTCTGCTGTTTTTCGTATTTCTGTCCTATTTTTCGTTCCGAAAACAGTGAAAATGAATTGAACAAAGAACGTTTCATATTTAAAAGACCTTTATAAATGTTTTGATTTTATACACCCCACCAACCGAATCTAATCCAATCTTCAGATTATTTTTAATTACATTTACTGATAAAAGACATAAATAAATTTGCGGCGTAAAACTGCTGAAATTCTTGATATAATAGAAAAGTTTTTTTTTCTATAGTTGAGATTTCAAATGAAAATGAGTATAAAACACTTAGATCAACTGTATCTAATGAGGAGAAAGCTCATGTGCTCATTAATATAATTTCATTGTATACTAAATCAGATTGGAAATAAATTTCATTGTATACTAAATCTAAAATCTTCCCAAAAGTTTGTTTAAAGTATTTGTATATTTTGTACTATTTGAAAAGTAATTTATAATATGACAAGCTTCAAAATAAACAAGTAAAGAAATTCTTTGCAAACTTATTACAGCGTGACATAATTTTTATTATAATAAAACACTCATACTACAATATATATTAAAACACACATACACACATAAATAACGCCTGCATTCAACATTTAAAGGTATATATATAAATATTATACAGACATACATACAATAAATACAATAAACCCAACTGGAGTGAAAAATTAGCCAGAGCCAGGAATCGAACCCGGGACCACAGTATACAAGACTGCTGCTCTAACCACTGAGCTACTCCGGCCGATGCCTGAGTCTGCAATTTCTCACTAATAAACCATGTTGGGGAAGTCACCAGCCATCTATCGACAGCCTTGGATGACAGGACAACGATGAATAGATTTTACTATTACATCGATCTACGATAATTATAATAAAACACTCATACTACAATATATATTAAAACACACATACACACATAAATAACGCCTGCATTCAACATTTAAAGGTATATATATAAATATTATACAGACATACATACAATAAATACAATAAACCCACCCAGGTAGCACAGCAATATTGGCCCGATACTGCCCAATATCGGCCAATCTTGGTGTGCATCGGCAAAGACCGGTCATGTTTACCGACATTGGCCAATATTGATCGATGTTGTCCGATGTTGAATTTGTAACATTAAAACTTCTGGAATCATGAATATTTCAATTTTTTATTCACAAATTGCACTTTTTGTGGGAAGGTAGAAAACAGGAAACAATTATAACATTTTAAGTTCTGTAAATCCATGTAGAAAAACTCACATTGGCCAATATCGGGCAACATCGGTCGACGTCGACACAAGCAATGATCACAAGGATGTGCCAGCCAACCAACCAATCAGATACAAGACAATTACCCAACATGGCCGCCGCCGTCTTTCTGGTATGCTGTTGCAGATTTGTTGTCCCATTTTATAGAAAAAAAAAAGAGAATATTTATATGTTGATGGTCATAGGCGTAGCGTCGGGGGGGGCACGTGCCCCCCCAACCTTCTGTACCCCGGGCGCCAGAACAGAAAGCGTAGGGGCGCCAAATGAAGAATTTTTTTGTCTTTACATACAAAAATGTATATGTATATATATCGAATTTGCATAAAAATGTCTCGCAGCCGGAAAATCCAAAAGGAAAACTGAACCAAATGCATTAAAATTTACAAATATATAAAAAGATTCATCTATAATAGAAGACTGCAAATAGGAGAACCACTAACATTTTCCAAGGCCAATAGGTCAGTCCCTACTCCTCTCTTTTGTGTAAAACTGTCCCTCGCCGATAACCGATATCCTGGGGGAGGGGGGGGAGGAGGGTGCAGAGTCATGTGCCCCGGACATCCGAACGAAAGGCGAAAAGGGCGCCAAATGAAGATTTTGTTTGAATGTGACTTTTCTGTTGAAAAGATTCCATGAAGACTATTTTATTCTTTTTGGAGCTTTCTTTTTCCCGTCTTGCTATGGGCGCGACGTCAAATGATTGTCCGGTGCAATAAAATCAAACGGAAGAATGAGTCAGGGTTTGAAACTATGTGGGGGGGGGGGGGGGGCTGAGGGGGCATGTGTTCTGGGCGCCTCGCGCAGGGAACGTCAGATGAAAATTTGGTTTGCCTTTTTATACAATATATATATATGCGTGCGAAATTTGTGTAAAAAATGTTTTCTACCCGAAAAGTCAAAAAGAAAAGCTTAGTACAGTGCATTGAAAATGTCAAATAGATAAAAAGATTCGCGTACAAGACAGCAAATGAATAACCCCATTCTTTTTCTTATAATTACTTTTTTACATGTATATCACCATATCTGTCCTTAGAGGAGGCGAGGTAAGGTGACCGACTGGGACAATAAAAACCAAGCGGTCGAAAATTCACAAAATAAGAAGTAAAAACTTAATAATTTTGTTGTTGTTGTTGTTTTGAGTCAGACATAAATTTGAAAATTAGCATTAAGTTCAGGAAAGTATCTAGACATATCAGCCTATAAATAAGAAGAGTGGTATAAGTGATAATTCGGAAAAACTGATAGTACAGGAAGATATTTTACAAAACTGGAATTCATTTTTATACCTACAGTAAATCCTGGTTTTTAGTTCCTAAAACAATGTGACTCATATTACTATAACATTAAAGTGCCCAATTGCAATAATTTGTAATGCTACAACAACAGTAAAATCTCGAAAATGAAATCCGTCTATAATGGAATCGTGTCTTAAATGAAAAAACTACGTGGTTCCAACAGAAAGAATACCAACAGTTATACCTCCTAAGACGAAAACCTGTATAAAGCGGAATTATTTCCGCTTCCTTTCAATTTTTTCCCCAGGTTTTAATGAATAAATATTTGATAAAGCTGGTTATATATTTCAATATGTATTTTATTGTTACACTTTTTAAATTTTAAAATAAGTCTGCTACTAGAAACTTTCGTAAATTTCTCTTTGTAAATTTACTTTGCAGAGGAAGGGGGGGGGGGGCGCTAAAATCGACGTTTTCATCTGGTGAAAATATAGCTAGTTTCGGCCCTGGTAGGAGTGCACAAAGTAAAATGTTTTAGTAAAGCCTTTTAAAAGAAAAAAAAAAGAGTATAGCATTTCCAGTGGTACAGTAAAAAAAATCTCTCACAGGGCGCCATCATGGCTAATAAAGTCTCCCCTGCCTTTATCCCCCCCCCCCAAAAAAAAAATGATTTTTTCTCTTCTTTTTGCCAGTTCTAGGCGTTTTGCCACCCTAGGCGGAAATTGTAAAATGCAGCTCTGTTCCTTTTGCTGCAATTATTTTTTGCATTATTTTTTGTGCATTACTTTTGGGGCAATTGTTTTTTGCAACCAACCAAATCCAGTCTTAGAAAGAGGAGGCGAGCTTGGGCGGCTGCCCGTAATTAAAAAAAAATTCACCCAGGGCGCCTTCAGCCGCCCCTGCTTTTACCTTCCCAAATTACATTTCTCGTCCTTTTGCCATTTCTAGGTAGGTGACAACTGAAAAATGTCGCCCATGCCTTTTACTAAAATTACTTTTTTTTGCATGCAGATCCGGTCTCAAAGGGCGCGAGGTCGAGCAACTGTCAACGAGTAAAAACTAAGGGTTGAAATATATGCAAGATAGAACAGTAACACCACTTTTTAATGTTTTTTAAAGAATATAGCCCGGGCCGAAACTAGGGGGGGGGGGTTTGCAGAGGGGGCATATGCCCCAGGTGCCAGAACAAAGGTGAAGGGGGCGCCAAATGAATCGTTTGTCGATTCATACAAAAATGTGCATATATATATATATATGAAATGCAAAGAAACTCGCAAGCTAATGTTAAACTAAGGGAGCGTTCTTTTAAAATTTCTCGTTTGGATTTTAATATTTTAAAATTATTTTTTTTTCTTAGGATAGTTTAGATTGATCTTTAGCGTTGTCATACTTTTAGGTTTTGAAACCGGTACTGGAAGTGAAGGTAACTTTATAAAAATAATCTGCAACCAAAATCTAAAAAGTAAACACTAATCCGGTTACAATTTAACCTCAGCTTTTCTAAGCAAAGAAAAAAATCATTTAAAACTATTAATATGCAAGCGAGAAAATTTAAAAAGATCGCTCCCATAGGTTTAGCATTAGCGTTCCAGTTTCTTCGCGTGACTTGTGTAGGCTCTTAACGCTCAAGCTAATGTTAATCCCATGGGAGCGTCGTTTACATATTTCTTGCTCTAATTTTAATTATTTTTTTTGAATTTTATTTATTTATTTATTTATTTTACACAGGGTACCGGAGGTCAATAATATTTATTGTGCGTGGGGAGATGAAGGGAGGGGGTGGTCGCCAAAATCCATGTTTTCCCCTGGCGCAGAAAAAGGCTAGTTTCATCCCTGAACGTACGATTGATATTAAGGTTGTACTTATTGTGCAAATTATTAAAAACCTTCATTTGTCACTGTTTTAAAAGTATATGTGATTGTGTATTATACATGGGATTTTCAGATAAATTAATGTGAAATTTATATTAATATATTTTAGGATTGTGATTTATTGAGACTTTTACAAAAACGATAAATGGCAGTGATTTTCAATAGCTTTTTTTTTTTTTTTTTTTTTTTTTTTTTTTTTTTTTTTTTTTAAGATGCAATCAAATTTAAAACTTTTTAGTATGTAGCATTTCACCCACTCTCTCCTCCCTAAAACCGAAAACGCTTTAGTTCTCAACCATTAATACGATGCTGGTCAATCATTGATATTTGGTCAGTAGTTGTAATTTGATCGATAGAAGGAAAAATTTCCCCAACTGCAAAGCTGGTGTCCAGTCACCCAAGTAGTTTAATTTCAGTGAGTAACACAAGGTGGTCACACAAAGAATTTCTTTGACCTCTGAACTTGTGTTTCCCTCTTGTGCAAAGTGAGATAATAGGAGCGTCTCTACCTAACCCCTCTACACACTTGGCTTGGTATGATCTGGTCATTTGTGGGAATGTACGCGTAGTTAAATGTTTTTATTACTATTTTTTAAACAGATCAGGATTGAATGAGCCACACAAAAAACAAACGCGATAAAAAACAGGAAATTTTTATGGAAAACTCAATAACAAGCGATGTCATGAAGCACACCATGATTCTAAATTCATTCAAGTCTGGCTTCAAATAGACGAAAATGGAATAGAAGGTAAGAACATACAGAATTGTTTGTTTTATTAAATTAATAACGTTTTCAGAAAAAATAAAAATCTCCACGCAAAAATGTGATTACTTTTGACACATTCATAAACTCATTTCTATTCCTATTTGCCTGAAAATTACAGAACAGCATTCAGGTGCTTAAGAATTGAGTAGCGTTCTCCCTTTTCTTAACGTTTTTTCCTAATTCGAAGCAGCTTGATTTAAAGCGGATTACTAAATGGATCCGTCTTGTAATTGTCAGCCTTTGAATTCGGAAATCAAAAGTCCAACTTTGATGTTATTTTATTTAAAAAAAATCGGAGTTTTTTGGAAAAAAAACCTTTATTCTACTTCATAAAAGCATCTCAAATGTAGGGCTGCCACTGCCAAATGACACTGAAAATAGTAGCTTTAGTAACCTACAACGAAAAAAAATATTAGTATTTCTTCGATAATAGTAGCCAAAATACTCGCATACCCACTTTAAAAAAAGGAAGAAAAATTCTATCCATAACAATGAAAGGACTTTATATGTCCACATTTTATGCTTCTGCTCAAATCAGTGAATAAAGAATAGAGTGATTTCTTCAAATGAGAATGCAAGTTATCCAGAAAATAAGGCCCTAATGTTTCAGTTACGAAGTAACTTGGTTCTTGAACAATAAAAATTATGTACAGCACCTGGAAACATAGCAGTAAAAACTTCTTGCAGATCATCCAGGTAACTACTTTCCATCAGGCCTTTCATTTCAAGAGTTTCTTGGAGAGAAGGAAGAAAAGTTTTATTTGAGGGGCAGGGTTAGAAATAACGTGTGGGATATCGCAAATCCCGCACAAAAAAGGAAAATCCCGCATAATAAAAATATTTGTTTGGATGGAATCTTCCAAATTTATTTCTTGAACAGACATATGATTCGTATGCGATTTTTTTTTAATTTCGTGAAAGCCACGATTTTTTTTTCTTTGAGAAATCCACAAAATCAATTCATCAAACAGTCGCGAATTTTGCCATTCGGTAACGAAAAATAAAATCGCCGATATCAACAATTGGCCTCAGAAAAAAAGAAGTTTTCCATGAGTCGCGAAAAAAAAAACTTGTAAATTTCGCCAAAAGACTACGGAAAGAAAATCGAAAATTTTGTCAAACTGTCGCGAACAGAAAAAAAAAATTACACCCGCGAATTTTGTCAAATAGTCGCGCAAAAAATCAAGAATTTCCTCAGTCAGTCGACAAAAGAAAAGATCGTTTAAAAGAATCGCGAATTTCGTCAAAAATCCTTGAAACAAATACCGAATATCATTTTCGTCAACCGGTCATAGAAAAATTCACGAAATTTGACAAGGGATCGTGTAAAGAAAATCGTGAATTCCACAAAACAATTGGCGGAAAAAAATGCGAATTTTGGTAATTCGTCGGGGAAAAAAATCGCGAATCTCCTTAAACGCCCGTGGAAAAATATCTTGAATTTTATCAAAGGTTGTGGAAACAAATGGCGATTTTCGTCCTTCGGTCACGGACAAATCATCACAAATTTCGTCAAAAGAATATACAAAATATTACGAATTTCGTCAAACGATGAAGAGAAAAAAATTGCAAATTTCGTCAAATGGTCGTGAACAAAAAGACGGCAGGTGTAATTCTGGGTTTTAAAAAAAAATCTGGAATTCACAGCAAATTTTCTAAAAAGTTACAGCAGAGGGAGGGAAAGGGGTGGAAATCGCCTCCCGGCGCCAATTATGTGTTTTTTCCGAAATCCTTTGACGAAATTCGTATTTCCCGCAATCCTTTGATAAAATTTGCGATCCCTTTGTGAAATTTGTATTTTTCTCGCGATTCCTAGACGAAGTTTGCGTTTTTTGCGATCCCTCGAAGAAATTCGCGTTTTTTTGCGATCCCTTGAAAAAATTCGCTTTTTCTGCGATCTTTTAAAGAAATTGGCGAATTTTTTCTGTGAACGTTTGTCGAAATTGATTTTTTCGGCGATCATTTGCCGAAATTCGCGATATTTTATTTTCCCGAATTTTTAAAATTTTCGCAACCGGATGCCTTAAATTTTCGGAAAATTCAGAACAGAATCATCCCTGAAAAGACACGAATGTGATCAAACATTCGCGTAAATAATCGAGAATTTAAACAAATGATTGCACAAAAAATCAAGGATTTCATAAGTTGGTTTTGAAAAGAAAATCACGAATTTCGATAAACTATCGTGGGAAAGAATCGCGAATTTGTCAAATGATATCTGAAACAAACAGCAAATACCATCAATCGATCACGGAAAAAATATATATCGCGAATTTCGACAAGTGGTGGCGGAAAAAAAATCAATTTCGTCAATCTGTAGTAGAAAAATCTGCAAAATTTGGCAAAGGATCGCGGAAAAAATCGCAAAATCTCCTTCAACGATAGTATAAAATGATCTTGGAAATAAATAGTTATTTTCGTCAATGGTTTAGGGGGCGGGGGGGGGGGGAAATCCCGAATTTTGGAATTCGTCGTGGAAAAAATCGCGAATCTCCTCAAACAACCGTTGAAAAAGTGCGTTTGAGAAGATGACTTTACAGGCGCTTTGAAGAAAAAGACCGAATATTTTCAGTAAAAATAGTCGCTGAATCCGAAGAAAGTCGCCTACTGCTTTCTTGAAATAGTCACTTTTTAAAAGTTTTCGCCCTAAAATAGTCGCCATAGCCGCCGGATGCTGAAAATAGTCGCTAGGTATAGCATTTTAGTAGCAAGTGGCAGCCCTGCAATTGCATGTTAAGAAAAATTGGAATTTTTGAGAAATTGAGTAGGGCCGGACCAGGCCTGAATTAATTGATTTTTTTTTTTATGGGCCGAGCTTTTTTTCACTGATTTTTTTACGAACCGGGCCTGACCATAAACTGTGAAAAATATAAACGGGCCGGGCTCGGGTGAAACTTTTAATTTTCACGCCGGCCTGGAAACTGTGGCCCGTGCAGACCTCTAGTGTTCCCCCCAGGGCCGTGCAAAGAGGGGGCTAAAGGAGCGGTCGCCCCAGGCGCAAAATTTATGCTGCGAACCACGGTTTTATTTGTTTATTTATTCAGTTTTTGTCCGCCGATCATTTTCAGGGGAATTTCTTTTTTCTTTCTTGATCCATTTTTTTTCCTGTCGCAAAACATCATGAACTCTCTAACAAATAATTGCAATTTTCTCTTATGTTATTTAGTTGGTCTGAATTTCTAAATTAAAATTAAACATTTTAAAGTTCCAAAATAAACGCGAAATATTTATTCATATTATAAATATTATAGAATTTATTTATGTTTCTGCACTTTATCAATTTTATTACACCCATTACAAAGAGAAAGATTTTTTTTATTGGGGGGGGGGGGGGCGCAAAATTGAAAATTCGTTAAGGGCGCACTTCTCACGGCTTTGGTGCCCCCCCAAAATTTCTGGTCACGCTACGCCTATGTTGATGGTAGTATGGAAAAATGAGGTGTGTCATTCTTGAAATCCGAAAGTTACATCTTTATGTGAAACGGGTAAGTGCTCTTTATATTTCATATAATGTTTGTTTATTGAATACATATAATCAGACTCATTTCATATATTCAAACTTATTTTTGAAATATTGTTTTTTGTTCACATTGGTATTATTACTTGATTAGTTATCCATATTCTTGTGTAGTGTGCATTTACTGTTCATATCATATTTATACTTGTCTCGGAATGTATATTATGCTTAAAGATTTTCGTCACTAATGATTGTAAACAAATGCATATGAATTTTTGCTAGTGGTTGAGTCAGTATATTATTTAACCGTGCAAGTAACACCAAAACACTTTTTCATTGTTTATTTATTAATTAAATTGTCCGTTTACTTTATTCTTGAAGCAATTATTTATATTAAAACGTGATTTTTATTGTACGTAACTGAAACGATTTACTTACTTAAATGGCACAAGTACAATTAAAGTTGTGAGCAATTTATATAACCTTGAGGTCCTTTTTATGAGAATTTGGAATAAACATTTCAGATATCCTAATTTAAAAATGCGAGAATTTTTTTTTTATTCTTTCCTTATAAGGGGAAGGGAGAGTATAGAATTTTTTTTTTTTTTTTTTTTTTTTTTTTTTTTTTTTGTCATATTTGCTACTTTGAACATAATTTTCAAAATATAAAAATCGTTAAAAGACTCAAAATCAGTCATCAAACAATTACAATCAAAGGTTATTTATTCTTTTTATATTCACTTTGTTATTTATTTATTTATTGGTTTATTTTTTACTCCATCCAAAAATAAAAATTTGATACATTGTTAAAGCTGATTCCTCTTATTTAAGTTTAATCATTTGAGATTTTTTTAAAAGATTTCTACTGATAAATTATCTGGTGGGGAGGGGGGGGGGGAGATTTCAAGATTCTGTATAATGCTCCTTCCTACCACCAATACAGTTAAAAATCTTTAAACTCCTTATTTTGTTTAATTTGCATAATGTGTTCTTAATTAAGTCATACAGAAATTTAATCATTTGGGAAGAGTTCCCTATCTTGTGCCACTTGGCACGACTGGCAAAAAAGTAAGTAATGTTGTCAAAAGGGCACAGATGTCATATTCGCCCCATATTGGCGCGATTTTTTTCTGTCGCCAATATCATATAGGCAACAGGTACTTAACCTGCGCCAAAGTGTCATTATTTTGCTTGATGTGGTAACCCGGATTATGTTGTTTATGCTGTTGATGTTTTCACCAAATTGGCAACCGAAAAAATTGCGCCAATATGGGCGAATATGACATCTGTACTGTCAAAAGTTGTCTGTTTTAGCTTCTTACCAAATTTTTATTTTAATTATATTTTATTAATATTATATTTATATTATTTGTAATATTTTATTTTTAAATTTACCAAATCATCTTACCAAGCGCCAAAAGATTGCAACAACAACATCGTAAGCATTTATCTTCCAAGTTTTCTGGCACATCACACATGCTATGGAATTCTTGTCATGAATTTTATAATGGCTATGTTAAAGCACTATTATTTATCTGATGTCTATTAAGAAACCATTAATAAATGCAAATTTCCCAAAAATTTAAGGGTACTTTTCGGTTAGGTGGGCACCAGTGTTAAATAGACGTATATATACATATATTTATGTGTGTATATATATATAATATATGTATATATATATATATATATATATATATATATTTACATATATGTATGTATATAAATATGTATATATAACACTGGCACCTGGCTACCCGAAAAGTACCAATTTAAGTTTTATGAATAAGCAGTTTCTACTTGTTAAATTCTTCTTGGGCAAGATTTCAAGATTCTGTATAATGCTAAACCTTGCATTTTAAAAATCATCTATTTTTTCAACCTCCAATTTTAGTGATTAAGTAATATTTATAAGGAGAAAAAATTTGTCGACTGGTATTGAAGAATTAAAAGTGTATAAGATGCTTTTTGTGTAAAAATAAAGTTTGTTAATACAGTAGACTCCCTCAAATTGAATAATTGAAGGAAAATGATCTCATTTTTTTTTTGTGCATATTCAAATATGCATTATTAATTATTTACTTGAACTTTGCTTTTAATATTTTAATCAGTTTTTAAATTATCTTACTTTTTATCCTTTTAGTTCATTACTTTACTTAATTATTTTAGTATTTTACAATATCACAATCATTCATTATAATTTTGATTGCATTAAAATTACTGTTTAAAAAATGTAAACAAAGCAATGGCCAGAAATCCGCACAACATCTGGTCCCAAGCTGTGCGGATTTGAAGGAGTCTACTGTATTATAGTGAAACATGTCAGTTTTTTAATCAATCATACATATATTTCCTGGCTTGTGTGGGCCCATAGACAGAGGGGCTTCTGCCTCTGTGCTGTGTGCTGGAGATGCCCTCAAAAATGGTGTAAGATTGAGTTTAACACACACAGCATGGGTCTCTATATTGCAGTCAATGTTGTATTTTTACACTCTTTTATTTAACTTGGTTTTTATATGTAAAGAAAGAATTTTGTAATTGATTTTTCACTCTTTTCTTGATATTCTAGAATGATTAAAATTATGCTTGTGTATTTCCAATGACAATATGCCATTTTAATATTTTTAGAACTTCATTATAAATTGATTCTAAGGCATTTTTGTTCTACCTAGCCGCAGGTTATAGGTGAAAACTGGGAAATTGAGTTAGTAGCCAGTGGCCGGTAGACTCAGTTTCATTAGTGGCCACTTTTTAAAGTTAGTGGCCACTATAATGTTTCAAACTTTCTTGACGTCTACATGAACTATAATCGTTGTATATAGACATATTTTTCTATAAGTCAGTTTTACCAGCCAACTATTCATGATAAGAATAGGGAAGCAGTCAAAATTCAAGAAAATTACTTTAAAACCACTGAATCTGTTACATTCATTTTTTAGAATATATTTTTAGATTATTTTTATATATTCATAAACACTATTATCAATTTAAATTACTATTACTTTCTTTTATATAAAAAATAATTAAATCAAAATTCCAACAGTTAGGTGTATACAATAAAAAAAAGAATCAAATAAAGCACAATAAAATGTTATTTGGATTTTATTTAATAAGTAAATGTGTTATTAACATACTACACACATTACATACAGTTGAAATCGAAGCTGATGAGTGTATTCTGCAGGATTAAACAGTATCTCTTGAAGAAAAATAATCTAAATTTGAGAGATATAACATGTCCATCCATTTGAATAACAATATTTAATAATAGATATAACAGTAGTAATCTTGGTCTTAATTTAATTTTAATCAAGGAAGATTAATATGAATTCTGCAATCAAATAGGGCTGAAAAAAAAAAGTTTTTTCTTTTAAAAAGCCCAATCCGTGTGGTTTTTTCGGGTTTTATTGGAGGTTTTTTTGGTTTCTTTCGGGTTTTTGTAGTTTTTTGCTGCACGTTTCTTTGAACAATGCCAACTATGTTTAATTACTTACTTGTTATGATTCTATTATATATGTAAGATAAAATTTGAATTAAATTTAGATTTTCAGACATCTTTGCATAAAAATTAAAAATGATTTGAAAGAACTGCAAGACCCGACCCTCATCAAATTAATATAATCCAAAGAACTTGCATTTTTAATTTTTTATGACTACGTAGGAAAAATGATTATAGTGTATAGGTTATAATTCATTTTTTTAATAGTACATAGAAAATGTGTTCATAATGTATTATGTATTTTTGCAGTTGTGGCTGTATTTAATATTTCAATTTTACTTATGATTTGTATAGAATTACAGACGGACAAATTTTCATTTTTATATATTAGATAATGAATGATAAAAAATAGTCATTTTTCCTTTTGGATAGTTTTAATTTGCTGAGGTTTGGGTTTTGCAGTTCCTTCAAATCATTTTTATCTTTTTATACAAAGATGTCTGAAAACCTAAATTTAATTAAATTTTTATCTTACATGTATAACAGAATCATAACAAATAAGTAGTAATTGAAAATAAATGATACTGTGCAGCAAAAAACTCGTATGAACCAATAAAACCCACTTTTATGTGGGTTTTTTTTTTTTAGGTTTTATTATGTGGGGTTTTTTTAAAAAGCCCACCCAGGTTTTTTTGGGCGGGTAGGTGGGCAGACAGCCCTGATGAAAACTATTCCAGAATACTGATAATAAAATGGAATTATTTTCATTTCTTTAAAATTTTGGTGTTTATTTACACGTGAGTACATATAGTAATTAATTTATGATTATATGTTATAAAAAATAGTTTAGAAATCCTGTATAACAGTTTAAATAATATTTTCCCCTGTTACTATATTTTAAAAGATAAGTAGAACAAATATTATATATATTTTAAATAAATTCACATATTCATGCTATTTATCAAGTAATACATCAAAGCAGTGATTTTTCAATAGTTGGGGTCTTTGTAAAATTAATTCATTGTAACAGATTTTTTTTTTTTAAGACATAAATTGTAGTTGTGAAATTAGGTGTGATTCTAAAGATAAACATTGAATGCTTATAAAAGTGTACTTTTTTAGAAACTATTTTTACTTTTATTATTTTCATAAAGAATTTTAGTTTTGAAAATTCACTTTAATTTGAAAATGCCTTTTTGAATATTATGTTCAAACTTTGTAAGAGGAAAAAAAAAAACTGAAGTGAAATTTTAAAATTGTAAGTTTTCAGTTTGTAAGTTAAGTAGTTGGTTTGCAATTTTGTTTTCTGATTTATAAAACCATTAAACTATAAAGTTGTGAGTACTGTGTGATTTTAGCACTAACTATTAGATACAGTAGACTTCTTCAAATCTGCACATCATCGAATATGTAAACAATAGAACTTTCAGTTCAGATGTAGGGACAAAATTAGACTTTTTTATTTTTATATAATTCCATGTGTATTTTAATATGTAACTCTTGTTAATGTGACTGAACTCTTCCTTGTTCATGAAGGAAATAGTATAAATTTATTTCTGAAAAATTCTAGATATTGTTGATATCACTGGTAATTGCAATCTTCTTACCAAATATATTTATGTATTAATCAAGCTTTTTTGGTTATTAAGTCTGGCTAAATCTGAAATAAAACTTTTTTATTTTATGATTTTGATATGCATTAGTAGGGTACCTTTATGAGGCAAGTTTGGTTGAATAATTCAAGAAAAATGTATTATAATCTTTATTATGTATATTTAATTATGCATTATTATTTACTTGATGTTTACTTTTAATAATATAATTATTTTTTAAATTATCTTAATTTATATTATTTCAATTTATTATTTTACTCAATTATTTTAATATTTTACTATAAGTAAGCATTCATTATAATTTCGATTGCATTATTACATTCAAATTACTGTTTAAAAAATATAAACAAAGAAAGCAATGACCAAAAATCCGCTCAAATTCTGGTCCCAAGCTGTGCAGATTTGAGGGAGTCTATTGTATTAATATAATAAAGTAAAAATATTTCATTTTCAAGCTGAAATTTTGGTGAATAAATTCAAATCTCCCATTTAAAATTTGTTTCTGAAATATATATATTAAAAAATATATATATAGCAAATTATAAATTGTTATAGCAAAAATGTACTTGGTCTGATTGTGATTTGTTCATTGTACTTTTCTAGCTAGTGTGGAAATGAAGTTTGAAGGAGCAGAAACCACTGCTATCTCTAGCTGCATTGGAAAGGTGCTTGCAGAATTTGACGACAGGGATAGAAACACTTTTCAAATGAGAAGATGATGACTAACAAGAAATAGATGATTTGTCGAAAAAATTTTTGTTAAATAATAAATATGATTAATAATAGTTTGTAAATAAAAAAACATTTAATTCTCTTTTGTGATTAATAAATTTTATTTGTTATACATGGTAAGTTTTTATTTAAATTCTAAGAATTGACTTCTAATTTTTGTATTATCATTTTTAAAACTAGTATCCAATGTTTAAGATATTTCAATAAAATGCAATTTATAAAATAAATTTACAAACTTTTAAAATCACCTTGTAAATTTTATCTTAGAGAAAAACAGTTGATAAAAATTGACTCATATAAAATCTATCTAAAATTAGAATTTTTAACGATATAAAATTATGATGATTTTTAGATTTCTAATTATTTCAAATGCCTTACTTATGTGCAATTGAGAGAATCTATCAATTTGAATTTCTAAAATGTATTTTATATCTTCACCCCCCCCCCCCCCCTCCCTGACTCAAAAGAGAAAACATATAAAGAAAATAGCTATTTTGTCCTTTGTATAATTTCTGATATTTTCAAAGTATTTTTTATCTATTATTTTTTTTTTAGGGCTGGGGAAATGACCTGAAATATATTTTAAAAAATTTCTACCTTCTATCAGTCACAATTTCTTTCTGCTTACATAAACTTAAGTAGGTATTGTAAATTCTGAAATAGAATTTAGATAGACTTAATGTGATGTTAGTCTACTTTTTGTAGGGATGTGTAATTTTTAGAAAGATATAAACAAAAAGTGTTGGGGGGAAAAAAAAAACTTTCTGTAAAAATTGATTTTTCTTTCTTTTTACAAATAAGAGCTTTTTTGTTGCTAAATTTTCTTTGAAAATATAAAATATAAATTTTTTGAATATACGTATGTACATTAAAAATAGAAAGATTTTATTTTTACTTCATATGAATAATTACAAATAGAAATAATAAACTTACTATTAAAAATTTTAGTTCCAGAATAGATTTTCTCGCTTAGTTTGACATTGTTTGTAACATATTTTTTAAATGGTCATTTCAGTTGCACTTTCAATTTTACACTGCCATTAAAACTTATAATATAAATATTTGCCTCAGTATTTGCTGGCAATTGTGTTTATTTAATAAAAAAATCCCATCAAAGTGTTTATCCCCAGTAGTATAGTCAGACTCTCATTCAGAATGAAGGGAGTATAAAGATAAAATATAAATTAATGTTTTACTAATTTTTAATGTAGGAGTAACTAAAATAAAGTTGGTTAAATAAATAAAAAAAACAACAGGTGGATTACTTTTTTCAACCAAATTTTGCTTGCATTTTTCGCTTAGCCGGGCACCAGTGTTATATTTACATACATATATATGTACACACGCATACAGATATATGTACAGATATGTGTATGTAAATATAACACTGGCGCCCGGCTAACCAAAAGGTACCAAATTTTTTTTTTCAGGTGTGGTGGAGAGAGGGGGTAACATTTCATTTATACAGTAGAAGATCTTTATAATCCTATATAATGTACAGCTTTTGAGATGTGAGCAATGAATTTTGTACTTAAGAAGCACCTGTAATCCGTATTGCAAAAATATTGTATGCAGAGGATTAAATTTCAAACATTATTTCATCTTTATCTCCTTAATTCAGAATTTTTTTAAATGAAAATATTGCTGTTATTAAATGTAAAAATTTTGGGATTAAGCAATGTGTTGATTTTGTCCCAGCATGTTTCGATAATTTTTATAGGCGATTTAACAATATGTGAAATAATCAATATTATGCAAAAATTTTTTAACCTGCAAAACTTTTGGTCCTAAGGAATGCAATGTAAATATCTACTACGATTGTTTTGTATATTGCCATATTTACAAGGTAAGCTTTAATGTTGTGTGAAATGACCTATATAACGCAAAATGTTGCATGTTTTGCTTTGCATTATAAAGATCTTCTACTGCATATAAATACTATGTTAACGTTTATTGTAAAGACATAAAAAAAAATCATTTCAGCTACGTTATTTTTATTATTTTTTTTTATAATGGTTGAGTGTTTATTGATTATGTGAAAATAAAATATGGAAATCTGCTTATGATGAATTGATTTTTTTAAATGTTCAATTTTTCAACCTCAATATAACCACAAATTGGTATTACGAACATAATTTTACATATGAATTTTTAATGAGGAAAGTAGCATTTACTTATGAGTTTTTCAAACAGTTAATGTTTCAATGTAGAACGTTGAACATTGGTAAGAAAAAAAAAAGAGAAACCACCAGAATGTAGAGTGAACATAAGAGAGTATTCATCTTCCAACACTATAAAATCGGTAAGTCTCTGATTCAGGATGATGGCCATACAGATAAAATATAAATTTTCTTCTGAGTTAATTGGGTTGGAATAATAAATAAAAGTTAAGTTCAGTGGTGTAGTCGTAAAAAAAACAGTGGGTATACGCTCTAAGCAGAGGGTATACGCTCAAGGCAGAGAGTATTCCCTCGTGCATATATACTATAGCTTTCTTGAGAAACAGGGGGTATACGGTGTTCTTTAAAAAAATCCAGAGGGTATACGACGTATACCCCCGTATACCCTCCACTACATCCCTGGTTAAGTTTGAAAAAACAACAAAGGTAGAATTTTGCATATGTAACTTAAGAGGACACAGTACCTTTTAAACTATTTTTTTGTTTTCAATAGTATTGTAATATCTGTGGTGGCATTATGTTTAATACTATAATGGAAATATATATATATATATTTAATCTTACAGAAATGCCTATTTAATTAAAATTAAAATTTTTTGAATAATTTTTAACTTTTTAAAAATCTCTACTACTTTTTTAAATATGAATATTTTTTGCTTCAGAAATTTCTGTAATTTCAATGATGAGTTTGTTGAATTTCCTTGATTTTTTATTATACAAAAGAGAAAATGATTTATATTAAATGTAATATCCCATACATCTAAAAATCCATGGCACAATTTTATGTAGTATAATCTAAGGAATGTGGGGAAAAAAATTTGAAACGAAAAATATTGATATTTAAAAAATCAGTTGGGATTAAAAAAAAAAAAAATTTTTTTTTAATTTAAATTTTAGTTAAATAGAAATAAGTAAGATTTTTCTTTTTTTTTTAAATTATATGAAATTTAATTTGCTTTATAGTATTAAATATAATGTCACTACAGATATTACGGTATTATTCAAAATTGAAAAAGTATAAAGGGTACTGTGTCCCCTTAACATAGTTTTTGACTAACTTTTACTAGTTTTTTTTTTCCCTTGCAAATTTATACATCAATACAGTTAAACAAATTTGAACATCTATATTTATGGTAAAGGCAGAAAAGAATAAATCATTTCAGTTAAATATTTTTTTTTTATTGTAATATGTTGAATATTTTTATTGATTATATGGAAAAAAATTATCAAAATTGCTTATATGGTAATAAGTTATTTTATTCAAATAATACAATATAACACTTTTCAACTTTACCATTTCCATAAATTTTTATTATAGATATAATTTTGCATATGACACTTATAATGAGAGAAGTATAATTATTAATTTTACACAATATTTTTACTTACAATACTGAACATTAAAAGAAAAAATTAAAAAAAACATCAGAATGTATAAAATATTTGAATAAATTATTTTATTAATGGTATTTGAATTTTCGTAAAAAGCTACCTTTTAATAAAAGAAAAAAAAAATTCCCCAAAATTTTTGGGTTATTTCAGAGCAATCACTTTCAACATAATCATGAAAAATTTCCCTTTTAAATATTTTTTACATTATCATGGCAGTGAACTTAGCTATGATTTTCCATATAAACAATATATAAATATATATTTCTATCATAGCAAAAAAAAAAAAAAAAAAAAAAAAAAAAAAAATTGAAATAGTTAAAATATATATATTTATATGCATATGTTTTCAAACCTGGATTCATCAATATAAAATGGCAAACTTTTTTTCACTAATATAAAGAGATATTTATTACCAATACTATGTCAAGACAGGTAATCAATATCTCTCTATATTGAAAAAAGAAAGCTTTGCTATTTTATAGTGTCGAATCCAGTTTTAACCAATATCGACCGGTCCGGCGTTCCCCGATATTGGCCGGTCCGGCGCTCACCGATATTGGCCGGTCCGGCGTCCGCCGATATCGGCCGGTATTGGGTCCCGATATCGGCCGGTATTGGGTCCCGATATCGGTCGGTATTGGGTCCCGATATCGGTCGGTATTGGGTGCCGATATAGGCCAATATTGGAAAAAAAGTTTGCCATGCAATATCGGCCAATATCGGTGCCGATATTGCGAAATCGCTGTTCCCGATATTGGCCGATATTGCTGTGCTACCTGGCAACTGGAGTGAAAAATTAGCCAGAGCCAGGAATCGAACCCGGGACCACAGTATACAGTATAGTATTTAAATATTGCAAAAATTGCATGGATCCAGAGAAAAATATAACAGAAATAAAACTTATTCAGTAATTAAATAATGTAAAAAGCCAGGGGCGCGCCGACCCAGTGTGCAAAGTGTGCACCGCACGCAGGCGCCAGAATAGTAAAGGCGCCAAATATTTTAGTCGAAGCTGAAAATTTTCAAAAACTTTTATCCAATTTAAATTTATTAAAGCGGTATTTAAATCCAATGTGTGTCATTTTGAGTTCGTTTTTACTTTTAAAATATATGAAATTTGCAGATGCTCGTCTGCGGCCTAGCTTTTAGGAGTGGGGGGGGGGGGAGGGGAGAGTCTCAAACAGAAAGGCACAACGGTGTCGAAAGGTAGAGGTTGAAAGGCGCCTGGTTGTCGAAAGGTCACAGTCGTAAGGCACCACGGAAGGCTTAAGGGCGCCGTCAAGCGCCTAAAATAAATTTAAAAAAGCTAGAAACATAAAAAATTCGGAAGGACGACCGCGAATGTCCCTTTTGATATCCCTGCACTAGATCAGGCCTGTCCAGCTTTTTAGAAAGCAGGGACGCACTACAGCTGGAGGCAAACATGGAAGGCTCGATAATTCAAATAATTGAAAATATATAACACTTTTATCTTATTGTAGTATTCGTAGTGATACACATACTGACGATATAAAAACGGGTAGATATTATATTGCAGAATAGTAAAGCAACATGTTGCTTTACTATTGTAACTCACTGTACCGCACAAATCAATCATAGCAATCGGCTACATTATAAAAAAAAACAATAAATAAATAAAACAGGATGTAGCTCAAAATGCAATGAATGTAAAAAAAGAAATGAAAACCCCCATTCGATTCCAAACAAATTTAAAAGTCACGCCTATCATTGTATGCAACGCATAAAAACGAGCCCATGAGCATGTAAGAAAGTTTCATGTCATTTACAGTCGGGAAACATGTTTTTGAGAACAACCTCAAAATGAATTATGTTTTATTGAAATTTTAATTGTATATTTTATAGATTTGCTTCGAACAAAGAATAATCGGTAAAAAGCGAGTTTCACTCGCGTACAGAGAGTTCATACAATAAAATTATTAATTACTAACTGCAATCTTAGAAAATATAGTCCTTAAACGAATAATATGACTTTGCAAAAACTTGGAACTATTTTATTAAATATTCTTCAATAATTGTCTTCAATAATTGAATTCAATTGAAATGAAAAACGCTGAGTATTTATCATTATGATCCGTCTTACCTAAAACAAAGACATTGTACAAAGTTTAATCTTGCCATTGTGCCAAGTGCGCTTTGAAAGGAGGTCGCAAAGTTACATGGGCACTTTGGTCTGTGCCACATTTTTTAGATAGGTTTTTTTTTTATTAATATCTCGCCTAATTATCGACAATTCTTTTGGAAAATCATTATCGACAGTTTCTGGATGATTTTGCGTCGATAGGTACATTGAACTCTTCTTTCAACCTCAACTCCCCGCTGAGCGCCCGCCAGATAAAGTTTATGTGTAACGAAAACTGCGATTTTCTGAAAACTATATGACCTAGGATAATTGCTATAGTTTTAATGCAAGATTTAAATAAATTCCAACTACTACTAATTTTTCCGTAATTTTATTTTCAGTAGATTCGGAAATAGGAGGGGGGAACATAATTTTGCCATACATTTTCGACAAATTTCTGAAAATATAATAGTATCTAAGAGTAAAACAAATATATTTTTGAGTTCTGTGTTAAGAGCTTTTTCGAACGATACCCATCCCCCCTTTGATGATTTTTAAATGAACCTTAAATTTGTATGATTTTATATCTTTAATTCGATTTTTTCTGAAATACATACCCACTCACTATCACTGTGTGAAAATGGGGGAGAAGCTGCCAATTGTTCAGGTTTGTTATGTAATTTATTTCATGGTTTTTGGAAAATTGTATGTGGTAATAATGAAAAAATTAAAACTTTAAAATGACCTCTACTTACTGATGAAAAAAGGAGTTAAGAGGAGAGGAGTGAGTGCTTAGCAAAGTACAGGCCAAAAGCTTTAAAACGATATGTCACATGAAAAAATTCATTTTATCGCCCCACTGAGGAATGCTCCCTAATAATCTGGGGTCAAACATAGACCTCACCAATCCAAGGCTCGTGAAGAATTTCACCTTCGGTCAAGCATTCAAATGAGCTGCCCAAATCTTGCTGCAGCTTAATTAGGAGCTCAGTTAGAAAATCAACCCCCAGGGGGGATCTGAGTGAGGGTAGAAAGGTTCATGATACAAAAGAGTGGTTCGAGGGTTTCCCGATGATATATCACATGAGGGTTTAGCAGGCGTGCTGAGTACGCACTGCAAAATCTTGCAAAAATACAAATCTCGAATCTTTTAGTTCCACATTTCTACACCAGGAGGAACTCTATTCTTAACAAAACTGTTTCTGAACGAAATTCTGTCGAACAACCTACCCATAGTCAGTATATATTAGTCATTAGCCATATATTAGTCAAGGGGGGGGGGGGGGGGACTTAAGCAAGAATTTAAGTTATTTGCTGAATGAGCTTATTTGCTATTCGAAAACAGTGGTAAGTACACTTTTGAAATTTTTATATTAAAAGTAATATTTATCCCAGAGCTCCGTCAAAAATCCTCATCTAAAACGGTAGAAAATAGTACGGTTTTAAATATTTGATCCCCCCTCCCCCCAGCAAACAAAAATTATCGCCTCCCTCTCCCCCCTCCTTCCCTGAAATTTGATGCCCGCTACTTTTTAAAATCTTTATTTTGTGTTATAAACTATTTGAAAGTTCCAAATCGATCAGTTCGTCAGTTATTTTTAATTTTAACAAATTCGCGTTTCAAGAAAGCATTTCTTTTCCTTTTTAAAAATCGAATTTTTTATGAAAACTTGCGGATGGATTTTTATAAAATTTAGATATAATTAAACAGCGTTTAAAGATAGGGCTAGATGCATAACTTTAAAATATCTAAATGATGTATTTAAAAAAATTTGATGGCGTTCCAAAGCATCATACTATAAAAATCAAATGAAGAGTTAAGTGGAAGAACATGTTAAGTAGCAAAAATTATATTTCAAGAAATTTGAAGGGAAAGTTTTTGCTGTAAATTTTTATGATTTATTTTCTATTTGATACCATGTGTTTAAAATATTAACAAGTATGGTACTAAACTCTCTCAGAAAAACTTATTCATATTTAATTTTCAAATATTAAAAATTATTAATATTATTGACATTATTAAATATTAATGAATAATGTCTTAAATCTTCAAGACTGAATGGAATCTTCGTATTTTAACTTCACCATGTGATAGGATACCTCATAACGTTTTCTCCAAAAGATAAAATTTTTTTTTAGAAAATGTGACATAACATGTTCATCCACTCAGCTCTTCAATTGTGGTTTCGAAAGACTGGCTTTTAAATTTAGAGTTTGAAAGGAATCATCCAATTAAATAATTAATATTTAAGTTTGTAATTGAGCGACCGTGAAGAAATTCACATATCTGAAATCAGCGAAACATTCTGCATCTGGATGAATAAAAATTAAATCTGTATATTAATATTTTGAAAATTTTACATTCGTTCGAAAATGTCCACTATTGAAAGACGTCGGTTGTCTGCGATGAACACCTGACGTCCATGGGAGAGATTTCGAATCTTTCTTTAGAAGGAAATAAAAAGATTTTTTATAAATCGATTTTTCGTGGATTTTTTGACTTCCTGAAACCGTACTGGAATAATTTTTAGAATTTCTGAAAGAGGGAATTTTTTTTTTTTTTGCGTCTGGCAGGGGCGCCATTTGAGGTGGGCTGGGGGGGGATACCCCCCCTCCCCCCAAGGAATTTGATTTTTCAGAAAATTTACCAACCATCAATTGTCAGATTCAAACAAAAATTAAAAAATTGCTCAAAAGCTAAAATAATTTATCAGATTTAATTGCAATAAAAACATATTCATTAAATAAATACTTTATGAATAGAAATTAATAATTATCAAAAAAATTTCCTATTCGAACTTTCTTAAGGTGAGACATATATCGTATTTTGGCTAATTTTAAAAATACATGAGAGATATTTTCTTTTATCAATTGTTTCTCAGCTGTGTGCATCTTGATCATAGGAAAACTAGCCCCCTCATAGCTAGAAATTCAGGGGTAGAGTTTTTTCAAATAGTTTTTTTTTTGGGGGGGGGGGGGGTGATGAGGCGAGTATAATAAATTAAGGATAAATAAATAGTAAATAAGGATATAAGTTCTTAATTATCCTACTTTTTTACTTTTTTGGATTATTAGTGTCACATTATATTTACTGCAATCATTACAATGTTAACAAATTATTTAATTGTGTATTTGCTTTATTAAATCATATTATATAGGGTACACTCTCAAAATTATTCAACTCCTAGGAATGGAGTCTGCGCGCACCCGACAAAACAATTTCTTCAACCCAAAAACCGACAGACTTCCACCAAATCCCAAAGTAAAAGAAAATTACTCCCTATTTTAACATGTTTATAAGAACTAGTCTGTAATTTTATCCCTTACGTACAGAAATGAACACATGGGTTATTACAATGGGCCAACATTAATAGTCAAATCTATAGTTTTACATTTGGAAAATATTCAGGACTTTCTTGTAAAAACCAGGACATCCCTACTCCGACTGAAAGAGATAAAGAACAATCCGAAAAACTTAAAGTGTACCTCACTTGCAACGAAGAAAATACGTCAACCTATCCTGACGCAGGACTGTAATTTCATGTAAATACGAAAACCGCTAAAAAGATTTCCATTGAAAGGCAACCTGACCCGAAATGAAAGAACATTAATCCATATTTTAATACAATTATTGTAAAATAACTCTACAATTATATCTTTTAAAAAAACTTTACTTTTTATGTAGAAAAATGAAGATATATATATAGTATTCATTAATGTTCAAATATGTAGCTTTTTCATCTGAAAAATATTCAGGATTTCTTTGAAAAATAGTATTAACAATAACCCACCTCAAAATAGTGAAAACGCAATACGAAACAATTAACGCTTTACCTTAACTTTACTTGCAGAAAATCACTAATGAAAATTTTCTTATCACTATAGATCACAAAAGTTACAAATTTCGTGACCTATTCATGACGTTTGTGGGCTTATTATCTCATGACTGATTGAATTTCATGATTCTTTTTTCGCGATCGTCTGACGAAAGTTGCGATTTTTTCCGCGACCGTTTCACCGAATTCATGAATTTTTTCCTGAAACTGTTATCGAAATTGGTTTTTTTCTTACGACCATTTGTCGAAATTCACAAAATTTTTCCGCGATCACTGACAAAATTCCACAGTTGTTTCTGCGATCTTTTGACAAAATTCGCGATTCTTTTCCACGATCATTAGTTGAATTTTCTACCACCGACTAATAATATTTGCAATTTTTTGCGCGATAGTTAGACGAAATTTTGTATTTTATATCACGATCGTTTGACTAAATTTTCGTGATTTTTGTGCAATCTTTTGACGAAATTCGCGATTTTTTCCGCAATCCTTTTACAAAATTCAAGATATTAGTTTGTGCAATCATTTGACGAAATCTGCATTTCTATTCGCGATCTCTGATGAAATTAGTAATATTTTCCACGGTCGTTTGCAGAAATTAGAGATTTTTTCCAAGACGATTTGGGGATTTTCTTTCTCAAAATTTGCAAAATTCGCGATTTTTTTTCTGTGAATTTTCGATTTTGAGAATTCGAAAGAAAAAAAAATCGTAGACTTTCACGAAAATTAAAAAAAATTGCACAATAACCACATGTCCGTGAAAGAAGTTAGGGAAGCAAAATCGCGCAGAGCTTTTTTTATTGTGCGGGATTTTTAAATTTTCTGTGAGATTTGTGCAGTTGTGCACGTTCCCTGTTCCTCAAAGAAAATTTTCCCTTGTCCTTCGCCAGGAAACTCTTGAAATGGCGCCCCTGTAGTAAAACCTGAAAAAAAGAAATCTAAAGGGAATAGAAAAAAGTTCCATTTTAGACAGGTCTCTTCCTTAGCAAGTATAATTGTATGATGTTTTTTTTCATCGAAATTTGATTTTCTTCCCCTTTCAGAAAGAATTCTTTTATAGACAGGCTTCGTTTTCACAAGTTTTACTGTAATACATCTCTTTTCAGAGCAATATTATATAGTGGATGGTTTAACAGTCTTTGAGGATACCCCTAAAAACGGAACCTATAATAGAATCCTGTCTAAAAAGAAAATTTTCATATTCAAATTTTACCTGCTAAGACGGAAACCTATTCAAAACGAAATATTTCACTGGTTTTTGAGTTTCCGTATTCAAAGATTTTATTGTTTTTTAAAGCATGATTCAGTTTACGTTTCTCGTTCGTAGGCGGGGGAGGGGGGGGAGGGGTTAGACGCCTGGATCCTACCCTTAGCTATATAACTTCCCACAAAAAATCTTTGCCCCCCCCCCCCAAGAAAGTTCTGAAATGGGGCCCCTGGCGTCTGGCTGTGCAATTTTCGAGTTGTCCAGGTACAGTACTTTTTAAAAAGGCCCAGTACATTTATCGCCCTAGCAGCTTTGTAATTCTATTAACCCCTCCCCTCTCTTCGAGTTTTTGAAGAAGTTGTCTACGGTTTGAAAAAAATCTATGTTCTCATTAAATTATGAATACTTTTTATTCTTTTAATTTGGGCTTTTTAATTAATTTCTCACCTAATTATTAGAGATTTAAAATTCTGAAACATAGGTGCACGGTGCACTAGGAGAGGCTTTCGACTATCCTCACAAAAAGTTTGAGCCTCGTATGTGCCATAGATTCTGCTAGCCATCGCACACAGACAGAGCGAAACTTTGTTTTATTAGTATAGATTTTTTAAATTTAGAACTTAGATTCATTGCACGAAAATTGAGAATTCGAAAAATAAAAAAAATCTTACAGAGAAGGAAGGGTTAACAGTGTGACAAGGTAAAGTTTCGCTTAGCTTCTTAACCATGTAAACGCGAAATGAATGTGCATTTTTCATAACAATTGTTATATAGCCAGCATAGGGGTTCTATATTTGCTAATATAAAATCAAATATTCCGGGACTGGAACATTTTCGAATGCACCCCTATTTATGATCTACGCGTGGTAATTGTTTAAGGCGCATCTTAATTGATGTTACATTAATTATCAAGTAGAAGCTTGGTGCAATATAATAAAAGCGTTAAAAGCACCAAAATTTTAAATTTTAAGCATACCGGTTTTGGTAGCATATAGCATACCTTCCTCAGTGCTAAGGATGGCAGAAATTTGCTCACATATATAGGAGAGATGGGAATTCCAGTTAAAGGTTTATTGACCAATAGGAAAACAGAGGATTGCAGGCAACAGCCAATAGGAAAACAGATGGGAAATGGAACCGAAGTAGTGAGGGGGGGGGGCGTAATTAAGAGAAAGAAGTTTTTATGTAATATTTCCAACAGTCTGATAATGGGGGAATAGCGAATTCACAATTAACAATATTTTTTATATTTTTATAAATATGAAATGCTTCAAGGAAGTTAAGTTTGTGTATAGAAGTAGGTTTAGAGATTATTTTAACCGAATTGAAGTCAAAAGCATGATTCATCTCCCAGCAATGTTTTGCAATAGAAGATTTATTGTTTTTTAATATATTGTTGATGTTCTTTGATACGAAATTTTAAGCAGCGTTTGGTTTGTCCAATGTAGGAAAGGCCACACTGCCAATTAATACGGTAGATACCCCATGAATTGGATAATTCAATAGGATCTTTGAGTTTGGAGAGGGTGAGTTTATTGGTAGGGGCAAAAATTACATTGAAGTCATATTGTCTAAGTATTTTAGCAATGGGGAAGCTTGATTTAGGGGCGGAGAGGGAGCACCGTGAGGGAGCCGTGAGAGGGAGCAAACAGCTGAAGCACCCAACTTTTAGGGATGTCTGTTATTTGCATAACTGACAACATTCCTTATTTTTAATTCAAACAACAATATTTTTAACCAGAAATTTAATTTAATAAATGAAATAAAAAGGAACCCTGTAGAAACTTAGACACGTTTCATTAAATAAATTTTCTGGTTCCGAATTCGTTTCTTTGATTTGGAGAAAACCACCGGAAAGTTGGCTTGGCAGCTATGTATTTATACTCCTTGAAAAAAAGTATGAAGTTGTTGTTTTCTTTTCGGGGGGGGGGGGGGGTTTAGGAATATGGGGCGTCAATTGAAGTTCTGCACACAGGCGCCGGATACTGCTGACGCGCCCCTGTAAAAAGCATGAAACCAGGAATATTTAGTAATATAATAAATACTCCATAAATTGTGTAGTGGCGCCCTCTGTCCGGAAAATTAACATTCAAAAAGAATAATTTATAAAATAAATAGAAGATAGGAGAATTTCGGAGTAATTTTTTATAAACTGAGGATTGATTTTTTTTTTTTTTTTTTTTTTTTTTTTTTATTTAACTCAATATTTAAATTTTTCATTTTAATAATATTTGTTTAAAACAAGTTTTTTAGGCAACTTGTACTTTTTACTTCATTAATACATAACTCTTATTTTATTTTTATTTATTTTAAATGACAGTCTTCTTTTGATCTATGGTAGCGCCATCTACCAGTCAAATGTAACATAAAAAATAAATAGGCAATACGAAGCTGAATTATATTAAAATACTTTATATAAAAAAATGAGAGCTATATGAACTGTTTTAGTAAAACGTGAAACTCTTTTCACTAAGTTTTTATTTCTCTTACATGGTCCTTCATAGAAAATAACATTGTAAATTGAATATCATTTTCAGATAATAGTAAAATTGCCCATATAGTTTTAAACGTTAGTATTGATGAAGGCCCAAATTACAGAATTAATACATATTGAGTAATAGTCCTGAAATTTTAGTCCAGCTGAGCTATTTAGCTAAACAGAAGTTAATTGTTATATTGAATAAATAAATATACATATATATATGTATGCATGTATGCTGTGATTTTAAAATAAGCAGCTAATTACACCCCCCCCTCTCCCCACAATTTTTGTTTCAAAATCAGATAATAATAACTATATTTATTATTATTTATTGAGTATATTTATATTTTTTCTTTTATTATTTATAAAAGCTGCTATATGATGCCATTATAGGTTTTCTTTAATTTGTATTCATTTTGATTTTACACGTAATTCATACATGTAAAGTTTGGGCTTGTAGAAAGTGTATCATCCAAAATAAAAGATCATTCTTCGAGCTATGTCTACAGTTAGTCTTTAACATAGATTGCAGGCCCTGACTATCGCACGGGCATCCGGGGCCCGTGCCCTGGGCACGAAATATCTGAGGGGACAGAATTTTTCATAATTTCATCCAAATTTCCATTAAAAAAATTATAATTGTGAAAAAGATGTGATATTTGAGATAATGATACGATGAAATGACAAAAATATATCTCAATACATGGTTAAAAGCACATTTCAGTTAATAATAGAAAAAATTATTTTACTTTTATTCCTGGAACCGTTTTTTTCAATTTTCCGGAAAGCTTAATTTTTTGAGTTGATACTTTTCGAATAAGTGTGTAATATGTAAAGAAAAAAGTAGTATCAGTAAATCAATCAATCTAAGGGGGCACGAAAATTTGAAAGTGCCCTGGGCACAAAAACTTGATAGTCGGGCCCTGATAGATTGCTTTTTTTTTTTTTTTTTCATAATTTATGTATTGCTAACTAATCACTGAAGATTGAAGAAAATGTATAACAAACAACTAAACGAAAACGAAAATATTAATTATATATTTAAATAATAATAGTTTTTAATACTAAGTATATATTTAAATAATGGCACTTATTAATAGTAATTATATATTTAAATAAAAATATTAATTAATATTATTTATACATGCTTAACAAAAATAGTAATTAATATAATTATATATATTTAAATATTAATACTTTAATATTAAATATATATTATTAAATATCAATATTGATATTTAAATTTATTAATTATGTATATATATAAATAAAAGTAATTTAAAAGATGAAAACTAATAAATTATTTCTATTAATTTGATATTTATCTACTTCTAAAGTTCTAACATAAAAATATGATTCATGTAAGTTTAGGAGTTATTGCATTTTAATAAATGTTCATCGGTGAATTATTATTAAAAAAAATAGTTCATATGAATTTTAAAAAAATATTTTAAAAGTGTATTATATTATTGTAATTTACTCAAAATGAAATTTTGTTTAACTTAATTATAACTCATAAATTGTAATTAATATTTAATTTAATTATCTAATTGCCAATTAAAAATTAGAAAGCAACTGATAGTAAGTAATCTTTATTATCAGTTAGTAAATACTTTTATATATGGCAAACAAAAACCATTTATTAACTTAACTAATTCAATAAAGATTAACAAAAAGAAAAAAATGCAATGCATTAACAAGGACATTAACTCGACACCTCCAGAATACTAAATTCGTTCTTTAACCGCTATACAGTATGGTTCAGCAGAATTATTTGCTTTCAAACCTTAAACAAAGCCCTCATTTACTTGTTTATTGAATTGATATCATTTAACTTCTCCTCCAACAAGTACGTAACCATCTTACAGCCAATCACCATTCAATATTGTACTTAATCGCGCTACGCGGCGATTTTACAAACCATTACGCGTAAAGCGATTGAGAGCGATATCGAATAATGATTGGTCGGTCGCCTCGCTGTAGGAGGGGCTTAATTCGCTGGAAGAGAATAGCTTTCACTTCATTGATCTAAAGTCGTCAGAGCTCGCATATTCCTTTATTTTTAATGATGATTAGAACAAAAAAATGTGTACAACACGATTTACTATCTTATTCATTAAAAAAAAAAAAAACAATCCATATATACAAGTATCATTTAATATGAAGCAGATCGAATAAGCAATCAAGTACAATTCTTGTATTATTTTATTGTATTTATTAATTAAAAAAAAAAAAAAGAAAAAAAGAAAACTAATATTTTAACTGAAAAGGTGAATGAAAAATAATTAATTTCTATCATCTCATCTTTTGTAATTTTTTAAAGGGGGAGGGGACTATATGTTTTGCATAATTTAGTGATGTATAACAAAACCTTACATAAACTTAAAAAATAAACATTAATATTCTTCTAGCAATTTTGTTTATAAATTATTATATTCGTTAATATCTGTAAACTAATATTTTCGATTGTTAAATAAAATTTAAATAATTACTTTTTCAGTAGAAGCAACTCATATTTTGAATAACTAAAGAATGAAACTGAAATCAACATATTAAACTAGTATTTCACAAGAATAATTAAGTAAAGAACAAAATGTTTATTGTATTGTCATAATTAGAATCGAAGTATCATATTGAAATTGAGATATCTCCTGTAATGTATATTTTCGCATTTAAATATATCTGCACTACAAGATGCATATTCAGAATTTTTTTTAAATAAATATTAGGAAAAAATTTGCAATTTTTAATTTTTTAGACATCGAAAGTTATTCCTTAAATCGGGATTATAAATTCTTTAAATTTACCAAGCTGTTTATATCTTTTTTACTGTTGCATAAATTGACATGCAAATAAATTGCAGTTTTATACTTTTATATCTTTGGTGGGGGGGGGGGGGGAGGTTTATTCAACCATCCCTTTAAATCAAAAGAGCTTAAAATGCAAAATTTGTCATGTAAATTAATTTTTTTAAATATATTTAAATTATTTTTTAGTTTCACAACAACTACAAAAAAAAAAAAAAAAAAAAAAAAAAAAAACTTACAAACTTCCCATGTATTCACAGAAAAAATTAAACTAAATAAAACCTGAAATTAAATAATTCAGTTGGCTAAATACATTATTCACCGGTTTTTAAAAACAGAAATTTTTGCCTAATTGAATAGGGAAAATGCTCAGATTAGATAAGGCAAAATTTACAATAAAATTTTACTGATGAGAATAATCCCTGATTCTGAGCACCTTACGGGGCACGGATACTGGTGGCTCATCCCCAAGAGTTAATATTAATTATATATTTAAATAAAAAAAGTAATTAATATAGTTATATATATTAAAATATCAATATTAATTATCTATTTAAATAAAATTATTTAAAAAAGAAAATCTTTAGTTAATGGTAATTCCTCACTACTTAATAACTACAGATGAATCAGTAATTTTTTAATACTATATAATAAATATAAATGTTGAAGTCTAATGCTTGCTTTTAAAAGATTAATTCTTTTAATTTGATATTTATCTGTTATTAAAGTTTCAACATAAAAGTAATTTAATGTAAGTTTTAAAGTTATAAAATTTTAATAAGTGTTCATTTAATTATTTAAAAAATAGATATGAATTAAAAAAAAATTATTGAAATTTATTTAAAATTAAATTTTATTGTATGTAATAACAAATTTATTTAACTTAATTGTAATTATTATTTAATTATCTAATTGACAATTAAAAATTACAAAGCAACTGATAATTAATTTTTATTATCATTTAATAAATACTGTTTCATTACTTAACTAATTCAATAAAGATCTAAACAAAACTCTAAAAAAACAACACATTAATAAGGACACAACTTAAAACCTCAAGGTTACTACTTTTGGTAAAACTAATAAATTGATTCTGTTTATTTCATATCTATCTGTTACTAAAGTTCCAACATAAAAGTATTTTTAATGTAAGTTTAGGAGTTACAGTACTTTAATAAACGTTCATTTAATTATTAAAAATAGCTTATATTAATTTACAAAATTAATTAAAATAAAATTTTATTTTATGTAATAAAAAATTAATTAAATTTTGTTTTACTTAATTGTAATTATAATTTAATTAACTAATTCACAATAAAAAATTACGAAACAACTGATAATAAGCAATCTTTATTATAAGTTAATAAATACTATTTATTAACTTAACTAATTCAATAAAAATCTAAACAGTTCTAAAAAATAAAAAAAAAACTTTAACAAAAGCACAAATTTAAACCTTTATAGTATTACTGGTTTATAAACAAAGTCCCTCAGATACATTTAACCAAAGACTTTTAAGATACATAGACCTGCAAACTGTCAGTTTAACTGAGGATTTTTGATCACAGCTGTTGTACGGCAGTATATATGCTTTATATTTTAATTTACCTAAGAAAATGCTTTTATCAGCGTATTTTTTCATTGCGGATCATTACGTATAAGTCTACCCTATTTCATTTAGGCCTTTTTTTTTAAAGTACCTTATTATTCATCATTTTTTTTTGTTTTTTTCGTATGGCAAGTAAGTATTGAAATATATATTTCAATAAACATCCTCCAAGGATAAAAATATAGTGTTACATTCGTTAATATGCATTTTTTTAATTACCTTTTTGCATAAAAATTAGTTTAAAAAACGTAGATTTCTTTACAAGTAATTTAAAATTTTGTAAATTGCTATATTATGTTACATTTGCTACCTTTAAACTGAACTTCCCTACTAGTTACTTTTGCAAGTCAAACTTAAAAAAAAGTGGAATTATAATCTTTAACAATATGTTTCCATATAAATTTCGCCTTTATTTAGGTTTATAAGGTATGTTAAAATTAGATACTCTTTTCCAAACATGCCATACATAAAATTATTAATAAATCGATTTATTTAACTTTATTACTAAAATTCAATAATTATAACGCATATTTAGATATAAAATATAGCTTCATGTAAAAACATATGCCATAAACTTCATATATATTGATAAAAATAAATTTTTAAGCTCATTCTATCCACAGCACTTAATGGTAAATAATCACAGCTGACGTACAAACCTCGCGGTTCAGGTGTTTCAATTTACTTCAGATAGCTGCCACGATTTCGCATACTTTTGAATGGGAATTGCCGGTCTATGTATCTTAAAAGTCTTTGCATTTAACTCCTCCCCCAGAAACTCCGTAACCATCTTTCTGCCAATCACCATTCGATATTGTACTCAATCGCGCTACGCGTGATGGTTTGTAAAATCGCACCGCGGTGGGTCCGATTCTTCTTTTTTTACAGACCGCTGGAGTCACAGCTCTATATTTAAGCGTTTGAGCTCAATGTTTTTGTTCTCACTTAACCAGTTCTTCATGATTACGTGACTCAGTTCAGGCATGTCTTAAACTATTAATATATTTGTTAGTTCTCATCTCATCAGATAGTTTAAATTAGATTTGTTTCCATTCTAATAAGTTTTTTATTTGTATTCTGTTATATATAAAAATATATTTTTATCACAGGCACAATTGAAAAAAAAGTTATTTTTAAATTTTTTTATTAAGATCTTATAGATAAGTAAACATTTATCAGTAGTTTTATGCATTTTGTTGGTCGCACGCATCGACCGAGTGCTCTCATGGTCGTGACGTCACACCATGAACGGGCCTTGTATTTCTTTGGTCACGCTCGAAGTAAAGCATAGAGTAGTTCACATCACGTGACATTTACCGTAAAACATTGAAAAAGCTGTTGGACACACAAATAGAATAAAAATGAAAAGTGCCCAGCTAAACTGATGGCTTTGAGCTCAAAGGGTATTCACACTAATTGTATATTATACTCTTATTTTAAAGAATAATGCCCCTCAAAAAAATAAGTGAAGGGGAATTAGCCCCCGTTTCCTCCTTTATACTTAACCAGTGAACCTCCAAATCTAATCAGGGAAGCTCCTTATCATAATAAACCGGTATACCAAATTTGAAGCAAATCGAATAATCCTGCAAAAAAAAATTTATCTAAATTAAGGGGGTGGACTAGCCCCCTTTATCCTTAACCAATGAATCCCCAAAACGAATCAGGGAAGCTCCTTAACATAATAAACCGGTATACCAAATTTGGAGCACAGCGAATAATTCTGCATGAAAAACCCGTTTATATAAATTAAAGGGGGGTGGACTAGCCCCCCTTCCCCCTTTATCCTTAACCAATGAACCCCCAAAACTAATCAGGGAAATTCCTTAACATAATAAACCGGTATACCAACATCGGAGCAAATCGAATCATTCTGCATGAAAAACGCAGTTATCTAAATTAAGAGGGGCGGGCTAATCTCCCTTTTTCCCCTTTATCCTTAACCAGTGAACCCCCAAAACTAATCAGGGAAGTTCCTTAACATAATAAACCGGTATACCAAATTCGGAGCAAATCGAATCATTCTGCATGAAAAACCCATTTATCTGAATTAAAAGGGGTGGACTAACCCCGTTTTCCCCCCTTTATCCTTAACCAATGAACCCCCAAAACTAATCAGGGAAGTTCCTTAACATAATAAACCGGTATACCAAATTCGGAGCAAATCGAATGATTCTGCATGAAAAACCCATTTATCTGAATTAAGGGGGGGGGCTAACCCCGTTTTTCCCCCTTTATCCTTGACCAATGAACTCCCAAAACTAATCAGGGAAGTTCCTTAACATAATAAACCGGTATACCAAATTCGGAGCAAATCGAATGATTTTTCATGAAAAACCCATTTATCTGAATTAAGGGGGTGGACTAACCCCCCTTTTCCCCCTTTATCCTTAACCAATGAACCCCAAAACTAATCAGGGAAGTTCCCTAACATAATAAACCGGTATACCAAATTCGGAGCAAATCGAATCATTCTGCATGAAAAACCCATTTATCTGAATTAAAAGGGGTGGGCTAACCCCCTTTTCCCCCTTTATCCTTAACCAATGAACCCCCAAAACTAATCAGGGAAGTTCCTTAACATAATAAACCGGTATGCTAAATTCGGAGCAAATCGAATGATTTTTCATGAAAAACCCATTTATCTGAATTAAGGGGTGGACTAACCCCCCTTTTCCCCCTTTATCCTTAACCAATGAACCCCCAAAACTAATCAGGGAAATTCCTTAACATAATAAACCGGTATACCAAATTCAGAGCAAATCGAATGATTCTGCATGAAAAACCCATTTATCTGAATTAAGGGGTTGGACTAACCCCCGCCCCCCCCCTTATCCTTAACCAATGAACTCCCAAAACTAATCAGGGAAGCGCCTTATCACAATGAACCCAGAAAAAAATTTTGAAGCAAATCGGATGTTTCTATCAAGAGTTATCGCGTTACGTACATACATAGATACATACGTACATATATACAGAACGGGCGGGCACATTAGCTCTAAGGCTTTGATAGCCTGTGAGCTAAAAAGCATTGATAAAGGTAACGATGTACTATGTTCGCACTATAGATTAATATGCAAGATGGGACATTTACGGCAAAATCTGTAATGGCAACAGTATTAGCGTCACTACCGACAGGAAGGGGGGGGGGGGGGAGACTTTTCCTGATAGAATTCATCTCTGTCCTTTTCCATAGAGTAAAAGAAGTTAGTTAAGTCTTTTATTTTAATTTATAAAAAAAGCTAAACTATTAATATATATTATCAAATGTTGCTGTTTTAAATACGCTCAATTTTTTTTTAATGTAATGAAAAATGACGCATAAAAATTAGTAAGTAGTTAATATATAAAGACAGAATTTTGTAGTCTCATTTTTTACTCAATTCTTATGCGCTAAAGTTATAAAAAAAAATGATATGCACGGTTGTATTCTCGATGAGAATACAACGTTTATGAATGTTTAGAATGAAATGTTATGAATGAAATATTCAATTTTAAGTCTCTTTTTAGTTTATCGAGCGCAGACGATAAGTTCCCAATATTGTCTTGAACGCATTGCACTCATGTTATTTAACTAACAAATATTTCATTTATTTAATTTAAAACTCATTTCATTTTATATTCGGATCACTTTAATTTAAAATGCACGCATTAAATGTTGTACTATTAAACAAGCAAGTATTGTTCATTTATTTGTTTAAATATTTTGCGATTCTAGACAATAGCTTCAATTATTATCCTGAAATAGCTAGATTATATATATATATATATATATATATTTTAAGCAGATAAAACAATTTAGGGAATCCCTGTTAAAAATTCAATCACGAATTTCAAATGGTTCTTACTTATGGAAGATGAATTTTGTTTACCAAATTTATTGCATTTTTTTTTGTTATAGCTTGTTTTGATAAAAATATGTGTATTTAAAAAATAGTCGCTATGTTATTTTAGTTTCAGGGCAAAAGGCTATAATGTTTTCGTAGCATTAGTGCTTTTTTCCCGAAATTAAAATGACATTGTAACCATTTTTTTAAATGTACATAATTTTATCAAAACAAACTGTAACAAAAATATTTTGCAATAAATTTGGTAAACAAGATTAGTGAGTAAAGAATCAGAAAATATGCAAAAGACATGCGCAGAAAGTAGATATTCTGTCATATATGACGTCATACTAAAACACCGCGTTTTTGCGTTCTCAACCCTGTCCACAAGATGCAGGCGCGGATCCACGGGGGAGGGGGGGGGGGCGATCGGGGCGATCGCCCCTTCCAAAATAATATAAATCCACCGATTATCGCGAATTTCGAAAAATGATCGCTGAAAAAAAATCAATTTCGTCAATCGTTCGGAGGTAAAAGGATCGCAAAAGGAACGCGAATTTCGTCAACGGATCGCGCAAAAAAACCCAATTTCGTCAAAGGATCGCGAAATTTCGTCAAAGAATCGCGAAAAAACGCGAAATTTCGTCAAAAAAGCGCGAAAAAATGCGAATTTCGTTAAAAAATCGCGTATTTCGTCAAAAAACCACAAAGGACCGCAAATTTCGTCAAAGGATCGCAGATAAAAACGCGAATTTCGTCAAAGGATTGCAGAAAAAACGCAAATTTCACCAAAAAATCGAGGAAAAAAACGCTAATTTCGCCAAAGAATCGCGCAAAAAAGCTAATTTCGTCAACAGACCTCTAAAAAATACGAATTTCTTCAAAGAATCGCGAAAAAAATACGCGAATTTCACCAATTAGCACCGGGAGGAGATTCCCTAAAAGCGCATCCACGGGAGTGGGGGGGTTCGATCGGGGCAAAGAAGGGAAGAACAAATTTACCAAGTCGGTTTTTAAGAAATCAACACACCATAAGCATTTTAGCTTTTTACTGACTAGGATTAGGACATAATCCTTTTTTGTTCATTCATCAAATACCCCTTGAAATTTACCAATGTGGATGGCAATAACAGGACATTTTTTACATATTAGCAGGGCTTAATTTGCGCCGGAGCCCAGCTCCGGTACTTCTCTGTTTTAAGTAAATATTTAAATATTGGTAGAAATTCACCGGAGCTCATAAATACAGGGCTCCGGAGCTCAGTGCAATTCGTAGCTATGCATTTTTATAAAAAATACATAGCTACGAACTATCCCTTTTTTGTGTTAACACTATTTCCGAATCATAATCCTTACCATATTTAATCGCAGAATTCTGCAATTAATTAACACTAACACTAGGCAAAGATTACGATTTGGAAGGAGTGATAACTAAAAAGTGGAATAGTTGACAGCTAAGTATATGCTGGTGGATATTTTTTAAATTTTTATTTTGCTAAAGAAAAAAAAAATGCTTTAATTTTTTTAAATAATGTGCGAAATATAAATATGCAGATTGGAGTGACAGGGGATGGGTGGGGTTAAGGGGAAACGGTACAGTTTTAGTACCGGTACCACATAATATTAGGGCTCCGGTACTTTTTTCTTAGAAATTAAGCCCTGCATATTAGTGGCTTTCTTCAGAAAACATTAAGATGATTGCATTTTTCAAAGGACCTTTTTTTCTTGTTTCTTTCTTTCTTTGGAAATTGCTATGATTCCCATTCTTTTCTCAAACAATAAAGAACTCCTCAAAAATATCGTTATACAGAAATTAGAATTGCAGCTTCTTTGAAAGAAGGAAAAGTTTCAACACCTTAAAGGGATCCGCATAACGTTGTCAATTTCTGTTGTAGAGATTCAACAAAAGGTACACGAAGTGCCATCATCCCCCACTTCAACCCATAGAGTCAAAAATTATGGCACCATATGCCTTTTGACAGGACATAATCCTATTTTGTTCGCTGATTGCCGAAACCTCAGTGAGGTTTACCATTGACACCCGGAAAGTATTTGGTTTCGTTTGCTTGTATGTCTGTTCCGCGAAAACTGCCGTTAAAAGCGTTGGATTTATATCTTGGGGGGGGGGGGGGGGGGGGGAGCGCCGCGATAGAAACCCCCATGGGTGCGCGTCTCGGTGAATCTCCCCCTGGTGCTAATTGTGCGTTTTTTCCGCTGTCCTTTGCGAAATTCGCGCATTTTTTCGCAATTCTTTGACAAAATTCGCATATTTTCCGAGATGTTGACGAAATTTGCATTTTTGCGCGCTTTTCCGTGAAATTAGCGTTCTTTCCTTAATTATTTGGCGAAATTCGCGTTTTTTAGATCCTTTGGCAAAATTCGCGTTTTCTTCTGCGATTCTTTGCCGAAATTCGCGTTTTCTTCTGCGATCCTTTGACGAAATTCGCGTTTTTTCTGCGATCCTTCGACGAAATTCGCGTTTTTTCTACTATCCTTTGACGAAATTCGCGTATTTTTTTTCTCGATTCTTTGACGAAATTAGCATTTTTTCCAAGATCTGTTGACGAAATTCGTATTTTTTGCGCGATTATTTCTCGAAATTAGCATTTTTTCCGTAATTGTTTGTCGAAATTCGCGTTTTTTTTGCGATCCTTTGGCGAAATTCACGTTTTTTTCTGCGATCCTTTGACTAAATTCCCGTTGACGAAATTCGCATTTTTTCTGCGATCCTTTGACGAAATTCGCGTTTTTTCGTGGTCTTGACGAAATTTGCGTTTTTTTCGTGGTCCTTTGACGAATTTCGCGTATTTTTCGTGGTCCTTTGACGAATTTCGCGTTTTTTCGTGTTCCTTTGACGAAATTCGCGTTTTTTCCGTTGTCCTTTGACGAAATTCGCTTTTTTGCGTGATCCTTTGACGAAATTCGCGCTTTTTGCTCGATCCTTTGACGAAATTCGCGTTTTTTGCGCGATTTTTTGACCTGCGAACGATTGACAAAAATGATTCTTTTCGGCGAGCATTTGTCGAAATTTGCGATAATCGGTGAATTTATATTTTTTGATCCAAAGAGTGGGTGGCGATCAGGGCGATCTCCCCCCTTCCTTGGATCCGCGCCTGTGAAGAGGTATACACACCACTTAGATGACATTTTTGACTTTCAAGGTTGTTAAGTCCCCTTCAGATTTCTGAAGGGGATCCTTTTTCAGAGATTATCCTCTTTCAGAAATCTGATATTAAAAAATGGATGTGATAGTTATGTTTTTTAGCTTTCTATAATTGGTTCTTATGTATTTTTACTTTCTTCTATCTTCAATAGAAGAAAGTATGGTAATCGAAATTTTTTTCGACTTCCGGTTTTCGACGGATTTACATGTTTTATGGGTCAGAGATCCCAAAAAACATGTTTATAGAAAATGTCTGTCTGTCCGTGTGTCCGTCTGTCTGTCGCCATTGTACCATCAAAAAGTGTATGAAGTTATGCATAGAATTGAAACAAATTTTTATGTTAAGTTTTTGGCTATGGCAAGCAGATCCTCCCTGAATTTGGAAAAAATTCGCCGATAGGGGGCGCTGTAACAGCGATTTTTGTGCGATTTTGAATATTGTACCATCCAAAATTATATGAAGTTAAGCATAGAATTGAACCAAATTTTTATTTCAAGTTTTTGGATATGGCAGGTAGGTCCTCCCTGAATTTGGAAAAAATTTGCCGGTAGGGGGCGCTGTAATACCGATTTTTGTGCGATTTTGAATATTTTACCATCAAAAAGTATATGAAGTTATGCATAGAATTGAACCAAATTTTTATTTTAAGTTTTTGGATATGGCAGGTAGGTCCTTCCTGAATTTGGAAAAAATTTGCCGGTAGGGGGCGCTGTAATACCGATTTTTGTGCGATTTTGAATATTTTACCATCCAAAAGTATATGAAGTTATGCATAGAATTGAAAAAAAAATTTATTGTAAGTTTTTGGATATGGCAGGTAGGTCCTCCCTGAATTTGGAAAAAATTCGCCGGTAGGGGCGCTGTCACAGCGATTTTTGTGCGATTTTGAATGTTGTACTATCCAAAAGTGTATGAAGTTATGCATAGAATTGAACCAAATTTTTATTTTAAGTTTTTGGCTTTGGCAGGCAGATCCTCCCTGAATTTGGAAAAAATTCGCCGGTAGGTGGCGCTGTAACAGCGATTTTGAATATTGTACCATCCAAAAGTGTATGAAGTTATGCATAGAATTGAACCAAATTTTTATTTTAAGTTTATGGATATGACAAGCAGCACCTCCCTGAATTTGGAAAAAAATTGCCACTAGGGGGCGCTGTAATAATGATTTTGCATATTGTACCATCGAAAAGTGTATGAAGTTATGCATAGAATTGAACCAAATTTTTATTTTAAGTTCTTGGCTATGGCAAGCAGGTCCTTCCTTAATTTGGAAAGAATTTGCGGGTAGGGGGGGCTGTAATAGCGATTTTTGTGCCATTTTGAATATTATACCATCGAAAAGTGTATGAAGTTATGCAGAGAATTGAGCCAAATTTTTTGTGTTTCTTTTTGTTCATGGCATGAAGGTCCTCCCTGAATTTGGAAAAATTCCGCTGGAAGGGTGCGCTATAATTACGATGTCTGTACCATTTTCTTTATTGTGCAATCGAAAATTGTATAAAATTATGCATACAATTGAACCAAATTTTTTGTGCATGTTTTTGACTTTGGCCAACAGGTCCCCCTTGAATTTAGGAAATATCGTGCGGTAATGGGGCTCTGTGATGGCGATTTTTGTATACTTTTCTTTATTTTTCGTAGTTCTATTGTCCATCGACGGCTCGTGCAAAGGCGGGAACTCACTTCCTGCTAAGCCGGCTATTCAAAAACATCTGATAACAACAGAATAAAGGAAAACTATTAATTTTAACAAATATCAAGATATAGATTAACTCGTTTTTAGTTCATTTAATTGACTGAAGCAGAAATTTAAGATGAAAATCAAAGTTGGTATAGTAATGAACTAATAATATTGAAGTATTAACATGTGTAACTAGTTTTTGAAATATTAAGATGTATAAGATAGAAGAAAGTTTTGGGATTGGCACATCCAACTAATTTAGTGCTGAATCTAAAAATGACCTTCATTTTTTACCACACCATCACGTCAGTTTTTTTCACAAATCGCAAATTTTTAAGAAGTCGAAATATTGCGAAAATCTGCTACTATAAAATAGACGTAACATTTTTTCATAATAATTCATTCATTTTTTTACTCATACATGGATTTTTATAGCTAAACATGTAAAATATTGTGTATTTAAAATCTTTATAATTTTATTCCATGCGTGGAAGTTTCTTTGAACCGCTCATGCTCTGCTTCCCGCTTTTCTTTTAATCCTCTCTATGGGGGTTCATCTCGGTATTCTCTTTTACTTTGGCGGCTGATAAGGCTGGAAAATTTGTCGCAGATGCATTTAAAACATTTACTTTCTTTTGTTAAGGCTTTGACAAATTGCTTTGTGAGATTTTCGCTATTTTTTACTTTTTAACTTTGGAACTTACGATTTGCAAAAATCGTGACGTGATGGTTAAAAATGAAGGTCATTTTCGGATTCAGTGCTAAAAAATACACCATAATCAATTATCAAAAGTTAAAAAACACAATCATGGCAGGCTTGTGTTATTAATGTTGTTCACTAAAGAACGTCGAAAGAATGTTGTCAACTAAAAGAACAAAAAATAAGATAAATAATTACCATAGTACAAGAGTAAAAAAAAAAAAGAAAAAATAAGACATTTAATACATAAATTCTGTTATAATGTTTTTAATTTTATGACCTAAAAAGTAACAATAAACCATATTTTGAGGAGAGGGCGGGATTATATAAAAAGGGTGTTTGATAACCGAGTGTTTCGGTTAATCGAATGTCGGATAATCGAGAGTCTGTAATATTTTCAAATCGCATTAATTATTTCATATCCAATTAATAATTAACTGCAAGGAATGATTTGAGCAACAGAAGTTATGACTACGTTGATTATATGTCACTCGGTATCGCCCCCCCCCCCCCCCAAAACGATTCTCTGGATCCGCCCCTGACAAGATGGCGCAGCTGTGTCAATTTACGTCAGATTCCAGCATTAACATTGTACGCTTAACATCATAGGCGTAGCGTGACCAGAAATTTTGGGGGGCACCAAAGCCGTGAGAAGTGCGCCCTTAACGAATTTTCAATTTTGCCCCCCCCCCCCCCCAATAAAAAAAATCTTTCTCTTTGTAATGGGTGTAATAAAATTGATAAAGTGCAGAAACATAAATAAATTCTATAATATTTATAATATGAATAAATATTTCGCGTTTATTTTGGAACTTTAAAATGTTTAATTTTAATTTAGAAATTCAGACCAACTAAATAACATAAGAGAAAATTGCAATTATTTGTTAGAGAGTTCATGATGTTTTGCGACAGGAAAAAAAAAAGGATCAAGAAAGAAAAAAGAAATTCCCCTGAAAATGATCGGCGGACAAAAACTGAATAAATAAACAAATAAAACCGTGGTTCGCAGCATAAATTTTGCGCCTGGGGCGACCGCTCCTTTAGCCCCCTCTTTGCACGGCCCTGGGGGGAACACTAGAGGTCTGCACGGGCCACAGTTTCCAGGCCGGCGTGAAAATTAAAAGTTTCACCCGAGCCCGGCCCGTTTATATTTTTCACAGTTTATGGTCAGGCCCGGTTCGTAAAAAAATCAGTGAAAAAAAGCTCGGCCCATAAAAAAAAATCATTTAATTCAGGCCTGGTCCGGCCCTACTCAATTTCTCAAAAATTCCAATTTTTCTTAACATGCAATTGCAGGGCTGCCACTTGCTACTAAAATGCTATACCTAGCGACTATTTTCAGCATCCGGCGGCTATGGCGACTATTTTAGAACGAAAACTTTTAAAAAGTGACTATTTCAAGAAAGCAGTAGGCGACTTTTTTCGGATTCAGCGACTATTTTTACTGAAAATATTCGGTCTTTTTCTTCAAAGCGCCTGTAAAGTCATCTTCTCAAACGCACTTTTTCAACGGTTGTTTGAGGAGATTCGCGATTTTTTCCACGACGAATTCCAAAATTCGGGATCCCCCCCCCCCCCCCCTAAACCATTGACGAAAATAACTATTTATTTCCAAGATCTTTTTATACTATCGTTGAAGGAGATTTTGCGATTTTTTCCGCGATCCTTTGCCAAATTTTGCAGATTTTTCTACTACAGATTGACGAAATTGATTTTTTTTCCGCCACCACTTGTCGAAATTCGCGATATATATTTTTTCCGTGATCGATTGATGGTATTTGCTGTTTGTTTCAGATATCATTTGACAAATTCGCGATTCTTTCCCACGATAGTTTATCGAAATTCGTGATTTTCTTTTCAAAACCAACTTATGAAATCCTTGATTTTTTGTGCAATCATTTGTTTAAATTCTCGATTATTTACGCGAATGTTTGATCACATTCGTGTCTTTTCAGGGATGATTCTGTTCTGAATTTTCCGAAAATTTAAGGCATCCGGTTGCGAAAATTTTAAAAATTCGGGAAAATAAAATATCGCGAATTTCGGCAAATGATCGCCGAAAAAATCAATTTCGACAAACGTTCACAGAAAAAATTCGCCAATTTCTTTAAAAGATCGCAGAAAAAGCGAATTTTTTCAAGGGATCGCAAAAAAAAACGCGAATTTCTTCGAGGGATCGCAAAAAACGCAAACTTCGTCTAGGAATCGCGAGAAAAATACAAATTTCACATAGGGATCGCAAATTTTATCAAAGGATCGCGGGAAATACGAATTTCGTCAAAGAATTTCGGAAAAAACACATAATTGGCGCCGGGAGGCGATTTCCACCCCGTTCCCTCCCCTTTTTAGAAAATTTGCTGTGAATTCCAGATTTTTTTTTAAAACCCAGAATTACACCTGCCGTCTTTTTGTTCGCGACCATTTGACGAAATTTGCAATTTTTTTCTCTTCATCGTTTGACGAAATTCGTAATATTTTGTATATTCTTTTGACGAAATTTGTGATGATTTGTCCGTGACCGAAGGACGAAAATCGCCATTTGTTTCCACAACCTTTGATAAAATTCAAGATATTTTTCCACGGGCGTTTAAGGAGATTCGCGATTTTTTTCCCCGACGAATTACCAAAATTCGCATTTTTTTCCGCCAATTGTTTTGTGGAATTCACGATTTTCTTTACACGATCCCTTGTCAAATTTCGTGAATTTTTCTATGACCGGTTGACGAAAATGATATTCGGTATTTGTTTCAAGGATTTTTGACGAAGTTCGCGATTCTTTTAAACGATCTTTTCTTTTGTCGACTGACTGAGGAAATTCTTGATTTTTTGCGCGACTATTTGACAAAATTCGCGGGTGTAATTTTTTTTTTCTGTTCGCGACAGTTTGACAAAATTTTCGATTTTCTTTCCGTAGTCTTTTGGCGAAATTTACAAGTTTTTTTTTTCGCGACTCATGGAAAACTTCTTTTTTTCTGAGGCCAATTGTTGATATCGGCGATTTTATTTTTCGTTACCGAATGGCAAAATTCGCGACTGTTTGATGAATTGATTTTGTGGATTTCTCAAAGAAAAAAAAATCGTGGCTTTCACGAAATTAAAAAAAAATCGCATACGAAATCATATGTCTGTTCAAGAAATAAATTTGGAAGATTCCATCCAAACAAATATTTTTATTATGCGGGATTTTCCTTTTTTGTGCGGGATTTGCGATATCCCACACGTTATTTCTAACCCTGCCCCTCAAATAAAACTTTTCTTCCTTCTCTCCAAGAAACTCTTGAAATGAAAGGCCTGATGGAAAGTAGTTACCTGGATGATCTGCAAGAAGTTTTTACTGCTATGTTTCCAGGTGCTGTACATAATTTTTATTGTTCAAGAACCAAGTTACTTCGTAACTGAAACATTAGGGCCTTATTTTCTGGATAACTTGCATTCTCATTTGAAGAAATCACTCTATTCTTTATTCACTGATTTGAGCAGAAGCATAAAATGTGGACATATAAAGTCCTTTCATTGTTATGGATAGAATTTTTCTTCCTTTTTTTAAAGTGGGTATGCGAGTATTTTGGCTACTATTATCGAAGAAATACTAATATTTTTTTTCGTTGGAGGTTACTAAAGCTACTATTTTCAGTGTCATTTGGCAGTGGCAGCCCTACATTTGAGATGCTTTTATGAAGTAGAATAAAGGTTTTTTTTTCCAAAAAACTCCGATTTTTTAAAAATAAAATAACATCAAAGTTGGACTTTTGATTTCCGAATTCAAAGGCTGACAATTACAAGACGGATCCATTTAGTAATCCGCTTTAAATCAAGCTGCTTCGAATTAGGAAAAAACGTTAAGAAAAGGGAGAACGCTACTCAATTCTTAAGCACCTGAATGCTGTTCTGTAATTTTCAGGCAAATAGGAATAGAAATGAGTTTATGAATGTGTCAAAAGTAATCACATTTTTGAGTGGAGATTTTTATTTTTTCTGAAAACGTTATTAATTTAATAAAACAAACAATTCTGTATGTTCTTACCTTCTATTCCATTTTCGTCTATTTGAAGCCAGACTTGAATGAATTTAGAATCATGGTGTGCTTCATGACATCGCTTGTTATTGAGTTTTCCATAAAAATTTCCTGTTTTTTATCGCGTTTGTTTTTTGTGTGGCTCATTCAATCCTGATCTGTTTAAAAAATAGTAATAAAAACATTTAACTACGCGTACATTCCCACAAATGACCAGATCATACCAAGCCAAGTGTGTAGAGGGGTTAGGTAGAGACGCTCCTATTATCTCACTTTGCACAAGAGGGAAACACAAGTTCAGAGGTCAAAGAAATTCTTTGTGTGACCACCTTGTGTTACTCACTGAAATTAAACTACTTGGGTGACTGGACACCAGCTTTGCAGTTGGGGAAATTTTTCCTTCTATCGATCAAATTACAACTACTGACCAAATATCAATGATTGACCAGCATCGTATTAATGGTTGAGAACTAAAGCGTTTTCGGTTTTAGGGAGGAGAGAGTGGGTGAAATGCTACATACTAAAAAGTTTTAAATTTGATTGCATCTTAAAAAAAAAAAAAAAAAAGCTATTGAAAATCACTGCCATTTATCGTTTTTGTAAAAGTCTCAATAAATCACAATCCTAAAATATATTAATATAAATTTCACATTAATTTATCTGAAAATCCCATGTATAATACACAATCACATATACTTTTAAAACAGTGACAAATGAAGGTTTTTAATAATTTGCACAATAAGTACAACCTTAATATCAATCGTACGTTCAGGGATGAAACTAGCCTTTTTCTGCGCCAGGGGAAAACATGGATTTTGGCGACCACCCCCTCCCTTCATCTCCCCACGCACAATAAATATTATTGACCTCCGGTACCCTGTGTAAAATAAATAAATAAATAAATAAAATTCATAAAAAATAATTAAATAATTAAAATTAGAGCAAGAAATATGTAAACGACGCTCCCATGGGATTAACATTAGCTTGAGCGTTAAGAGCCTACACAAGTCACGCGAAGAAACTGGAACGCTAATGCTAAACCTATGGGAGAAACCTTTTTAAATTTTCTCGCTTGCATATTAATAGTTTTAAATGATTTTTTTCTTTGCTTAGAAAAGCTGAGGTTAAATTGTAACCGGATTAGTGTTTACTTTTTAGATTTTGGTTGCAGATTATTTTTATAAAGTTACCTTCACTTCCAGTACCGGTTTCAAAACCTAAAAGTATGACAACGCTAAAGATCAATCTAAACTATCCTAAGAAAAAAAAATAATTTTAAAATATTAAAATCCAAACGAGAAATTTTAAAAGAACGCTCCCTTAGTTTAACATTAGCTTGCGAGTTTATTTGCATTTCATATATATATATATATGCACATTTTTGTATGAATCGACAAACGATTCATTTGGCGCCCCCTTCACCTTTGTTCTGGCACCTGGGGCATATGCCCCCTCTGCAAACCCCCCCCCCCCTAGTTTCGGCCCGGGCTATATTCTTTAAAAAACATTAAAAAGTGGTGTTACTGTTCTATCTTGCATATATTTCAACCCTTAGTTTTTACTCGTTGACAGTTGCTCGACCTCGCGCCCTTTGAGACCGGATCTGCATGCAAAAAAAAGTAATTTTAGTAAAAGGCATGGGCGACATTTTTCAGTTGTCACCTACCTAGAAATGGCAAAAGGACGAGAAATGTAATTTGGGAAGGTAAAAGCAGGGGCGGCTGAAGGCGCCCTGGGTGAGTTTTTTTTTAATTACGGGCAGCCGCCCAAGCTCGCCTCCTCTCTCTAAGACTGGATTTGGTTGGTTGCAAAAAACTATTGCCCCAAAAGTAATGCACAAAAAGTAATGCAAAAAATAATTGCAGCAAAAGGAACAGAGCTGCATTTTACAATTTCCGCCTAGGGTGGCAAAACGCCTAGAACTGGCAAAAAGAAGAGAAAAAATCATTTTTTTTGGGGGGGGGGGGATAAAGGCAGGGGAGACTTTATTAGCCATGATGGCGCCCTGTGAGAGATTTTTTTTACTGTACCACTGGAAATGCTATACTCTTTTTTTTTTCTTTTAAAAGGCTTTACTAAAACATTTTACTTTGTGCACTCCTACCAGGGCCGAAACTAGCTATATTTTCACCAGATGAAAACGTCGATTTTAGCGCCCCCCCCCCCCCCCCGTTCCTCTGCAAAGTAAATTTACAAAGAGAAATTTACGAAAGTTTCTAGTAGCAGACTTATTTTAAAATTTAAAAAGTGTAACAATAAAATACATATTGAAATATATAACCAGCTTTATCAAATATTTATTCATTAAAACCTGGGGAAAAAATTGAAAGGAAGCGGAAATAATCCCGCTTTATACAGGTTTTCGTCTTAGGAGGTATAACTGTTGGTATTCTTTCTGTTGGAACCACGTAGTTTTTTCATTTAAGACACGATTCCATTATAGACGGATTTCATTTTCGAGATTTTACTGTTGTTGTAGCATTACAAATTATTGCAATTGGGCACTTTAATGTTATAGTAATATGAGTCACATTGTTTTAGGAACTAAAAACCAGGATTTACTGTAGGTATAAAAATGAATTCCAGTTTTGTAAAATATCTTCCTGTACTATCAGTTTTTCCGAATTATCACTTATACCACTCTTCTTATTTATAGGCTGATATGTCTAGATACTTTCCTGAACTTAATGCTAATTTTCAAATTTATGTCTGACTCAAAACAACAACAACAACAAAATTATTAAGTTTTTACTTCTTATTTTGTGAATTTTCGACCGCTTGGTTTTTATTGTCCCAGTCGGTCACCTTACCTCGCCTCCTCTAAGGACAGATATGGTGATATGCATGTAAAAAAGTAATTATAAGAAAAAGAATGGGGTTATTCATTTGCTGTCTTGTACGCGAATCTTTTTATCTATTTGACATTTTTAATGCACTGTACTAAGCTTTTCTTTTTGACTTTTCGGGTAGAAAACATTTTTTACACAAATTTCGCACGCATATATATATATTGTATAAAAAGGCAAACCAAATTTTCATCTGACGTTCCCTGCGCGAGGCGCCCAGAACACATGCCCCCTCAGCCCCCCCCCCCCCACATAGTTTCAAACCCTGACTCATTCTTCTGTTTGATTTTATTGCACCGGACAATCATTTGACGTCGCGCCCATAGCAAGACGGGAAAAAGAAAGCTCCAAAAAGAATAAAATAGTCTTCATGGAATCTTTTCAACAGAAAAGTCACATTCAAACAAAATCTTCATTTGGCGCCCTTTTCGCCTTTCGTTCGGATGTCCGGGGCACATGACTCTGCACCCTCCTCCCCCCCTCCCCCAGGATATCGGTTATCGGCGAGGGACAGTTTTACACAAAAGAGAGGAGTAGGGACTGACCTATTGGCCTTGGAAAATGTTAGTGGTTCTCCTATTTGCAGTCTTCTATTATAGATGAATCTTTTTATATATTTGTAAATTTTTATGCATTTGGTTCAGTTTTCCTTTTGGATTTTCCAGCTGCGAGACATTTTTATGCAAATTCGATATATATACATATACATTTTTGTATGTAAAGACAAAAAAATTCTTCATTTGGCGCCCCTACGCTTTCTGTTCTGGCGCCCGGGGTACAGAAGGTTGGGGGGGCACGTGCCCCCCGTGCCCCCCCGACGCTACGCCTATGCTTAACATGCATCAGTTTTGCGCCTCACTGGCCTCTTAGCCGTTATAGGCGGATACATCCCCATAAGAAAAATATTCCACATAATTTTGATCATTTGTAAAAGGGAAAATCTCCGTTTCGTATTGCTTTCATTATTACAGTGCACGTATGTCATAAGAGACGACAGTATCTCGAGTGACGCTGCTTATAAATTTTCAACTCGTTAAGAGGTTTTGTATTGATGGCAGATACACAGTAATATTTCAAAGATTAAGTATAGAATGAAAGCCTGCAGCTACGAATCCGTTTACATTCTACAATGAATTATCCCTAGCCCCCCCCCCTACCAAAAATATACTAACGTGAAGTCCTGCATCAGAGATAGAGGTCTGCACGGCCGAAATTTCTAGGAACGAGCCCAGCTCGTGCATGCCGAAACACCCCTGCGACTAGAAGAGATTTTTCTCTTATTTTAAGAATTTCCTGTATTTTTATTGAAGAATTTTTGGAAATTTTAGGCTTAAGTTGGCGAATTTTTCGTATTTTGAGAGAAAAGGGACTTGCATATAAATACCGTTTCCAATACGAAAAATTACTAGGCAGCAGTTTCCGGAACATCCCTGTGATTCGACGAACATGCTGCTTCAGATTGGAGTATTTCAGGTGATTGATGTGTTTTCTGCATTTTTTTTTGTGGGGGGGGGAGGGGGGGGGGAATGGAAAATCAAAGCGGAAATTTTCGTGTTTTTACGAAATATAATCAAGGCAAAAAATTAGTTCGATTCATGGATTATTTTAAGAACGTAGAGTCCTGCGAGGATCGGATTATACCGACCCCAACCCGACAAACTTCGACACAAAACCAACAGGCTTCAACCCGAACCCAACCTTAACGCGAAATGAAACTAGTCGGATGTGCCAATCCCAAAACTTTCTTCTATCTCATACATCTTAATACTTCAAAATTCGCTATCACAGTGCCAAAATTAAATGGCAATATATGCCCCTGAGGAATCTAAAGGTATAGGTTCGTTGAATTGTATGCATTTAAAAGGGAGACATAAGCATCGCATTTTTCAACAAACAATGGAATTTCGGCTCCCAACCTCGTAGATGTCTGCAACCAAAATTTCTAACCCAAAGAGCCTAAAAGCGACACCTGTTGGGCAGTATACACACAAGCCTACTAAGGATTTATTTATGTGAAAGTGTAACAAAATATGAAGTTTGATTAAATTCCATGCATTAGTTTTTGAGACATAGATTCGTGAAAAATGCAACACAGCAGCGCCACCTGTTACATAAGTTACACGAAATCAGGAGCAACTTATGTCAAGGTCTAACAGAATATGAAGTTTGATGGAATTCTGTGCATTAGTTCTTGAGACATGACTATCGCTAAAATCGTGCATATCCTGAAAAAGTACCACAGCAGCGCTATCTATTGGGCGATTTGTACCAAAATCTAATCAGTAACAAATTATGTCAACATTATTTCCGAAATAGCTATAGCTCAAAAACTAATGAACGGATTTTCACCAAACTCCAGATTCAGTTTTCTAACTGAATCTGAAGTTTGGTGAAAATCCGTGCATTAGTTCTTGAGATAGAGCTATAGCGGAAATCGTGAAATGCTGCATAGCAGCGCCACCTGCTGGGAGATTTACACCAAAAACTAATGAGCACCAATTTATATCAAGGTTTAATTGAATCTAAAGTTTTATTAAATTTAGTGCATTAGTTCTTGAGATAGAGCGCCCACAAAATTTTGTCACAGACAAACATATTTTAAAAACAGTCAAATCGTGTTCAGAACCTTTTTTAAAATGTATAAATCCGTCGAAAACCGGAAGTCGAAATTTTTCACGAATCCAATAATTTCTTCTTGCAAAGATAGAAGAAAGTAATAGTGGATTTTGCAATTACATCTCGTGTGCGATTTTATGATTAAGACCAATGTCAGACGAGCGTCTTTTTTGCTTACGTATTATCCTCCATTCACAATGCTATAGCATTGTGAATGGATAATACGCAAGCAAAAAAGACGCCCGTCTGACAATGGTCTAAGTATTATGAGTGGTCTCAATTTTTTCCTTTTGTGTTGTAGATTACGAAAAGCGATGTTGGACATCCGAGACCCGCGAGTGGGGAGGGGGTGGGTAGGGAAAAATGTTGAAGGGAGGAAAAAAAAACAATATTTTTTTCTCTTTCAATAATATTTATATATACTATATATATAGGGGGATTAAAAAAAAGTTGGCAAAACCACATGGTAAATCAGGCATACAACAAGGATAAAAAAAATCACATAGGAACATAGGGTCGCAAATCACTTGTTGAGTCACAAATACAGGGTGTTTCATCGTAACTGAACTCGGGTCGATGGTCTTAATTTCGAGAAATATTAAAACATTGCAATGAAAATGCAACGATATGGACCTTGTTTTGTGTGAAATGTAATACAGTCGACGCTCGTTATAACGACCACTCGCATACCAATGAAAAGGGTCGTTATAATGGAAGGTCGCTATAACGAAAGTGAAAGGAAAAAAATAATGAAATCTAATCAGGTGCAGGAAAATTAAAATTTCAAAGGAAATTCTTTAATACAATATTATTACAAATTTTGAATGATCGTAAAGTGCTTTCTGGTATGTTACATGTTTTAGCAATTTCAGATTTAGGCATGCATTTTTCATCAACCGCTGTCAAAACTTTTATTTTTTTTATCTAAGGGAATCACATTTCATTTGTTTGAAACAGTCATCTTGGGAAAATGCACATGTGCAACAAACTGAATGCGCGTGCGAGCGAGTACGCGCATGCGCATATGCTTACGGCAAGGAAATGATGTTCAAGCTAGTCATTACTAATTTTCACCCCGGGAAGAAATCTATTCTTTCTGCTCCCTTTAGAACTTACTTGTGAAATCGGTAATTAGCCCTTTGGGACAGAAAATGGTAATCTTTTATTAGAAAAAAATCGGAATGAAAAGCTAATGCGGTCGCTGTCAGTGGCGTACCCAGGATTTTATTTCGGGTGGGGGGGGAGCTGACTTAAATTTCCATAATGTTCTAAATCTTACGAAACATGTTGAATTGTGTTATAAACAAAAATCATTTTTGCCAATAAGGCCGTAGCCAGGGGGGTGGGAGGGGAGGGGCAGGGGTGACTTTGTTCCGAAAAATTGAAAAATTTGGTCCAGTCCGAAAATTTGGACTTAAAAAATATCACGATTTTTGACATGGTCGCCGAAAAAAATCAATTTCATCAATCGTTCGCAGAAAAAAAATCTCCAATTTTTTTAAAGTATCCGAAAAGGAAAAAAAACCAAAATTTTGTCATAGGGCCACGGATAAAATGCGAAGTTTGTCAAAGGATTGCGAAAAAAAAGTCAAATTTCGTCAAATACTCGCGGAGGAAACGCTAATTTCGTCAAATGAGTACAGAAAAAACCCGAATTTCGTCACAAGGCCGCAGAAAAAACGCGAATTACAAAAAAAAGATCGCTAAAAACACGCATTCCGTCGAAGGGCTGCGAAAAAAAGAGCTAATTTCGTAAAGGATCGCAAAAAAGCTAATTTCGTCAAAGGGGGATGGGAAAACGTGAATTCCATCAAAAGAACGCAGAAAAGCGCAAATTTCATCAAAAAGACGAGAAAAAAACGCTAATTTTGCCAAAAAGCCGCAGAAAAAACGCAAATTTCGAGAAAAGGTCGCTAAAAAAACACGCATTTCGTCAAAGGGAAGCGGAAAAAACGCGAATTTCGTCAAAGGGTCACAAACGTGAATTTCGTCAAAAGGCGCAGAAAAACGGAAATTTCATCAAAAAGACGAGAAAAAAGCAAATTTCGACGAAAAGACGCAGAAAAAAAGCAAATTTCGACGAAGGATTGCTTTAAAAATGCGAATTTCGGCAAATGACCACAGAAAAAAAACGCGAATTTCGTCAAAGGGCCGCAGAAAAAACGCAAATTTCGACAAAGCTACAAATTTCGCTAAAAAAATCATTCCGTCAAAGGGAAGCGGAAAAAACACGAATTTCGTTAAAGGATCGCCAAAAAAGAGAAAAGCAGGGTCACAAAGAAAAGCCACAGAAAAGCGTGAATTTCGTCAAAAGGCTGTGGAAAAAAGCGAATTTCGTCAAAAAAATTCGGAAAACATAAATTTCGACGGATTGCGAAACAATGCGAATTTCGTCAAATGGCCACCGAAAAAGCGCGAATTTAGTCAAATGAGCGCAGAAAAAATGCGAATTTCGTCAAAGGGCCGCAGAAAAAAACGTAAATTTCGACGAAGGACCACTAAAAAAACACGCATTCCGTCAAAGGGAAGCAGAAAAAACACGAATTTCGTCAAAGGCTCAAAGAAAAAACGTGAATTTTATCGAAAGGCCGCAGAAAAACGCAAATTTCATCAAAAAGACGAGAAAAAAGCAAATTTCGTCAAATAGTCGTGGAAAAAACACAAATTTCGACGAAGGATTGCCTAAAAAAACGCGAATTTTGGCAAATGACCACACAAAAAACGCAAATTTCGTTAAAGGATCGCAAGAGAAAAAGAAAAAGCAGGGTGACAAAGAAAGGCCACAGAAAAGTGTGAATCTCGTCAAAAGGCTGCGGAAAAAAGCGAATTTCGTCAAAAAGCCGCGGAAAAAAAGCAAATTTCGACAAAGGATCTCGAAAAAACGCAAAATTCGTCAAAGGGCCGCAGAAAAAACGCGAATTTCAACAAAAGGTCGCGGAAAAAACGCGAATTTCGAAAAAAAGATCGCTTAAAACACGCATTCCGTTAAAGGGCTGCGAAAAAAAAGCTAATTTCGTAAAGGATCGAAAAAAAATGCGAATGTCATCAAAAAGACGAGAAAAAAACGCAAATTTCGACAAAGGATCTCGAAAAAACGTAAATTTCGTCAAAGGGCCGCAGAAAAAACGCGAATTTCATCAAAAGCTTGCGTTAAAAACGCGAATTAAAAAAAAATATATCGCTTAAAACATGCATTCCGTCAAAGGGCTGCGAAAAAAAAGCTAATTTCGTCAAAAATCCGCGAAAAAGACGCAGATTTTGACAAAGGATTGCGTAAAAAACGCGTATTTCGGCAAATGACCTCGGAAAAAACGCGAATTTCGTCAAAGGGCCGCAGAAAAAACTCGAATTTCGTTAAAGGATCGCAAAAAAGAAAAAGCAGGGTCACAAAGAAGGGCCGCAGAAAAACATGAATTTTGTTAAAAGACTGCGGAAAAAAGCGAATTTCGTCAAACAGCCGCAAAAAATGCTACTTTTGTCAAAGAGCCGCAGATAAAAAGCAAATTTCATCAAAAAGACGAGAAAAAAACGCGAATTTCGTCAAAAAAGCCGCGGGAAAGAAGCAAATTTCGACGAAGAATTTCGTAAAAAAAACATGAATTTCGCCAAAATTCGAGCGAAAAAAACTTGAATTTCATCAAAAACCCGCCGAAAAAAACGCGGAAAAAACACAAATTTCGACAGGATCACGAAAAAAACGCAAATTTGGTCACAGATCCGCGGAAAAAACGCAAATTTCGATGAAGGAGTGCGTAAAAAAAACGCGAACTTCGGCAAAAAGCCGCAGAAAAAGCGAATTTCTTCAAATGACTGTGGCGAAAATTCCAAATTTTGTCAAAAAACCGTGGAAAAAACACAAATTTTTGGCAGGGAGATACGACTGAAAAATCAAAGTTAATAAGCTACATTTACAGCTGTGATATACGCTCGAAATTCGCCAACCATCCCAGGTGTCTAATCCTTCGGTTAATTTATCACTAGTTTTCTTCACAACACTAAATTATAGTTTATTTATAAGAATACATAAAGATATGGAAGACAAAACATTTGAACGTCACACTATATACAAATAATTATATTTTTCACATAGCTGCAGACCACCTTCACATTTCACTCCGAAACAACACTTCACTATATTGCTAAATTATTTCATAAAAAACTCAAATTAATATACTTCCGTTTTTATTACAATCTTTCGGTTTCTCATAAAAAATACCCGCGCACGTTCACATGCCGGCTTACACAACACTTCTACCTTCCACACTCTGAATAAACAATGTCCCCCTACCTCTCTCCGCGCACCCACGTATCACGTGTCAAATGGCGCCAGAGAAATCAAAGGAAAATTATCCAGACGCCTCCAGACATCACAACAGCCAACTCTTCCGCACCGGATTTCCGATTTAGCCGAAATCGACTTGTGATTAGCTGCAGTGTTACTGTGCATTAACATTTTTCCGCAGTGACACTCTTGGCGCCCGTTGACTGTGAGAGAAATTAAAAACTCCTTAAATTAAACTACTTTTTGATTTGTCGAATTTACTTGTACGTGAACTGACTCTTGAACTGACCATATACGTTTTCATTTACCCAGTAAAACAGGTATGGAGCTATTCTTCAGTCATCTGAAAATTTATTTTGTGGTTTCAAGTAAATTTGGTCGGAGGACTGAAGAGAATATTGGATTAATAAGAAAAACAAATTCGCGGCATGCCAGAAAATAAAACAAATTTATCTGAAAAAGAAGGAATATCAGCCCTTTTTTTCATTTCACTTCTTTTTTTTTTCTCTTCGGAGGTGGAATGGAGCTGTAACCTCATAACCCCCGTCGCCATCGACTTCTTTGGGTGTATGCGGGGGTCATCACTGTGCACTAGTATATGGGACTAACCAGACTAACTGCGCCGCAGAAAAAAAATTACATTTTATCTCAAAAGGAAGACGAAAAAAAAACAGGAGTTTTTTCTTCATTTTTGATTACTTCGAAAGGGGGCCCTATAACCCCATCAGCCCCCTTCCCCTCATTGGATATACTGTGGTGTAACTGTGCACTGATATAAGACTAGCCAGAAAGCCTAGTTCGTTGTATTGCAGAAAACAATTGCATTACAAATTTATCTCAAACAAAAAGAAAAAAAAAATCAGCACTTTTTTCATTTCATTTTCAACTATTTTGGGAGAGGTCTGTAACCCCATCACCCCCTTTCTACTTCTTTGGGTATAATGTGGTGTCACTGTGCACTAATATGGAACTAAACAGAAGAGTGTAGCTAGTCTGTTGAATGATAGGAGAAAAAAAATGCAAATTTATCTCAAACAGAAAGAAAAAATGCATTTTTTTTCGATTATTTCGGGAGGAGGGGGCTGTAAGCCCATCAGCCGCCTCCCCTTCTTTCGGTATGCTGTGATGTCAATGTGGACTAATATGGATTTAACGAGAATGGCTATTTCGCTGTATGGCAGAAGAAAAACTACAAATTTATCTCAAACAAGAAGAAAAAAATCAGCCTTTTTTTTCATTTCATTTTCGACTATTTATAAAGGGGACACCGCATAAGCCCCTTTCACCTCTTTGGGTATAATGTGGTGCCACTGTGCACTAGTATGGAACTAAAGAGAAGAGAGCGGCTAGTCTGTTGAATGATAGGGGGAAAATACAAATTTATCTCAAACAAAAAGAAAAATATCAGCACTTTTTCATTTCATGTTCGACTTTTTGAGAAGAGGGCTGTAACCCATTAGCCCCCTTCTACCTTTTTGAGTATAACGTGGTGTCACTGTACACTAATATGGAACTACAGCGAAGGGAATGGCTAGTCTGTTGAATGATAGGGAAGAAAATGCAAATTTATCTCAAACAGACAGAAAAAAGCAGCACTATTTTTTCATTTCATTTTCTACTATTTCGAGAGGAGGGGGGCTGTAATTCCAACAGCCCCCTCCCCATCTTTGGATGTGCTGTGATGCCAATGTGGACTAATATGGAGTTAACGAGAATGGCTATTTTGCTGTATGACAGAAGAAAAAATTACAGATTTATCTTTAAAATTAAAGAAAAAACAATTTTTTCATTTAATTTTTTGACTATTTCTGGTTTTTTTTTTTTTTTGGGGGGGGGGGGGGCTGTAACCCCGTCAGCCCCCTTTCTCTTATTTTGTGTCAATATGGACTACTATGGAACTAAAGCGAAGGAAGCGCATAGTCTGTTGAACGATAGGGGAAAATGCAAATTTATCTTAAACAGGCAGAAAAAAATCAGCACTATTTTATCATTTCATTTTCGACCATTTCGAGAAGAGGGGGCTGAAATTCCATCAGCCCCCTCCCCATCTTTGAGTATGCTGTGATGTCAATGTGGACTAATATTGTGTTAACGAGAATGTCTATTTTGCTATATGAGAGAAGAAAAAATTACAGAATTATCTTAAAAATGTAAGGAAAAATTACTTTTTCATTTAATTTTTCGACTATTTCGGAAGGGGGGGGGGCTGTAACCCCGTCTGCCCCCTTTCTCTTCTTTGTTGTCAATGTGGACTAATATGAGACTAATGGGAATGACAGTCCGCTGTATGATTGAAAAAACATTATTTTTTTTTCCAAAAAAAGAAAGACGAAAAAACAACACTTTTTCATATCACTTTCGAAAATTTCCGGGGGGCTGTAGCCCCATCAGCCCCCCCCCCTTGGGTACGCCCATGGTCGCTGTATTGGGAAATCAGCTGCTGGCCGGTCGTTATATTGGATGTAAAAATAACATAGCATAAAGAGGATACATTTCAAGAAATTTTGCATCGGTCGTTATAATGGAATTGTTGCTATAATGGGAGGTCGTTAAAACGAGCGTCGACTGTAATATCACGAAAAGTTTTGGAAAAACACGTTGCTCAAGCAATCGATGATACCGTATGAATTGATCATCACAGTCAAAAATGTGGGGCGTCCAGTGCATACTGATGACGCGTATATTGCAAACTTCTATCACTTTTGTTTGGTGTTATCACATTTACAACAAAGGTGAGAATGTCTGTTAAATGTTTTATTATAATATACTTCAGTTTTCTGAAAGTTATGACCGTCAACCCAAATTGAGTTAGGATGAAACACCCTGTATTTGTGACTCAATAAGTGATTTCCGACCCTATGTTCCTATGTGATTTTTTTTATCCTTGTTGTATGCCTGATTTGGAAAGATGATCTGGAGGTTCATTGGTTAAGTATAAAAGGGGGAGAGCAGGGCAAGTCTCCTCCCCTTAATTTAGATAAATGGATTTTCATGCAGAATTATCCAATTTACTCTAATTTTTTTTGTATGTTCATTCTGATAAGGAACTTTCCTGATTGGATTTGGATGCTCATTAGTTAAGTATAAAGGGGGGAAAAGGGGTTTAGATCCCTCTTAATTTAGCGATACGGTTTTTTCATGCAGAATTATCTGATTTGCTTCAAATTTGGTATACCGGTTTATTATGTTAAGGAGCTTCCCTGATTAGATTTGGAGGTTCATTGGTTAAATATAAAGGAGGGAAACGGGGGCTAATCCCCCTTCATTTATTATTTGAGGGGCATTATTCTTTGAAATAAGAGTACAGTATACAATTAGTGTGAATAACCTGTGAGCTCAATGCCAATAATTTAACTGGGCACTTTCCTTTTTATTATTCTGTTATTCATTTGTCATCATAATCATTAGTTATATTACCTGTTAAATTCAAAATAAAGAAATATATATCTATACTAATAATATAAAGAAGTAAAAATTGTTTGTGTGTTTGTTAGAGGTAATCTCTGGAGCTACCGAACCGATTTCAAAAGTAATGGTATCAAAATGATGGTGTTAGTCCAACTTAGAACATAGGCTACATTTTATGTCGGTGCCACTACCCTAAAGGGGGTGCAGGAGCAAAAAACGTTTTAAAAATGCGATTTTTGTGTTATGGAAGGGCCTAGAATCATGAAATTTGGAATGGTAGTTATAAGATATAAATAATGTCTAAGAACATTTTCTAAACAATTCGAAATTTAAAAGTGGTGAAAATTCACAAAAAGCGTTCTAAAAAACGTTCTAAATGGTGGTTTCTACACAATCTCAAGAAATACGAAACCGATTTAAAAAAACAATGGTGTCAAAAGGATGGTGACAACCTTTGCTCCAAGATAGGCTATATTTTATGTCGGTGCCACTACCCCAAAGGGGGTGCAGCAGCAAAAAACGTTCTAAAAATGCTATTTATGCGTTACTGAAGGGCCTAGAAATATGAAATTTGAAATATTAGTTACTTATTAGATATAAAGGATTTCTATATAAGATCAGTTCTTAAACAATTTGAAATTTAAAAAGGGTGAAAACGCACAAAAAGCGTTCTAAAAAACGTTCAAAATTGTGGTTTCCACTCAATCTCAGGAAATACCAAACCGATTTAAAAAATAATGGTGCCAAAATGATGGTGACAACCCTTGCTCTAACATAGGCTATGTTTTATGTCGGTGCCACTGCCCCGAAGGGGGTGCAGGAACAAAAAACGTTCTAAAAATACGATTTATGCGTTACTGTGAAGGGGCTAGAAATATGAAATATTAGTTACTTATTAGATATAAAGGATTTCTAAGAGCCGTTCTTAAACAATTCGAAATTTAAAAGGGATGAAAATGCACAAAAAGCGTTGTAAAAAACGTTCTAAGTTGCGATTTCTATGCAATCTCAGGAAGTACTGAACCGATTTCAAATATAATGGTGTAAAAATGATGATGACAGCTCTGTTTTATGTTTGTATCACTGGCACCTGGGGTTGCAGGAGAAAAAAAGTTCTAAATTGCGGTTTTTGTGTTATGGAAGGGCCTAGAATCATGAAATTTGGAATGGTAGTTACTTATAAGATATCAATGATCTCTAAGAGCATTTCCTAAAAAATTGAAATTTAAAAAGGGTGAAAAAGCGCGAAAAGAGTTGTAAAAAACGTTCTAAATTGCGATTTCTATGAAATCTCAGGAAGTACTGAGCCGATTTCAAATACAATGGTGTAAAAATGATGGTGACAGCTCTTCCTCCAAGATAGGCTATATTTTATGTCTGTTTCCACTGCTCCAGAGGAGATGCAGGAACAAAAAACGTTCTAAAAATGCGATTTTTGAATTATGGAAGGACCTAGATTCATGAAATTTTGAATGGTATATATTTATTAGTTATAAATGATCTCTAAGAACATTTCTTTTAAAATTTGAAATTAAAAAGCGGTGAAAATACGCGAAAAACGTTCTAAATGCCGATTTGTGAGCAATCTCAGGGCGAATCAAACTCATTTCAAAAGTAATGGTAGGCAAATTGATGCTGACAGCTTCTGCTCTAACATAGACGCGATTTCACGTCGGTGTCACTATCACCCAGTGGTGTAGTCCTGGAAAAAAAAGTGGGGGGGACGCTGGTAATTTTGAACGTTAGGGCCTATATCACCCATAGGGCGAACTTGATTTTGAATCTTGCTTTTCATATTCAACAGCATGGAAATTTAAATGAAAAATTAAATTTAAAAATTTAAATTTAATTAAAATTAATTTAATTAAAGTCCCTTTTTAGGTGCGTTCGTAATTATATAAATACGTAGCACCTATAGTCGTCGTTCAGTCCGTCTGTCCGTCTGTCCGTCCGTCCGCATGTAACAGAGCAAAAACTACCCAACCGAATGGGCTGAAATTTTAAATATATGATTGTTGCAAAATTTTGTCGAGCCATTTCAAATTTTATGAAAATCGGATGTATAGTTTAATTACAGGGACAGTCAAAAGTTTTTCTTTACATTACGACCAATGGGAAAAATTATTGCAAGTGCATTTTAATGATGTTAAAGCTTTCCAAATGGTCTGAAATTTTAAACATATAATTATTGCGACATTTTGTCGAGCCATTTCAAATTTTATGAAAATCGGATGTATAGTTTAATTACAGGGACAGTCAAAAGTTTTTCTTTACATTACGGCCAATGGGAAAAATTATTCACAAGTGCATTTTAATGATGTTACAGCCTTCCGAATGGGCTGAAATTTTAAATATATAATTGCTGCAAAATTTTGTCGAGCCATTTCAAATTTTATGAAAATCGGATGTGTAATTTAATTACAGGGACAGTGAAAAGTTTCCCGTTACATTAAGGGGAATGGAAAAAAAAATATTGCAAGTGCATTTTAATGATGTTACAGACTATGCACTTATGAAGTGCAAACAAATACACATTCAGTACAATATCGGGTACAAAAAATAATTATAAAACTAGTTATAGTACGAACGCACCTCATTTGCCACGTTTGACGAGCAATTTCCAACTTGTTTTTGTTGAATAAGTTACTGTAGAATTTAAAAAACTAATAAAATGTTTTTATGTCTGAACAAGAGAAAGAAATAAAGTGATTTTCGGTCGTGTCGGTGAACTAAATTATTGCACATTTTAAATATCTTTAAAAATTTTGAAGCAAATTTTGATAGTAAATAACGTTCGTACTTAGACCAGACCACGTATATAAAAAACACAATTCGATTATTTTAACTAGTTCATAAAATAAAATGAAATGATTCAAATTGATAATTTTTATTTAGTAAATAAATAAACGAAAAGAAAAAGCGTGTTTTAAATAATATCAATCTATTATTTATTTTTATTTATTTATTTATTTTTTTTTTTTTACAATTTAATAATATATATTATCATTTTAAAGATTTTTTTCCTTAAGCATACTCGTTTTCGTTCTCAGCTGTACCCACTTTCCTAGATTTTGAATCTGTGGCCATTCGGTGGTTTTCCGTTTGCCAAACTTTGATGTAAGGATGAGGTTGCCATTTAGAAAGGGGCGGGCCGTTAATATGTATCATTAAAAGATTTGACATGTTATTAACTAAAATGCGAGAACGTTCATCAGATGCAATAATGTTCATCTGACTGAAAGAGCGTTCGCATTCGGCTGTTCCAGGTGGTAGAGTTTCGATGCAAAACTTTAAAGGCAAAAGTTCAGGAGGTATAATCTCCGGATTATCAATATAGTAGTCTCTCATTGCATTAATAATTTCAGTAGTATCCATATTAAAACGTGAGCATAAACGCTTTATTGTTTGCTCCCCAAAACGTATGTCTGGATGTGTTGGCCATGTGCTTTTATCGAGAATCCTCAAGTCTTCCAATAAAGTCTCCTCGTTTTCTTCATTCAAAAGACGCTCCCTTAGATTGTCTACGAGGCTTTGCAGAAATTGTCCAGGATTAAGGACTGACAGTTTTGGATTACTTATCCATTCAATGTTTTCAAACATCCCCTCTTTCTCTGCTTTTAAAGATCTTTCAAATTTATCTCCTTCTGCTGTTTTGAATGACTCTAAAATTCAGATTGTTCCTTTTATTAACGTGTTTGCCTTCAGGAGAGTTGAATTTCGAGACTGTATTTGTAGAGACAGATTTGAAAGTTCTTGAAGTGCATCGTACACAAGTCCTAAGTTCTTTAAAAATTCTTTATTGCTAAGGTTTCGTGCAAGCCCTTTGAACTTTGCTCTCTCAACAGAATTGCGGCTTGTATCCATTGATTCGCGAACGAAATGTGTATGCAATGAACTATATGAATCCCATACAGCTCGCACAGTTTTGAAGCTACTAGCTATCCATCTTGTGCTTAAAATGCGACCTATTTTTAACATTTGAAGATTTAACTCGTTTGAAATCTCGGATAGCTGTCGTTCTTTTTTTGCAGACTGGCTGTACACATTAGGAAGTTCTTCCACAAAGATTTTAAAGTGATTTATGGCTATCACACTATTTACAGCATCATTCACTGCCAGTTATAATCTGTGGTTCATTACAATGCCACGAAAATATTGAAGGATATAATTCCTTGATTCTTGTAGCAACTCCAGATTTTTTCCCTAACGTTACACTTGCTCCATCTGATACAAAAAAAAAATCAACTTGTTTTCAAATAATCATCATTGAAACCTACATTTTTTAAACATTTCAGAAGAGTATCAGTAATTGTTTCTGCATTCTGGCTTTCCAATTCTATTAAATCCAGAAAAATAAATATTGGACTGGAAGAATTATCAATCGAAGCCTTAAGGTTTATTATCAATACTGATTTCAGACTCACAGTTGTTGATTCGTCAATAAGAATAGACAATTTGCAGTTATTCTCGACCAGAGATTTGACTATTCTCCTTTTCATTTCGTTTGCAATGGTTGATATTATTTGGTTTGCAGAATATCTCGAGTGTAAGATTATTTCCATAGCCAACACGTTGCATTTCTGCAATTCAACAATAGGCGTCATATCACTGAAAGGTCTGTTCATTTTAGCAATGTGGTATGCCATTCTAAATATTCTTTCAGTTTCTAAATTCACAGTAATGGAATGTTTATCAACAGCTTTGGGAAGGATTTTCCGTTCTGATTTTTTCTTTAATTTTAAGATTCTTGTATGAGCTTCCGAATTCAAATGTTTAGAATTTTTTTTTCGTAGCGATGTTAAGCTATATAGGGCTTATCAGATACTTTGCCCATTCATTTGACACTGCAATCCCTTGATCTTTCATGATACTGAGTCCCTTTGACAATCCATATTGGCATTCTGTGCATCCCAGTTTTCCGTCTTTAGCGTCTAACCAAAAATATTTGGTTTTAAGTGCCTCAGTTTGTTTTTCATTCCAATCTTCTGGCCATTTTTCTGTCACAGTACATGCAGATGTCGAAAGTGGGACCGAATTATTTTCAATGTCTCTATCCAAAGCGTCAGATTGTGAATCTATCACACTGCTGTCATCACAGGAACCACTTTCATCAGGAATATCTGTAGCAGTGTTCCTATAGAGATTTAAATGAGTAACAATAAGATGCTGGACAATCATTAAAAAATATTCATAACTTATTTATTTATGCAGTGAAACATATCACAATTTTGCTTTTAGAACTACGGATTTGCTTCTAAGGTATTGATTATCTATATATTTTACTTTACGAAATAATCATAACATGCTTTAAAATTTCCCTGCAGTCATCAACTTATTTATTTATTTATTTACGCAAAACCCACCTTTACGAAATACAATGATCGCGAAAACCATTATATAGTGAGTAACGAAATTCAGACATTTCGAGGTTCTTGTATGTCGATGGCGATGTTGCGAAATCTTCCTTTTCTTTTTTTTTTTTCTTACATGGGCTGGGTTCTAACTAATTTTATTCATTTATATAGTCAGAAACAGAGAGGTAATTTAGTTGTCCAAATGTAAAAAAGAAAAAAAAAAAGGAATGTAAAATTTTTTCTTCCTCCTGCATAATTCATCAAAATCCAAAACTTCATAAACAAAGGTACGGGTATGGTTTTGTTAAATTTGATTAAAATGTAATAAAATCCTGAGAGTCTCGTCTAATGTACAGTACTGTAATCTATTTTTATATTGTAATATACAATGCATTGCTTGAAACAGGTAAATATACGAAATAATTCGATAGTGATAATGATATGTATTTAAAAAGTGTTTTTAAGTTTTACCTGTATCGTTCTAAGTATGATCGGCTAGTATAATTGTAATGCATTGATTGGCAATATTAAAAGTATAACATCAAAAGTTTACCTATACTATGGAAGTTTTTTAGAATAAAATTTTGAAGTATTTTAAATTACTCCATAAAACCATTTTAGGAAATGCATAACACGAAAATCAGATATCAGCAATTACCGTCCACAGCCAGAAAAGTACTACAATTCTTTTGTGCAGTCCTGTACATGATCTATAGATTTGTACTATATACTCTACATAGTATGCTACAATTTAGTTCAGTAAAAAAACACATAAGACAATTGGAAATTCACCTTCAACAATTTCAACCAATAGATGGAAACATATTTGAATTATTTTGTATAGCTCTGTATATTGCCTGCTGATTTTTATAAGCGCTAACATTTTGGGATATTTACATTCCAGGAAAGTCGTAACCAACATCATAATCTACTTTTGACATAAATTTCAAAATGCATTGAATTACAGAAAAATGAAAGTCCCTATTTGATTTTTAGGTACTTGATTAGCAATATATGCAAATTTAATCTATTTAGGGATAGAAATAATATTAAGAATGTGCCAGAAGGTTTAACTTTTATGAAGTCTGAAAATAAAATTTTTGAGAAAACCTTTAAAGTATATGGTATAATAAAAATTTACAGCACCACAAATTTTTTCCCCATAAATATAAGAAATCAATTTGGCATTTTAATACAAAAAGCATTTCTCTAATGCAAATTTATTAGAATTTAAAACAGAAAATTACTTACTTTAGAAAATCAAAGTTCTAGAAAAGAAAGAAAAAAAAAACTATCTGAAAACAATTTTGCTTAAGTTTTGCGTGTCCATATTATTTTCCCTTTCTTTTTTTTCCCATTATATATAAAGACAATAACATTTTATTTTGTGATCTCTTGCCACCCCCCCCCCCCCCAAAAAAAAAAAAACAAAAAAAAAACTTCAAACAAATTTTCTCGCTAATTTTATTTATTCTTTTCACAGTTTAGATTCTTTACTCCATTTTTAGCGTGCATAAATCAAGGCTGGCTACAAGGGGGCGTTGGGGGTGGGGGATGAGTTCATGGAACAGAAGATCTTCTTATCAGAAGAATGAAGAAAGTCTTTATATGTTCTTTAATCTAAATATATATTAGGGTTGTGTTGAAAAAAAAAAAAATAAAATTCTGCTCAACGCTTAAGTATTTCTGTCATACCGAAGTTAATTATCACGGAAATACGCGAAATTTGCAGACGTAAGTCTTTCAGCTAAAAAAAAAAAGAAAAAAAAATCCAACGACGTTTTACATTTTCTTATATATGATGTGATATACAGAATCGTTCTTAATGATAGCGAGGCTGGGTGGAAGAACTTTTGCGAGACCCTTCTCTTTCAAAAACTATTTAATCCGCTCCTATTCATCTGCAATGTTGCGAATTCGGCTCATTTTTTTTATTCGTCTTCCAGAAATTTTTAGTAATAATTTTTGCTTTATTTAATGATAAGACATTCCTCGATTAAGTCAAGTGAAGGTAACTATTCAAAAACTGTGGTATATATTTTTAATAAAAAAATCCGCTAAATTGCCAACACTACTTTCCACAACGCCATCACCTTTTGAAAAATCTCGCCTGAAATACACAGCGATACACCAACGATTCAGTTGCGTTTATATGCTTTTTTTAAAATCCATTACAAATTTTTGTAAATCATTCGACTCCCCTTTCTTTTTCAAAGGTTCAATGGCCAAAGAAAATTAAAAAAAAAAAAGGCGGTGATAAACATGTCACGGATCTCTTTTGCTGATCACTGACCTCTAGATAAGTTTCTGAAAACTGACCTCATGAAAAAGCGCTCCTGGTCACATGAAAGGTACTACTTAGCAAAAACGTTGTCTGTTCGAACTTTAAAGTTTAAACAGACTACGATAACCCGACAAAAAATGAATAATAAATATGTAGCTATTTTTTATTAAATATCTTTTCCCGGTGCGAGGTCCTCCAAAGCTCGAGGGCCTGTTCAGTTGCACATACCGCACACCTCTAAAGGTGGCTCTGGTGATATAGTTTCAATTATAATTAATTGCTCTTTTTTGATCAGCTTTTCGTGACTGTCGAGTCACAAAAGTCGACTTCAAAATGCCAGCTTTGACAACAAACTTTTTCTGAAATATTCTATGTTTTTATAAGAAAATGGGAAACTGTTTTATTTATTATTATCTGAGTAGAACTTGTAAATTTTACAATCGGAATAAATGTAAACTTGTAACTTGAGTAGAACTTGTAAATTTTACAACGCATTTACAGTCGGAAAATATACCATTTATAATGTGTCATAAAATAGCCAGTTTGGAATTGTAGACAAAGAAAAATCTTAAAATTGATATTATACCGATATGATCGCCTTTCCCTACAAAAAAGAGGCTCATGACACACACAGAGCCCACATCCACTTCATCTACATGGAAAGCTGGATCCGTCCGTGGTGCAAATATCACAAATGCTTAGGCACACAACTTTTATAAACTACTAGCTAAGGTCTAATTAAAGAGGCCTAAAAGTCTAATTAAAGAGGAAAACGCATAAAACAACTAAAAAAAGTTTTTCTGGCAATTACCGTTCATTGACGACTATAATTTTGTATCCATATCTTTTGTGCAGTGCAGTCCTATATCTGAATTTATTTGTACTATATTCACACAGTACAAATTAATTGTACTAAAAAATACATAACACTCTTAGAAATTTATTTTCTTCTAATCCCGCACACACAAATTAAATAATTCGAATTGTTGCGTTGCATATGCTTTATAGAATTCATTCCACATAATGTAATAAAAATTATTTAAGATTGAAAACGCACATCCTGCAGTATTGCTCATACACTGTTAAAGAAAATTGATATGATACATTCCCTATGTTTTCTGTGGGTGGCGTTAACTCCCCCCTCAATAACGTATATCAGTTTCACAAAACACCTTTCAAACAATTACTATATACCGAGAGTAATGCAATGTAATTCTTTGTGTATCCCCGTAAATAAACGATAGAAGTTACACGATCCGTATTCTATATTAAGCGTATTGTTATGCATTACAGTGATATATATCAATTTCATTATGTTTGAAGTAGTGTAACATCATTAAAATACAATGTAAAGAATTTTCTTTCCGTAGGGCATAATTTAATGGAATAGTTCTATATATACCTGTAAACGAACTACAAGTGCTACATATTTAATTTTCATTAAAGAATCTCTATAGTAAATAGTAAATCACAATAATATATATAGATAGTGTGGCAATCAAAAATTAAAATGTTTTATTTTAATCTTGTATTTTTTATGCTGCTGCGAATTTTATAGCGATTGCAGACATTTTTAAACAATATTGAGGTAATTTCAATAAAATCTGTATTTTATTAAAAAATATATTTTAGAAATATAACAAATAAGATGTATATTAAAAACCCAAAATTAAATTTCTATCAGCTTTTATACAAAATAAACTAGTGAAGCAAATTGTTTTTTTTTCTTAACACCTGATATGTTTTAATCGTGGGTTTAGAAATGAAATACACAAACGTAAAAGAAAAACAGAACTAAAAATAGTCTTTTACTATTCTTAGTTCTCTTTTACTATTCTAGTCTCTATACTACTTCAGGGACAAAGACCCTCTCCTTGATGAATAATTCTTGGTTATCCTTTCTTCTGTTTAATTGCTTTAAATCCTCTGAGAATAACAAAATTTATTATTTTTTGAATATCTCGAGAGAGAAAGAAAATTTACTTAATTCAATTTGAAAATTCAAAGAGGGACAATTCTGTTCAACTACCATTGCTTGCGACCATGTTTCTTTTCCGTCCTCTCCTTTCCATCCCGTTCAACAAAAGACATAGTTTTATAACAAAAACATGTTGATATTTGGAAAATATATAACCCTTACCAAAAATTCATATTATAACATAGCATTCAATTTAAAATATTATTGATCAAAACTCAAAAGATACTTACAATTCTCTTGGATCGGACTTTTGATCTTCAATTGCAGTCGATAATTCCCTATGTATTTCTGTCCGACAACGTTTGGAAGAAATTACAAAACTTTCCAGTTTTGGCTGCCTGTATCGTTTCATTGTTTTTCCATAAGTATTTGAAATTATGATAAAAATTGACTAGAAAAAAGAGGTAACGCAGAGATACTCGCTCGAATTTAAACTAGTCCAATGCTTGTAGTTTTTTCCTAGGTAATCCTTGTATCTAATGAAGAAATAATTGTCATTGTGAATGATAAATGGAGATGGGAGAAGGGAGGATAAAGCTGTGACCGCACCATCCTTCTAACTGTTAGCAGTGTCGGCTTCGTTTTTTGTGGCGACGCGGTGTCTTTGATTTTTAACGACTTTAGCAGGAGTTTCTGGTCTGCATTGATGTCCTTTTTGGTGATTTATTCTATATTCAACTGCTGACACCATACCGGTCATCTGAGGACCCCTATGTGACAGCTATGTCAATTACCTTGAATGTCTTTAAAGACCTTATTTACAGACTAATGGAAACATGCTGTTGTTAATTGTTATGTGAGATAAACATGACCAGGCTTTTAAAATTGAAACATCTGGATATTTTTTAAACTGAGACTGCGGTATATAAAGATCTTTTTCGGTGAGCTTGTGTGGTCTTTCTGTTATGAGCAAGAAGGGGTTAATAGTTTTCGATTAGCGAATTCCATGTAAAACTAATGTATGCATCTGAAGGAACTCACGTTAGCGCTGTATTTCACTACTGGTAATTATGGTGGAAGAGCAAGTAAACATCCCTTTCTCACCAATTCCTTTCAATTTGTTTTTTGAATGCCCCTTGTTAAAGAAAACTAAAATAGATTTAAAAAAATCAATTTTTACTTCATAAAATTGTTAATTTATCAATGTGTTTTTTGTTTTAAACATTTAATAAATCAGGAAAGTCTCCGTCCCCCCGCGTCCCCCCCCCCGACTACACCACTGCTATCACCTGGAGGTTGCAGGTGCAAAAAACGTTCTAAATTTCGATTTTTGTGATCGGTAGGGGCTAGGAACTTGAAATTAGGCAAGGTACATATGTATTAGGTATAAATAATCTTTAAGAACAGTTTCGAAAAAATTGGAAAGTTAATAGGGGTGAAAATGCGCGAAAAACGTTCTAAAAACGTTCTAAATTGCGATTTCTACTCAATCTCAAGAAATACCAAACCTATTTCAAAAGTAATGGTTGCAGATTGATGGTGATAGTCCCTGCTCCAACATAGGCTATTATTTTATGTTGCTTTCATTACCATCTGGGGATTGCAAGAGCAAAACATGTTCTAATTTGCATTTTTTGCACAACTAAGGGGTCTAACATTTTGGAATATGGCATGGTATTTACTTAAAAGATGCAACTGCTTTCTAAGAACAGTCAAAAGAAAATTCCAAATTTAAAAGGATGCAGTGAGCGAAAAGCGTTCTAAAAACGTTCTAAATTACAATTTTTATGCAATCTTATCAAATACCAAACCGATTTAAAAAATAATGGTGACAAATCGTTGGTGATGGAACCTGCTCAAACATAAGCTATATTTTATGTCTGTGCCACTACCACCAGAGGGTCGCAGGAGCAAAAAACTTTCTAAATTGCGATTTCTGTGATACTGAAGAGGCTAGAAACTTTAAATATGGCATGGTAGTTATTTATAAAATATAAATACTCTCGAAGGACTGTCGAAAATAAATTCGAATATAAAAAGGTGTGAAGCGAAGGGAAGGTGCGAAAAGCGTTCTAAAAAAATCCTAAATTACTATTTCTATGAAATTTCAGGGAATATAAACCTATTATAAAAGTAATAGTTGCGAATCAATGGTAATAGTCTCTGATCCTACACAAGCTATATTTTATGCCGATGAATCTACCACCTGGGGTTCACAGGAACAACAAACGTTCTAAAAAAGGCCTTTAAAAGCTTTCTAAATTACGTTGCTGTGGAATATTAGGAAATAACAAACCGGTTTCAAAATTAATGTTAGCAAATTAATGGTGGCAGTTCCTATTTCAACTTCAACATAGCTCTTTATGTTGAGAAAGATGGTAGGACTTGGAATTTGACATGATGGTTTATTTTAAGATATAAGAAGATGGTTTCTAAAAAATTCAAAACTTCAAATGAATACTGAAATGAGCGTATTAATTGAGCATAAAAGTTTCAAAATATTTTCTAAATTATCATTTATTTAGTTTTATTTCTTATTATTAATTTAAGTTTCATTTCTGCCTAATGCAGTGTAATAATGAAGTTTAGTCAAACTGTGTTTTAAATAGTAATTTTTGAATTACAGTAAATTCTGTCTAAGGCGGACTCTGTCCAAGCCAGAAATCTGTCTACCGCGGAAAATTTTTCAAGTCCCGGCGAACCCATAGAAAATATCATTAATTCTTTTTGCATAAGCCGGAATCTGTCTAACGCGGAAACGGAAATGTTTTTAAGGTCCCACCGAAACTAAAATTTTGCATACGGCGGGATAAAGGATTTATTTTAAAATGAAAAGCATTTCGTTTATGGAATTTTAAAACTGATATACATACATCATATACTCAATGCCGAGAATTTTAATTCAATTCCATAATAGTTTTAAAAAGCTAATTTAAAGAACTAGAAACTGTTTAAATTTTAAGGAATTCTTGCATTTAAAAAATGAAATAATCATTTTCCCTAAATAAATTTGCATGTAAAAATTATTATTACTAGAAGGATGCACAGCACATTTATGAAAATAAGTATTTTCTAAAGTACAATGCAGTATGCTTTAAGGTTAGACTCAAATTCAAAGTGATAGCTTACTGTCTGATTCCCGAAGTTATTTGTGTGTGTGTGTTTGAGTGTAAACTTCAAATTTGCAGGTATTACAGCAGGACTATAAAAAATTGAGTAGCATTTTTAATTTATCTGTAAAGACTTTCAGAGTTTCAGTTTTCAACCGATTTTTGAGTCAGGACAATAAATAATAGATCGTCATAGTCAAACAGATTATTACAACTCAAGATCCAACCTTTTTATCGAAAACATAAAACGCTATTCGATTGACGTATGGTTCATCCCAATAAATCGCGTGGTCAGAAAATTCGATCATTGCACGGGTTATTTGTTCTTCGTCAACTATTTATCTTGTCTAAGGATATTAGTAAGTGCATCGTAAAAATGGCTTCAAAATCTAAACTCAATACTCCATCGCTGCAGGATAAAGTCGAAGTTACTAAATTAAAAGAAAAATAATTATTCTGTAGAAGTTCTTTGTATTAAGCTTATGGTATAACTCAAATTTATGATGCTATAAAGAGAAAGAATTGAAAACCTCCAATAGAAAGAGGAAACGTGCTGTGAAAAATGAAGACATTGATGCATTAACTTTTGAATATTTTTCGATTGCTAAGAGTGAAAATTTTGCTCGGTCTATATTGCAAAAAAATAGGTAAAATGGATTTTAAAGCTTCCCGTGAATGGTTAATGAGTTTCCATAATCAACGCAACATTGCCATGAAGCATGCTTGCTGACACCCGAAAGATGTCCCACATCATGAAATTCGGGAATGGAAAGGATTTACTGAATGAAGGGTAAAGAAAACATTTACTGAATGAAAGATATCAAGAGAAGGACGTATATAATTGCGATGAGACTGGACTGTTTTATCGTGTGTGCCAAATATGTCCCTTGTAAAAAGATGAAGTTAATGCCGCTGAGGTAAAATCTCCAACGAGCGTGTCATTGTATTGCTTTTTGCGAATTTGGAAGGCAGTTTATAAAAAAAAGTTAGTGATAGGGAAATTGGAAACTACGTTATGTTTCAAGAATGTAAATATTGTTAAATTGCCTGTGACTTGGAGATCTCAGAAAAAATACTGGTTGTCGATTGTTTTAATGGAGGGGTGGCTGAAGGAGTTCAATAGACGAATGATTGAAATAAAAAAAATATATTGTTCCTCGATAATCCACCTTATGCCGACGTCAAAATATAGAATATAAATTTACAATTTCTTACGGCAGATACTACTGCAGGGACACAACCTATGAATCAATGAGTTATTAAAATGCTGAAACCAACTACAAAAGATATCTGTTGCGATCGATTATTGCGTCTTTTGATGATTGTTCACCAGCCACCGACCTGAAAAAAGCATCAGTGCTTTCGATGCTGTTAAATGGATTGACAAAGTTTTCTCAGAAATGTCGCCTGAAAAAACTGATCGTTGTCTTAGGAAAGCAAATCAGGATGACCACGCTTCTGAAAACGTTGAAGACAGCAGTGGAATTCAAACATATCAAGACGGCTTAAGAAGAATTAGGTACCTCGAAATAATTTTTGTTGTTCAGAGAAATGAAAAAAAATAATACCGATAATAACAGACTTACGCGTTAGTGCAGAATGCATGGTAAACCGAAAGAAAAAACAAGCATCGATAAAGGATTATTTTTTTATTTTTTAAACTACTCTGCGAAATATGAAGTGTGTAATTATTGTATTGGTTAAATTAAATGATTTTCATTAAATTTCAGAATTAGACAAATTTCGTATTGGTAATATTTATTTTTGTATTCAAATAAGGTGTTTCGAAATTATTAATAGAATAAAATTAATAACAGTCTAATTTCATAAAAAAATTTCATTTAAAAGAACAGTACTAAAAGTTACGAAACGTAAAAAAATATGCAATTTGCGGATTTTTTTTTGAGGGGGGGGGGGGGGGGCTTTTTTGCATAAGCCGGAATATTGTCTACCACGGAAAATTTTCTCAGTCCAGATCGATTCCGCCTTAGACTGAGTTTACTGTATTCCTAAAAGTATAATTTCTTTTAATAAAAATTAGACATATAAATATCACTTGGAATATTTCAAATATTACGCGAGCAAAGCCGCGGGGTTTGCTAGTATCATATCATATCATCATCATATTATATCATATATATTATAAAGCAGTAAGCTCTAAAAGTTTCGCTCGAGTGTTTTCAAAAACTACCCGGTGGATTTTTTTGCAGAATGTATCATTCGATAGAGAATATTCATGCGGTGGTTTGTGAGTAAAATATACAGGGATAACCATCGTTTTTGATTAAAATTTTCATATTTTATTGATATTTTTGACGAAAGGGTTACCAGTGGTCATTTTGGCGAAAATTATCTTTGATAAATGAATTGAAATGGCTATACCAGTTAGAAAATAACACAAACATCTTGCAAATAAAAGAAGAAAATAATTACTAATATTTAATTTAAAAAAAAGAAAGAAAACCTCTTTAATGAGGGAAAATATTATAAACGAAAATATTTAATTTAAACATGAAAGGAATATTCGTAATGCCTAAAAATGAATTTAATATGAAATATTTCAATTCATACAATATTTGGCGCTTTATCGCTTTCGCCAGGTTAAGAAAAATGGGTATTACTTGATTATCACGTAGACCGATTTCGCCAAATTATGCACATGGATGAGTGTTGCCACTCTAAACTTTTAAGAAAGGAAAATTAATTTATTTAAATTAAAAAAATCACATAAGAATAGGGTTACTTTAATGATGTCGTTCACTTATGACGAAAAGCGATATACCAAATATAAAATTTGATTTATGTAGATAATTTCGGAGAAAATAATACTAACAGTTTACGTATTTACATGCAGAATTATTAAATTAAACCATAAACAAAGAAATATTTTTAGGATACTGTATTTTAAATGTAATCATCGAATTTATTAAGGGACACAATAAGTGTCAATGATAACGGGAAATTGCAAGGATCCCGATGCTCTTTATTTAGTTGAAAAACGTAGGCGGATATAACTATAAATGTATGCAAGCATTATAGAATTGAAGGGGAAAAAATTAAAATTTTACAGCATTTTTCAATAACGAAAGAACAAATAAATTAGTAAAGCAGTAATAAAAATATAAATAAAACTTCAAATTAAAAATACTTGATGACGTAACAAACGCGTGTAACATATTTAATGTTAAGTGAATGTGCCATTTGCAATAATCATTATTGGCATTTAATCTTACCGTTTGGCGACAATTTTTGGTCGACGGGATAATCAAATAGTACCGAAAAATGCATCTCAAAAATTTGAATTTGCAATATCAGTATTATTTTTTTTAATTATTTTGATTTTTATCTCATTCTCCCATTACGTGTCTTACAACAAATACCAGGAGAAATAATTCTAAAAATGGCTGTACATGTAAGTTGCAGGTATTTTGCTTTACTTTTGTCGCCAAACAATGCGATTTTAAGCCAAAAATATGTATGCATGACTTCAGCCGGAGCTATGATGGTGGTTTTTTGAGAGACTTTTTGGGCGTAAATTTTTATATTCCAATATAAATTGTATAAATAGCTGTTAATATTATAAAAATGGGTTCAAATATTTAAATTTCAACGTAAATGTTTGCTACACACACATATTGTAAAAAACATTTAATTTCACACATTAAAAAAAATTCACCATACTTTTAAACGGAAAATGACGATTTGTTTTCTTCCAAATATGTAATTCTTATAGACTCGAACACAGATTACCGAATATTGTACTCCCTCTATTTTTTTCTACAATATCGCCAATTTCGTTTATAGAAAGATTCACGGCTTCAAAGATAGGAACTAAAGTTATTCTTAGGGGGATTTATGAAATTATGCGTTATTACTATAAAACAAACTCACCATTTTGAAAAAGAAAAAAAATTGCATGCTGAAATAAATCGTTCCGTAATCGGGTCAGCCGCCAATTGGAATACTTTTCTATATTGTTGAAAGATTCATTTATGTTTGAAGACTGTGGATGGTGAATGCGATTACAGAAGAATGAAATTCAGTATTATATATCTTCCATCTTCTGTTATTGTAATATCCCGAAAAAAGTAGTAATTGCAATGTACTGAAAAACTACGCATTGCCAATGCATCGAAAAATATTTGTGACTTTATCAGTTAGCCTATGTAAGGAAAAATATACAATTCTGATTAGATAAAATTTATATCATTATAAAGCAATTTCGTCTGACAGACAGTCCTATCAATTTATCTTAGTAACAAATTAACGATTACTTTCAATATCGGGATTTCATAGGCAACATTTTGAAGAATAATTATCTCTTAAATGTAATAGAAATTGTAGGCCTGTTTATCTCTCTGTGTTTTAATACTCATTAGAAAAATGTAAAGAAAAGTTTCGATTCGAGTATTCACCAAAAAAATGTTTACTAAAAATGTTGCATAACTAACGCTATTTATCATTGTCAGTTCTATTTAAGGATTTTTGTTGGTAAAGGATCTATAATTGTGTAAATATAGCAATTTGACATAATGTAATGAAAAGTAGTTTGGCGCGTTTGTAACTAACTCTGTTACATTTGAACTATTTCGTTGCAAACACTTCTAATATTTGACGTCAGCCTTGACTTTAATACGATTACGGAAGATTAGGGAGATTTTATTGGATGCAAACTAAATGTTTATTTTTCCACCGGTATCAGCGATCGAAGTTTTTTCAGGTTAACGGTTACATGATTGAAATTGGTCTGTAAAGTGAAAAGGCAATGAAATGACGTCCGTATAATTTTATTCAAGCAATTCAGCAATACAACAGCGCAATGGTGTTCGCATTGTTTGCATCAATGCGGAAGGACATTCTAGGTGAGGGTCCATGTTGCTTTAAAATACAAGATCAAATTAGGTAACATTAGCTATTTCGTGTGATTCAAGGTTCGTTTCACAAAAAATGACCAGCGCAGCGGGCATAGCCTGCTAGTATATTATAAAGCAATAAGGTCTAAAAGGTCCGCTCGAGTGTTTTCAAAAACTACCCGGTGGATTTTTTCCCAAATTGTATCATTCGATAGGAAATATTCCCGGGGTGGTTTATGAGAAAATATACAGGGATAGCTATGATTTTTGATAATAAATTTTGTATTTTACTGCTATTTTGAACGAAAAGGTTGCCAGTGATTATCTTTTGGCGAAAGGTTTGTTGATTAAAGAATTAATCATATCATATCATATCATATCATATATATTATAAAGCAGTAAGCTCTAAAAGTTCATCTCGAGTGTTTTCAAAAACTACCCGGTGGATTTTTTTGCAGAATGTATCATTCGATAGAGAATATTCATGCGGTGGTTTGTGAGTAAAATACACAGGGATAACCATAATTTTTGATTAAAATTTTCGTATTTTATTGACATTTTTGACATAAGGGTTACCAGTGGTCATTTTGGCGAAAATTACCTTTGATAAATGAATTGAAATGGCTATACCAATTAGAAAATAACACAAACATCTTGCAAATAAAAGAAGAAAATAATTACTAATATTTAATTAAAAAAAAAAGAAATAAAAACCTCTTTAATGAGGGAAAATATTATAAACGAAAATATTTAATTTAAACTTGAAAGGAATATTCGTAATTCCTAAAAATGAATTAAATATGAAATATTTCAATTCATACAATATTTGGCGTTTTATCGCTTCCGCAAGGTTAAGAAAAATGGGTATTACTTGATTATCCCGTAGACCAATTTCGCCAAATTATACACATGGATGAGTGTTGCCACTCTAAACTTTTAAGAAAGGAAAATTAATTTATTTAAATTAAAATTCACTTAAGAATAGGGTTACTTTAATGATGACGTTCACTTATGGCGAAAAGCGATATACCAAATATAAAATTTGATTTATTTAGATAATTTCGGAGAAAATAATACTAATAGTCTACGTATTTACATGCAGAATTATTAAATTAAACCATAAACAAAGAAATATTTTTAGGATACTGTATTTTAAATGTAATCATCGAATTTATTAAGGGACACAATAAGTATCAATGATAACGGGAAATTGCAAGGATCCCGATGTTCTTTATTTAGTCGAAAAACGTAGGCGGATATAACTATAAAATGTATGTAAACATTATAGAATTGAAGGAGGAAAAAATTAAATTTTACAGCATTTTTCAATAACGAAAGAACAAATAAATTAGTAAAACAGTAATAAAAATGTAAATAAAACGTCAAATTAAAAATACTTGATGACGTAACAAACGCGTGTAACACATTTAATGTTAAGTGAATGTGACATCTGCAATAATCCATTATTGGCATTTAATCTTACCGTTTGGCGACAATTTTTGGTCGACGGGATAATCAAGTAGTACCGAAAAATGCAGCTCAAAAATTTGAATATAAAATATCAGTATTATTTTTTTTAATTACTAGGGAGCTCTGCTCCCTACGAGCTACGCTCGCCAACCCCCGTTCAGGCACACCAAAATCCAAAAAGCACGCTAATATGATCGGCTTTAAAAATATTGAATTAAAATGAAAAAAGAAAAAAAATAACAGTAGCGATCTCTCTGTAAATGGGTTTCCATTCGTCTTTCTTGGATTGGGGATTTTTAAGGCCAAATCTGCTGCTGTTAAGAGATACAATGGCTGTTTTCGTATTTAATTAAAAAAATTAGTTAAACATTTGAAAATAAGCTAATGTAAAATGAATTAAGTAAATAGTGTCATTGTCTCCCGGTATTTTTGAACAGCGCTATAAGATAGTTCTTTAAAATAATTCATTTTAAATGTGTCGTTTCAAATCTGACGTAATTTACACCAAAGTTTTATTTCTCTTATTAATATTCACGTGAAAATACTTTTGTTGTTAGAAGGAAATATTATTTGCGCTGTCTTCGAATTCACGATAATAGTTGAAAAGATGATCTCAAAATATCTCGCGCAAATATATTTTTCAATTTAAATTGTTTTGCTATATTTTTTGTCATTTTAAATATGACGTAATTTCCTCAAATTGCAAGTTTTAACGCATAATAATGATTTTTTTTTATTTTAAGATTTTGTTTCTCTTTTAAAATTCAAGTGTAAATATGGTTCGGCACAGATGTTATATACTCCCCATATTGGCGCAATTTTTTTCTGACGCCAATTTCATATACGCAACGGGTACTTAACTGGTGCTAAAGTGTCGTTATTTTGCTTTATATGGTAACCCGGATGTTGTTGTTTATTATATTGATGTTTTCGCCAAATTGGCGTCGGAAAAAAAATTGCGCCAATATGGAGAGTATATGACATCTGTGCCTGTGGTTCCTATGACGTAATTTTCCTGCTTTTAACATGTAATCATTTAATTCTAATTTTAAAGTTTTTTTTTTCCGTTTGTAATAGTCACGTGTAAATAAATTTTTAATTTGAAGTAAAAATTATTGTTTGCGCTGTTTATGCAACTGGCAACAGTTTAAATTAATAACATTATCTAAAGTTTGTAAAAAATATCTCTCGAAATGCTGAAAATTTGAATTTAAAAATGAAATAAAACCACAAAAAATGAGTCAAATAAGAAAAATAAATGCAATCTGCACATCGGGAACTTATAACGTATAAAATGATCTAAAAATGATTAAATTCTCATGTATAGTTTTTGCTCCAATAAAACTTTTTTAATGGAATGATTTTGTCCAACTTTAGCATTAAATATCTCTTAAAATAATTCTTTGATTTGAAAACTGTCTGCATCAGCGTATTTATCAAACATTTCTCTATAATACCACAGATTTTCATATTTTTGTATGCAACCGTTTTTTTAATATTAACGATGATAGGCCATGCTTAATCATTCAAATTGGATGCCGATCTACCCGGAATATTCACGCAGATTTTCATTGGTCCATTTCGAAATCAAAACTTTTTTTTATATATAGAAGGATCAGCCCCCGGGACGGTATGCTATTTCTTTCTCCCAGCTTATTTTGTCTCCAAAAAATAACGTTAGCTTACAGACGCTAGCAATAAACAAAGCAGATGTATTATTGTGCGATTAAATGCTCTACAGCATTTTTTAAAACTTCTAAGCATCGTACATTTTCAATGTTTATACCGTCGTACTGGGAAAAAAAGTACTTTTTAATGCAATTTGTTTGAAAACTGCATCTCCATTTGTTTTTGAAATATTAATTTTTTTGTAGTTTTTAGCGACATTTGTTTCATTTTGGCAACTCAAGTACGCCATTTCTGTAGAAAGTAAAGAAAAAATTGTTGAAAAATAGCAATTATATCTTCTTGTTGCCATTTTCTCATAAAAATTGAAAAAAAAAATTAATTAAAATACGTGCTATTTTGAGAAAAATATAAATGAATGATTTATGATAAAACATGGAGCTATTATAAACTATATTTAATTTTAAGAATCTATATTAATCGAGGCTAACGAAAAAGACAGGCTACCGTGGTGGGTCCGATTCTTCTTTTTCTACAGACCGCTGGAGTCACGTGATACTCAAATGCACCAATGAAGGTGCGCGAAAAGAGCATCACGTGACTCCAGCGGTCTGTAAAAAAAGAAGAATCGGACCCACCGCGGTAGCCTGTCTTTCTCGTTAGTCTCGATATTAATGCAAATGACGTCATTTTACATAAAATAAAAGCGTGTGCTTTAAGTCATAAAATTGAAATATGTTTTGCAGTAGAGTCCCGATTATTCGGGTCCCGGTTAACCGAGTTATTTCCTTCTGGTGGACTGGTGGTTTCTATTAATATGAAACAGCCATTATAAACGAAGCGTTAGGTGAAGATGAAAGAGCAGTCGTAAAAAGTTAGAACTCTGATTTTCTGGTCAGAATGGGAAAAAAAATGGCCATATTTTTTTTTTTTTTTTCAAAAATGGCCATAATTTTTTTTTCGAAAATGACCATAATTTTTTTTTTCAAAAAAAATTATGTTTTTTTTTTTCATTCTGGCCAGAAAATCAGAGTTCAAACTTTTTACGACTGCTCTTTCATCTTCACCTAACGCTTCATTTATAATGGCTGCTTTATAATAATAGAAACCACCAGTCCACCAGAACAAAATGAAGTAATGGAAATGCCGGGGGCGACACTAAATTCTGAAAAAGCAGAATTAATGTTCTTTAGTTTTGATTTTTATCTCATTCTCCCATTACGTGTCTTACAACAAATACTAGGAAAAATAATTCTAAAAATGGCTGTACTTGTGAGTTCCAGGTATTTTGCTTTACTTTTGTCGCCAAACAATGCGATTTTAAGCAAAAAATATATATGCAAGACTTCAGCCGGAGCTATGATGGTGGTTTTTTGATAGACTTTTTAGGCGTAAATTTTTATATTCCAATGTAAATGGTATAAATAGCAGTTAATATTATAAAAATGGATTCAAATGTTTAAATTTCAACGTACATGTTTGCTACACACACATATTGTAAAAATATTTAAATTCACACATTAAAACAAATTCACCATACTTTTAAACGGAAAATGGCGATTTGTTTTCTTCCAAATATGTAATTCTTATAGACTGGAACACAGATTACCGAATATTGTACTTCCTCCTTTTTTTTCTACAATATCGCCAATTTCGTTTATAGAAAGATTCACGGCTTCAAAGATATGAACTAAAGTTATTCTTAGGGGGATTTATGCAATTATGCGTTATTACTATAAAACAAACTCACCATTTTGAAAGAGAAAAAAAATTAATTGCTGAAATAAATTTCCGATATTATTTTTAATTCGTCATTTCTTTTTCTGAATATTGTCTATTGTTTTCGGACGATATTAAAAAGATATTGGACTAATTTTCCGTAATCGGGTCAGCCGCCAATTGGAATATTTTCTATATTGTTGAAAGATTCACTTATGTTTGAAGACTGTGGGTGGTGAATGAGATTACAGAAGAACAAAATTCAGTATTATATATTTTTCATCTTCTGTTATTGTAATATCACGAAAAAAGTAGTAATTGCAATGTACTGAAAAACTACGTATTGCCAATGCATGAAAAAATATTTGTGAATTTATCAGTTAGCCTATGTAAGAAAAAAAAATTACAATTCTGATTAGATACAATTTATATCCTTATAAAGCTGACAGACAGTCTTATCAATTTATCTTAGTAACAATTAACGATTATTTTCAATATCGGGATTACTTAGGCAACATATTGAAGAATAATTATCTCTTAAATATGATGGAAATTGTAAGCCTATTTATATCTCTGTGTTTTTATACTCATTAGAAAAATGTAAAGAAAAGTTTCGGTTCGAGTATTCACCAAAAAGATTTTTACTAAAAATGTTGCGTAACTGACGCTATTTATCATTGTCAGTTCTATTTAAGGATTTTTGTTGGTAAAGGATCTATAATTGTGTAAATATAGGAATTTGACATAATGTAATGAAAAGTAGTTTGGCGCGTTTGTAACTAACTCTGTTACACTTGAACTATTTCGTTGCAAACACTTCTAATGTTTGACGTCAGCCTTGGCTTTAATACGATTACGGAAGATTAAGAAGATTTTATTGGATGCAAACTAAATGTTTATTTTTCCACCAGTATCAGCCATCGAAATTTTTTTTCAGGTTAACGGTTACATGATTGGAATTGGTCTATAAAGTAAAAAGGCAATGAAATGACGTCCTTATAATTTTACTCAAGCAATTCAGCTTTAAAAATCCAAGCTTTTTATGCTTCATTTTTCTTTTGAATATGATGGTTAAACACCGTGCTTTGTGTGCAAATAATTTGTTGCACTTTTGACTGTATTTTCTCATCTGGAATCCAAAAATGGAAAACTGTAATAGACCTGCCAGGAGAAGACGCCTATTGGGAAATATAACATAATGTAGAGTGAAGCTGTATTCAAGCTGTTAGAACAACACATATCGCCAAGCTGAGACGTCTGGAGTCAGAGAACTAACAAACAAATATGAGACAACCGAAAATTATTTAAATTTAATGGTCAATCTCTTCAATCATTGTAATGTTCAATATTTTAGTAGAGTGGTGACTAAAGAATATTTTAATTTCTGTTGTCATAACTGCCTCATCTCCCTACCAAAATCCACTATAAATGATCAACTAAAAGGGTTCTTCTGAATAGCCCAAATTCTGTCCAACGCATGAGATAATACAACAGCGCAATGGCGTTCGCATTGTTTGCATCAATGAGGAAGGACATTCTAGGTGAAGGTCCATGTTGCTTTAAAATACGAGATAAAATTAGGTAACATTCGCTATTTCGTGTGATTCAAGGTTCGTTTCACACAAAAAAAAAGACCAGCGCAGCGGGCATAGCCTGCTAGTATATTATAAAGCAGTAAGCTCTAAAAGTTCCGCTCGAGTGTTTTCAAAAACTACCCGGTGGATTTTTTCGCAAATTGTATCATTCGATAGGAAATATTCCCGGGGTGGTTTATGAAAAAATATACAGGGATAGCTATGATTTTTTATAATAAATTTCGTATTTTACTGCTATTTTGAACGAAAAGGTTGCCAGTGATTATCTTTTGGCGAAAGGTTTGTTGATTAAAGAATTAAGATGGCTATATCTGTTAGAAAATAATACAAACACCTCGCGAATAAATGAAAAAAATACTATTATTTAATTAAAAAAAAACTACAAAAATGTTTTAATAAGACATAATATTATAAAACGAAAAAATTTAATTTAAACATGGAATAAATATTTGTAATGCTTAAAGTATAAATTATTGTGAAATTTTACAATTGGTACAATATTTGGCGAATTATCGCTTGCGATAGGTTACAAAAATGAATCTGAAAATTTGATTCGACAATTTTGAATGACAATTTTTTTTTCTTTTTAACTCTTTTATCGCTTGCGCCAGGTTAATAAAAACGTGTCTGAAAACTTGATGAAATAAAATCTAGGTTACATTCTTTAGTCTTTTTTTTGTCAATATAATTATTATTTTTATATAATTCTCCCATCATATGATTTACAGGAAAAAACTAGAAGTATTTGTAAAAATGGCTGTATTAGTGAGTTACATGCTATTTAATTATTACTTTCGTCGCCAAACAATGTAATTTTAAGCCAAATAAGACAAAAGTGTGAAATAAGCCGAGAGAAGATCATTTCGGAGTGTATTTTCATATTCAAGCATAAATTATTAAAAAAGCAGTTAAAATTATAATTATGCAGTCAATCATTTAAATTTTAGTGTAAATGTCTTCCATATACACACATATTATAAAATAATTTATTTTCAAAGATTTAAAATATTTTTTACCATACTATGGAATACCATTACTATGGAAACATACGTTTTGTTTTCCTCAAGCATGTGATTTTTATATGCTCGAACTCAGATCATTACTTATTAATTGAATATTGTGTATTATGTTATTTTTTTAACATGCCGAACATATTGTCGATTTCACTTATAGGAATATTCACTGCTTTAAAAGTTAGGATATAAGAATATTGTTGTCATGCTGTTATATATAAAAGGTAGAGAAAAAACACTTTAAAAAACACATAGGACTTTAATGACAAACACTCAAGACAAAACAGATAGAACATTCCATTAATACAAACCCAAACCGGAGCTACATATCAGCATCTGAGATGACGTCGTCATAGCAACGATTACGATACAAACGATATGTTACATCTCCCCTGCAAAGCTACTGAGAAAAACAAAAATAATATTAAACATATTTTAAAGTTCAATAGAAACAGTTTATGTTACAAAGTCTTTTAGATATCGAGGTTTCTTAACAGTTCGACCTGATCGAGTCTGGTACGGCTTCTTTACTGGTTCGGGACTAGCAATCTCATCATTGGACGTAAATGAACTATTTTGCTCATTGCTGGATATCTCGTCAGGCACGGTTTCTGTTTCTTCATCAACCAAATTGTGCTCATTCTTAACTTGAAAATTCATGTTGTTCGCACCTCTTAAAATATCTTTCCGATTTCTTTCCACGACTCTTCCATCTTCTTTTAATAATTTATAAGAACGAGGTCGTTGAGCTGGACTCAATATAGTTGCTCTTTCATACGTTTTCTTTTCACTATGGATGAAGACTTTATCGTGACTTGAAAACGGTTTCAAATTTGTTGCATTCCGGTCAAAATATTTTTTCTGTAGCAGTTGTCTTCTTCGTAATTCATCTGCTGTTTCTAAAGATCTCTCGGTGGTATCATTTCTATGAGGTAAAATTCCTCTGATTTTTCTACCAAACATTATCTCAGCAGGTGATTGCAATTCATTTGAAATCGGTACATTTTTATATTCCAATAAGGTCAAATAAATATCCTTGTCGTCATGTAAGGTTTTCTTAAAATATTCTTCACAGTTTGAATATGTCTCTCCACCATGCCATTCGACTGAGGGAAATGAGGGCTGGATGTCTCATGTTGAAAACACCATTGCTTTGAAAATTTCTTGAATAACTGGCTAGTAAATTGCGGTCCGTTGTCAGAATACACAATTTATGGTATTCCATATCTCGAAAACAAAGCTTTAAGTGGCATTATTACATCATTACTGGTTGTTTCTCTAAGTAATGCTATCTCAGCAAATTTACTAAAATAATCAACTACTAACAAGTATTCTTTGCCGTGAAAATGAAATAAATCAACTCCTAAAACTTGCCGAGGACCATTCGGAACTTCTTTCGGTAAAAGTGGTTCTTTCGGATTTGCATTCTGAAAGCTTAAGCAAGTTGTACAATTATTTATGAAGTTTTCTATATCTTTCGACATACCCGGCCAAAATAACAGTTCTCTAGCTCTATTCTTACATTTTTCAATACCAAGATGAGTGTAATGAATTTTACTCAACATTTCTTTTCTCAAACTTTCTGGAACTACAATGCAGAAATTCTTAAATAAGATGCCTTTTGTTTCACTCAATTCCTCTTTAAAATAAAAATAGGGTTTGACTATATCTGGAACATCTGATTTTGTAATGGGCCAACCATTTTTAACAAATTTCATGACAAGCTGCAAGACTTCATCCTTCTCAGTTTCAACTTGAAATTTTTTCATCATCTCACCAGTTACAGGAAGGTTTTCAACAATCATTCCTACGTGAGTCTCAATTTCACCTTTAAAAATGTCATCAGAATCTTCTAAATATGTTCTTGATAAGGCATCAGCCAGCAATAATTCTTTACCAGGTTTATAAACCAAATTGAAACAATAAGGTTGCAATCGAATTCTCATCCTTTGTAAGCGTAAGGAAGATTTATTTAGAGGTTTTTTGAAAATACCTTCAATGGGTTTATGGTCACTTTCTACTGTAAATGATCTTCCGTATAAATATTGATGAAATTTTTCACAACCAAACACTATTGCTAGCGTTTCCTTTTCAATTTGTGCATAATTTTTCTGAGTGTCAGTAAGAGCTCTAGAAGCATATGCCACAGGCAATTCATTTTGTAAAGTAACTGCTCCTAAACCAGATTGTGAAGCATCAACAGACAAAGTCACATCACAATTTGTATCAAAATACTGTAAAACTGGTTTTTTACTTAGAACTTGTTTTAATTCTATAAATGCTTTGTCATGTATAGCATTCCAAGACCACAAAGAATTTTTCCTTAACAAACCTCTAAGAACAGATGTTTTATCTGAAACAGGAATGAATCTAGAAACGTATGTGATCATACCCAGAAATGTTTCTAACTCCTTAACATTTTTTGGTGGCTTCATTTCTACAACTGCCTTTACCTTATCTTCATCAGGTCTAATGCCATTACCAGAAAACTTATGACCCAAATAAGTACTAACTTCAGAAAGACTAATTTTGCATTTTTCTTTATTAAACTTAATATTATATTCCCTTGCTCTATCCAAAACAGCTTTTAATCTTAAATCATGCTCTTGCTGAGTTTCTCCCCAAACCAGAATATCATCGATGTATATTTCAATACTTTCAATATCTTTAAAAACATCAGAAAAAGCTCTGTGAAAAATTTCAGGGGCAGAACAAATACCATATGGCATTCTGAGAAAACAAAATCTACCAAAAGGAGTATTAAACGTAGTAAGTTTAGAACTTTTTTGAGACATCTTTATTTGCCAAAATGCTTTATTAGCATCTAATATACTAAATACTTTTTCTCTGGGCATTCTGGAAACAATTTCCTCAAAAGTTGGCAAATAAAAATATTCACGCAAAATTTGTTTGTTTAAATGTTGCGGATCTAAACAGATTCTCAAACTTCCGTTGTTCTTCCTTACTATTACTAAAGAACTAACGAATTCGGTGGGTTCTTCAATTTTTCTAATAACATTCATATTTACCATTCGGTCAAATTCTTGTTTCAGCGGATTCAATAAACTTAATGGAATTTTCCTGCATGGTTTAATTTTACCAACAGCATCATCTTTAAGTTTAATATCGTAAATAAAGTTTTTTAAATTACCAAAACCCGTGAACAAATCTTTGTAGTGATGAAAACAGTCTGAGGAAAATTTCCTAAACATGTGACTGCTTCTACACGTTGTACTAAATTCAACGCAGTTAAAGTAGGTAAACCCAACACAGAAGTAGAATTAGGGGTAGTATCCACCACTTGAAACAAAATATTAGCTTTAACATCTTTTACTGTTTGGCATTTTAATATACATTTACCAATAACATTCATTTTAGATCCATTATAATTACACAAATTAACATTAGAATTCTTCAGGTCGTTTCGCTTTAAACCTAAATGTTTAAATTCATTTACAGGCAAAACGTTACATTGTGCACCGGTATCTAATTTTGTTATCAAAATCTTAGAATTATTTACTACAAGTTTTTCATACCAGTCACTGCAACCGCTACTACATTTATAATCGTAAATGGAACTCAAAACAAAATTATCATCATTTGAACTGTTATCTTTAACATTTGTTTTTAAAAAATCAGAGTTGCGTTTGACAACAAATTAATATTCTTATTCAAACAAAATTTCGCAAAATGATTTTTTCTTTTACAAAAATTACAAATTTTATTATAAGCAGGGCAATTAAATTTTTTATGAGACTTACCGCATCTTCCGCAGGGTTTTCTCGACTCGTAATTCTGTCTTGTTTCTTCTTCCTGGTTATTGGAGTATCTTTTGGGAAAACTATTAAATTTTCTTTCTTCGTATAATTCATTTCTGATAGATGGATGTTTTGGATTTGAGGGCGAATTTCCTGCAAAATTATTTTTATGCGATTGAACAACATCTACTTTAGTATCACCATTTAAAGATTTCAATTGAACTTTTGCGAGTTCGTTAGCTTTGCATATTTTTACGCATTTATCTAAACTCAGATCACCTTCGCGCAGCAGACGATCTTTCAATTTCTTGTCAATGACGCCACTTATTATTCTATCTCTGATTAAGCTGTCTTTCAGGTCACCAAATCCACAAGTCGAACTGAGCTTCTTTAGGCTAGTTAAAAATTCATCAAAAGATTCAGATATCTGTTGAATTCTAGTAAAAAATATATGACGATCAACACTTTCATTTGACTTCGGTGTACAATAATTTTCAAAGGCTCCGATAACTTTAGTTAAATTTCCTTTATCATTCTCTGATAAATCAAAGGTATTGTATTTTTCAAGTGCTTCTTCTCCAATTACATTAAAAAATATAGCCACCTGAACATTCGCATCTTTTTTATCATTTCCTGATGCAATGTGAAATATTTTAAACTGTTGAATCCACTTTTTCCAATGCTCGGAAACATTTCCATCAAAAATAAGACATTTCGGGTGTTTTAATCCTTTCATGTTGCTACTTCAACGATCAACAAAAATAATTCTGCAATACTTCTTAGGAAAAGAATTCAATCATACTTCAATAAAGAACTTTTAAAGATTACTTATTGATTGCGACTGCGCCATGCCATGTTGTTATATATAAAAGGTAGAGAGAAAACACTTTAAAAAACACATAGGACTTTAATGACAAACACTCAAGACAAAACAGATAGAACATTCCATTAATACAAACCCAAACCGGAGCTACATATCAGCATCTGAGATGACGTCGTCATAGCAACTATTACGATACAAACGATATGTTACAATTGTTAAGAAGATTTCTGCAATTATACGTTATCTATATTATAAAGGACAAACATATCTGTGCGTAACGCATACGTCATTCTGCGAATGGCAACACTTTGAAATTTGAAATGAAATTTCGCTTTTGTAATTTTTGCTACTGCATAATTTTTAAACTTCTAAACATCCCACATTTTAAATGTTTACACCGTCGTATGCAGAAAGAAATGCTCTTTTAAATGCAATTTGTTTGAAAGCTGTATCTCAATTTATTTTTGAGATATTAATTTTTTTATAGTTTTTAATACCAATTTTCTAATCGTGGCAACTGAAGTACTTCATTTCTATTAAAAGTGGATTAGTTATCTTTATTGATTATATTCTTACTGATGCCATTTTCTCATTACAATTAAAAATATCTTTTTAAAAAAAATTGAACAGAAAATGACGTTGCGCTTTAAAAAAGACACAATTTCCCTGATGATGCTGTTATATTTCACTATTTTTTCATTTCGCTGATATTGAGTTTGAGTCAATCGGCAAAATATTTCAGCGACATAAAATGACGTCATATTTAAAAGTAAACGATAATTTTATTTGATAAAACGAGACATTTCCCCTTGAATACGTCTAAAAGTTATAAATTTCTGGAATTTTTACGCGCAGGTACAGAGATTATACTAAGACCTCAGATCACGAGTGGGAATTTTAACATGGAAAGTTGCAATAGTTGACAAACGTGACTTCAAGCGTGAAAATATATTTATTAATAACCTATTGCGCGTTAAAATGTTTTTAAATAGTTAATATGGATGTGAAACGTGGAAAATGACTTGATTTGGTTTAGATGTAAAAGTAGGAAAATTCTATGATTATGTCAAGGTGAAATCAGTTTTGCGTTTTTTCATTCCGTAATACCAAGCATCAATTAATAACTTAATCAAAATTATTTATCTTGATTATATGTTACTGATGACGTATATGAATAAAGTTTAATTTTTCAATAATATTAACAGTTGAAGTTTATGAAAAAAGTATTTTGTTAATCTTAGGTTAAAATATGTCTTTGGAGAGTTAAATTAACAAGTGTAAGATGAATTTTTTATTCTAATTATTGTTGTCGATATATTATAAATTTGATGCAACAGTTCCTTTGTAAACATTTTCTTTCGTCGAAATTCGGCGGGTTCCACCTCGTTACTATAAAAAAATAAATAAATAAACATTTTGCAATAAATATTGCTTGCTAATTTGTCATTTCTTTTTAGCTTTTTCTGCATAACTTTCTTTTGCTTAACAATTGTTTAAAAGTTTTATTGAACATATTGGACTAATCTTACGGAATCGTGTCACCCGCCAATTAGCATATTGGATGGCGTATCAAAATTCAAAAGATTAGACAAATTTTGAAATTAGCGATAACTAAATGGTAGCAAATGGAATGATGCCCGTGGACTTATCATTTCAGCCTTGATAGGATTAAATTACCTGGAATTTCGATCAGTATAAAGCGAATTGTCTTGACGCACACTCTAGCAGCTAAACACAGCAACAAATTAAGAGTTATTTTCATAATCTGGGTTATTTACACAACAGACGGAAGATTAATTTACTCTTAAATATGTCACGTGAACAGATTGTATATTTATACTTTCACGTAACAGTTTATGTACTACTACTTCAACTTGTGTGTTCCAATAAATTAATGGTTTCGTTATGGTCAGCTTGGTATTTTGTAACTATCTTATTATTTATAAATTGAGTTAACAGGATGTTACATGGCGTCAGAAGTCTAGGAATTAAGTTAAATTAAATTTTATTGTTACTGACATTTATTAAAATGCAGCGAGAAGCTACTAACGCTCGCCTTCCGGCAGAATTGGAAGTCACTGAAGATAATATGGCCGTTAAATGGAAGGTTTGGAAACAGGGATTTGAATTTTATTCAGTTACTAAGTTAAATACTAAACCAGCAGAAGTTCAGGCTGCTACTTTTATGTCAGCTATAGGATCTGCTGCAATAGTTATATTTAATACATTTAATTTGACGGATCAAGAGCAGCAGAATGTCGATGCAATCAAGCAGAAATTTGATGAATATTTTTCACCTCAGATTAATGAGACCTGCACTCGATATGTATTCTTTACATGCATTCAAGGTAAGCAAGAAACTTTTGATTCTTATATTACTAAGTTGCGTACAAAAATTAAAGATTGCGCTTTTGGCGATTTGCAAAATAGTTTATTACGTGATCAACTAGTTCGTGGTATTAATTCTGATAAAGTACGTGAATTACTATTTGCTGAAAAAGACTTAACGGTCAATAAAGCTATTGATATATGTTAGAGATAGCGAACAAGCTACTTTTCAATTAAAAGAAATGCATTCAGTTGCTAATAATACAGAAAAAGATATTATGATGATTCGGAAATCTAAACTGAAATCCGATACTAAATGTGATATGGTTTATTCACATAAAAATAAGCCAAAGCTCAATAAAGCAAATAAGATATGTTGGCGACGTGGTTTAATGCATGAATATCGTAATTGCCCAGCCTTTAATGTTACTTGCAATCTCTGCGCGTTAAAAGGGCATTATGCTCGCCAATGTAAATTTAAAAAGAAATACTGATCAAAGAATCGAACCATACAGGAACTTACAGAAGTTTCTAATGATAGGGATGATGAAATTAATAATTATTTTAGCGATACATTGCATGTCGGAGAACTTTTGAGCTCGCAGAATAATGCTTGGTTAACAACTGTAACTTTTCAAAATGGAATAGTATCTATGAAATTTAAATTAGATACCGGCGCTGAAGCCAATATTATAACAGAAAGTTTAGCTAAAAGGTTTAAACCACTTATACGCGAGACTAAAGTAAAACGCTTAAAATCTTTTAATAATGAGTTTACACCGGTAATTGGCGAAACCGATATTAAGTGTATTGTTCAAAATACGCCGGTTATTCTGAGATTTTTAGTAGTTAATGGAAATTTTAATTGTATATTGGGATGTTCTACATGCAAAAAAATTGGCTTAGTCCAATGTACTCCTGAGTCTGTACAGGTTAATGAAATAGGAACTGAAATTCCAGATGCAGTTTTTCAAGGTATAGGTTCTTTAAAAGATTTCGAATATGATATTGAAATTGAAGAAGGTGCCGATTTGAAAATACATCCACCTCGACGAATTCCGTATGCCATTCGTGATACAGTCAAAAAAGAAATTGATCTTATGGTTAAAATGAAAATTTTAAAACCGGTAGCACATCCTACTCCTGCTGTAAGCCCATTAGTAATTGTAAAGAAAGGTGATAGAATACGCTTGTGTTTAGATCCAACTGATATTAATAAAGTTATAAAACGGCGTCATTTTCTCTCAAAACAGTTGAAGAGATAGAAGCTCGCATTGGTTCAGCAAAGTATTTTACTATATTAGATGCTAAAAAGGGATTTTGGCAGCTTCCTGTGTCTCGACGAACATCAGATTATTTAACGGTTAATACACCTTGGGGAAGGTATTCGTTCCTAAGAATACCATTTGGGCTTGCATCAGCCCCAGAAATATTTCAGCAAGTAATGCATTCGCTCTTAAATGAATTTGAAAATACTGGATGTTCTATGGATGACATATTATTATGTGCCGACATAAAACAAGAACTACGAAAATTAACTGTGAAAGTAATTAGACGTCTTTTTGATGCCGGACTTCGTCTGAATAAAGAAAAGTGTGAATTTGAAAAAAACCAAAATTAAATTCTTGGGTCACCTATTTACGTCAAATGGAATCGAGATTGATCCTGCAAAAGTGAAAGCTATTGAACAACTGGAAACACCAATTTGTTTAGCTGAATTGCAAAGATTTCTTGGAATGGTAAACTATGTGTCGAAATTTATACCTAATTTCTCTGAAATTACAGAACATATACGTAGACTATTGCACAAAAATGTATTGTGGGACTGGTCCGAAGATCAAGAAAATTATTTCTTTAAACTGAAAGAGGCTCTTAAAAATACGCCAAAGTTGGCCTACTTTGATGTTAATAAACCTACGACAGTTTCAGCTGATGCCAGCTCACATGCTGTTGGTGCAGTGCTTCTTCAAAATGGTAGACCAATTGCGTATGCGACTAAGGTATTAACAGATTCACAACGAAGATATCCTCAAATCGAAAAGGAATGCTTTGCTATTCGTTTTGGGTGTAAAAAGTTCCACGATTATATTTATGGAAAACCAGTTACAATAGAAACTGATCATAAACCTTTAGAGGCTATTGCAAAGAAATCATTACAGGCAGCTCCTGCACGTCTTCAAAGAATACTTTTTGACGTTCTTCAATACTCGCCCAAAATAGTATACAAAAAAGGAAAAGATATACCTATTCCAGATGCATTAAGTTGCGATTGCATTATTGATCTTGTAGAAGATGAAGAGATAAAAACTTTTGAAGTTGTATGCGATGTTCCTCTCCCATTATTGGCTTTTTCAGAACTGTTAAATGCGGTTAACGAATATTCTGAATTGCAAGAGTTAAAACGTTTAATTCTTGATGGTTGGCCACCTAGTATTAATTCAGTTTCTCCACAACTTCGTAAATACTGGAACTTTAGAGAAGAATTGGTAGTTTATGAGAATTTGTTATTCAAATCAGAACGTTTAATAATTCCATCTGCATTAAAGTCAAAGTATTTGAATTTAATTCACCAAGGACACTTAGGAATTAATTTGTCTTTACATCGTGCTCGAGAAATTATATTTTGGCACGGAATGACCCGTGATATTAAGATCTTTATAAAAAAATGTCCTGTTTGTCAACAGACAGCTCGTTCGCCAAATACTGAACCATTGCAAATGAAACCTGTTCCTCAATTCCCATGGCAACGAGTGGCTACTGATATGTTTGAATTTTCTGGAAATCAACACTGTCTTATTGTTGACAGTTACTGGGGATATTTCGATTTTAAAAAACTAGTGCATCCTTCATCACATTCGGTAATTGACTATTTGAAAGATTCATTTGCAACTCATGCAATACCAGACATTTTGGAATCTGATAATGGTCCACAATACTCATCAGATGCATTTCACAAATTTACTAAGGATTGGAAAATACAGCATATTCCGTCTAGCCCGCGTTATCCTAAATCTAATGGCCGAGCAGAACGCTATGTTTAAATAGCAAAATTGATTTTAAGAAGATGCGCTATAGATCATACAGATGTCAGATTGGCACTTCTAAATTGGAGAAATACACCACGTGAAAATTTGCCTTCTCCAGCTCAATGTCTCTTTGGAAGACCTACTCGAAGTTTAATACCTATACATCCCTCTTTACGTTTTTCTAGAATGTCATCGACTGCTCCTCTTCAATTAAGTAGAGAAAAGCAACGTGCAGCTTCGAACATTAACTCACGAAATGAATCTCCATTACTGGCTAAAGGCCAATCTGTTAAGCTTCAAACTGATCATCGTACTTGGATTCCTGCTACTGGTCAGATGTTGCAGATACTCCCCGTTCTTATTTTGTTACCACTCCTACAGGCAGGATTCTTCGCCGAAACAGCACACACCTACGTCTAACAAAGGCTGTGATTGTACCAGACCGCCAGGTTGCTGTTAACCCTTCAGGTTATGTTCGATCGAATAATGATAATAGTACATCACTTGACCCTCTTGATGTTTCTCGTCTTTCTGCTCCAGCTTTTACTCCGCCCAAATCTAAAACAGTGGTTACCCGCTCCGGAAGAGTTATACGCTTTCCAGAACATTTGAACTTATAAAAGAACTCTTATTTTTTTATTGTAAGGGAAGATGTCACGTGAACAGCTTGTATAATTTATACTTTCACGTAACAGTTTATGCACTACTACTTTAACTTGCGTGTTCCAATAAATTAATGGTTTTGTTATGGTCAGCTTGGTATTTTGTAACTATCTTATTATTTATAACACCTGAGTTAACAGGATGTTACAAAATATAAAGAAAATAGCAGGCTTTTTTGTTTGTCCGTGTTATTATGCTCTTTAGAAAAATGCAAAATACATTTTCGGTTCAGGTATTCACCAAAATGCATATTGCTTAAATTTTTGTATAACTAACTTTATTTATCATTGTCAGATGTTAACCCTGGTGTACGTGCAACAATATTGTAGCATCAGTTTTAATGTTTGACGTGAACCCTCACAATGACGTCGATTACGGATGATTAGAAAGATTTTATTGAATGCATGAGGAGAAAAATAAACCTCATCGAGCTTTTTCCCGGGTTAACGGTTACATGATTTCAGCTGGTCTACAAAATGAAAAGACAGTGAAAATGACGTCATTTTAGATTTATTCAGGCAATTCATCTTTAAAAACACACATTTTTATGTTTCACTTTTCTTTTAAATATGAAAGTTAAACAATCTTCTTTGTCTGCAAATAATTTATTACTTTTTTTACAGTATTTACTCTGCTAGAATCCAAAGAGGGAAAACAGTAGTAGCACAAGAGGATGTTTATTAAGAAATATAACTAACATCCAGTGAGATTGTATTTAAGCTACCAGAATCACATATTGCGCGAGCTAAGATGCAAGGAAATCAAGGACAAACAAACGAAAACAAACCACCCGAGCATTATTCAAGTTCAATGGTAAATCTCTGTAATCATTGTAATGCATCTCTAATTTAATATTGTCAGATATGAGAACATTTTAATTCCTATTGTCATAACGGCCTCATTTCCGTACAAAAAGTGCGCACAGTGAATAATCAACTAAAAGAACTGCTTCTCAATAGCTAAATTTTGTCCAACGCATAAGGTAATATTTAATATAATATCACAGTGGCGTTCGCATCTTTTCAGCAACGCGGAAGCAGGGTCCTCGCTAGGGGGGGGGAGCAGCCCCCCCCCCAAACGTTCGAGAATGCTGTTATACTTGGCAAATTTACAAACTTAGTTGGTGAATTTTTGTAAAACTTTAATAAAAACTATAATACATTTTCTATTTCTGATAGACTTTTCAGAAATTACAAATCTAATTGGGAGTATTATTAAACTTTTCACAAATAAGAACTATATTGCATTTTCTAATTGTAGTAACTTGGCAAAATTGCAAAACTAGTTGGCAAATTCTGAAACTTGACTTGGCAATTTAAGGTTCTCTCCCCCACCAATAAAAAGTCTTCGCGATGGCCCTGCGCGGAAGGACATTCAAGCTAAAGGTCCATTTAAAAACTAGTCGGATGTACCAATCCCAAAACTTTCTTCTATCTCATACATGTTAATACTTCAAAATCCGCTATCACACTGCCAAAATTAAATGGCAATCTATGCATCTCATGAGGATTCTAACGATATGAAATTCCGTGCGTTAGTTCTTGAGATATGACTATCGCTGAAATCGTCTAAATTCAGAAAAATGCTGCCTAGCAGCGCCACCTATTGGGTGATTTATGCCAAATCCTAATCAGCAACAATTTATGTCAACGTCTGACTGAATCTGAAGTTTGGAGAAAATCCGTACATTAGTTTTTGAGATAGAGCAATAACGAAAATCGTGAAAATTCCTGCATAGCAGCGCCACCTATTGGGTGATTAACACCAAAACCTAATTAACAACAGCTTGTGTCAACATACAACTAAATCTGAAGTTAGATGAAAATTCGTCCATTAGTTCTATTGATAGAGCTATTGAGGCAATCGTGAAAAAGGCAGCAGAGAAGTGCCACCTGTTGGGCAATTTACACCAACACATAATCAGTAGCAAGTCATATCAAGGACTAACTGAATCTGAAGTTTGATGAAAATCCGTGCGTTAGTTCTTAAGATAGAGCTATTGGGGAAATCGTGTAAATCCTGCAAAATTCATCATAACAGCGCCACCTGTTGGGCGATTTACACCAAAACGTAATCATCATCAATTCATATCAAGGACTAACTAAATCTGAAGTTTGATCGAAATCCGTGCATTAGTTCTTGAGATAGAGCTATTGCGAAAATCGTGAAAAATGCAGCATAGCAGCGCCACCTGTTGAGTGATTTACACCAAAAACTAATCAGCATCAATTTGTATTAGGGACTAACTGAATATCAATTTTTATTAAATTCCGTGCATTAGTTCTTGAGATAGAGCGCCCACAAAATTTGTGTCACATACAGACAGACAGACAGACAGACTCACAGAGTCACAGACAGACATTTTGTAAAAACGTGTTTTTTGGAATCTCTGACCCCTAAAACGTGTAAATCCGTCGAAAACCGGAATTCGAAAATTTTCATGAATCCAATACTTTCTTCTTGTAAAGATAGAAGAAAGTAAAAATACAAGTTCGAATTCACCATTTCGCTTAATTCAAGGTTTATTTGGAAATACTGACCAGCGCAGCGGGCATAGCCAGCTAGTATATATATATATTTCTCTAGTTTCTGGGTGATATGTTTAAGCAAAAGATTAAAAAATAAAAATAAGTAGATTTGTGTGTGTGTGTGGGGGGGGGGGGGCTTGATTCATTAAGTATTGTTGCAATAAAATAAAAAAAATAAGGAAGTAATTTTAAAAAAGAAATTAAAACTTTTAAATTTTACTTAGGGTTTTTGTTTGGGGGAAATTTTAGGGAGGGGCATTTAGATACTATTTATTGGAAATCTGCCGAAATACGAAAGATACTCACTCCTATATTTGCCTTATTTACTTGTAAATTATAGATAAAGACGTGTTTTTTAAAGATTAAAAAAAAATCTCGACTATAACCCCCCCCCCCCCTCCCCAAATTTAACTTCTCTTACTTTTAAAGAGGGGTGGGGAATTTTACGGTAGTTATTAGTTTAAAATTTTTACTTTCTTAAAACAACATGTGATATCTATCTCCATTCAAAGCATCATATACATAACTGTTTTAGAGATGGAAGTAAGCCATCATTGCAAGTTTAGACCAAATGTAATAGAAAAATTTTCAAAGTTGTTTAAAGTAATATTTTTGTATTAACAATGCATAAAAAATATTGTTGTAAACCGTTTAGTAAAATAATACATAACACTTATTCCATTTTAGAAAATATTAAATTTATCTAAAGTACAATTGAACGAGCTTGTTGCTCGTTATGTACTTGCTGAAAGATGTGTTTGTGGAAGTTTCAATACAAAATCAACTTTGTGTGAGGAAAATATTTTCTATTTCAGGAAAATTATAGATAATGGAACTGAGATCATTTCGCATGAAGTTAACTGAAAGGAACAGAATCACAGAATGATTATTGGGACACTTATGAACTGCTCCTATCTGCCACAACTATTCTGTTCACAAGTGCCCCACATGGCTGCTAGAGTTAAATTGATAAATCATTAACGTTTCTCAATTTTCGAAGAAAAATAACTTCATCAAAAATGTTTATTAGTATTCATAGTATATGTTAAAACACTCACTATAATTCACACTATAACTCAAATAAATGAATAAATGAATAAAGTTATTAGCTTATCAACTTGGAACAAAGATTTTACTTTTGACATCTATAAACAGTGTTTTGACTACAGAGGACAAACAAAATGTCAAAAAGCTTCAAAATTTTTTTACCATATGTCTACAGGTGCTATCATCTTTAGTAAATTTTTTCAAATTAAAAAAAACTTATAATAACTATTGAAAAATTGTGCTGTTCACATCTGCCCCCATCTCTCCTACTTTTAAATGAATGAGAAAATTAAATATTTATTGTTAAATTCGAAAAAGTTTTTCTTTCTTTTAAGTAAATTAAAAATCGTATTTTGTAGAATATTTGTTTTTCACTTAAAAAATAAATTTGAATTTGAGTATTAATAGAGCCAATGTGCATGCGGGCTGGGAATGAACGGAATTTCTTCTCTTTTTCAGACTTTTGGGACGAATTCACGGATAAAGCATGTTTTCTAGGAGTACGGAAATTATTTGTTAAAAACTGAGGAATAATTTAGTGTATAAAACCGATGTTTTCTGACAGTGAGATGTCTGAAACACTCCAAACTGAATTGTAAGAGTTTCAGTCATTCAACCGTTTATATCAGAAACGTCCTAAATACAGAATTTCAAGTTTTCAGATATTTAAGAAGACTGTCTAAAAGTAAGTTAAACGAGCTAAAAGTAAATATTTTTTTACAAAATAATAATAATAATAATAATAATAATAATCATTATAAAAAAAATTGATAAAAATAAAAATAAACTAGAAAACAGGAATTCCGCTTTTTCAGAATTTAGTGTCACCCCCGATGAAAAAAAAAATGTATATAAATATAGATAGTTCAGTTTTAAGACTCCAAACACGCGCTTTTATTTTATATAAAATGACGTCATCCGCATCCGCTAAAAAAGTCTTCATTTAGGATCCAGTCTTAACACTAGAACGGCGGCGAGGGGTCATTTTGACCCTTGCCAAATGAATACATGTCTATTCGAACCAGAAAACTTTTTGTAATATAAGATTAATATATGCTGCACAAAAAGAACTTGAATAAATAAGTTAAATAGTTTTGAGCAAAAATTCTGATGTGAAAATTTTTTATAAAACTTTAGTAAAATTTCCCGCCGTTCTGTGTTAAGCAACATCTACTGCAAAATAGGCATAGGACGTGACTATTGCTGAATAATACACAAATCCAAAAAAAGAGATTTCGTCATTCAAGAAACTGGACAAAAGAACGGCTATCTCATGATTCATATGCCTTCATTTGTTTGTAATATTAATATAGATACTTAAAATTAAATTTCGTTTATAATAGCTCCATGTTTTATCAGAAATCATTCATTTATATTTTTTCAAAATAGCACGCATTTTAATTACATTTTTTTTTTTCAGTTTTTATGAGAAATGGCAACAAAAAGATATAATTGCTATTTTTCAATTATTTTCCTTTCACTTTCTACAGAAGTAGAGTAAATGAGTTGCCAAAATTAAACAAATGGTGCTAAAAACTACAAAAAAATTAATATCTCAAAAATAAATGGAGATGCAGTTTTCAAAGAAATTGCATTTAAATGTACATTTTTTTTTCAATACGACGGTATAAAAATTGGAAATGTGCGATGCTTAGAAGTTTAAAAAATTGCAGCGATACATGTGCTTTGTTTTACGGCTGGCTTATACAACGTAATGTTATTTTTTGGAGACGACACATTAATAGGTGGGAGAAAGAAATAGCATACCGGGGGCTAATAAATAAATAAATAAAAAAGGCCAGAATGTAAAGAACGACTTTCTACATCAAACGATAAAATAATGTAATTTTAAGATTAAGGGGAAGGAAAAAAACATCCCCACTGCAGTTATCGAGTTTTTGCAATACAATACATTTCACCCGTGAATTTTCATTTGTTTTACCATTTTTATTATATTATCAAATTGAGTGAGGAGTAAAAACTATCAAATATAAGTTTTTTTTTTTTCTCTCTCTCTTTTCAACCATTTGGAAAAATGGTTATTGTCCTCTGTCAGGGTAGGAAATCAAAAACATATCTGAAGCGTTTTATTAGTTGAATCCGCATTTTATTCTTTTTCTGATTGGTTTATACAGTAATCTATATTTTCCCTTTACTTTCAACAGAGATGGATACTTCTGTTGCCACTATGACAAAAAAGTAATAAAAACTACAATAATAATAATAATAATAACTCAGAAACAAATTGAGATACAGCTTTCAAACAAATTGCATTTAAAAGTACATTTTTTTTCTCTATACGACGGTGTAAAAAGTAATATTGTGGGATGGTTAGAAGTTTAAGAATGAAATTTCATTTAAAATTGGTCCAGGTATATTAATGTTCAATCCATGGCATACGTAATGAATGACCAGCTCCGTAGAAGTTAAACAAGTTGGAAATTGCTCGTCAAACGTGGCAAATGAGGTGCGTTCGTACTATAACTAGTTTTATAATTATTTTTTGCACCCCATATTGTACTGAATGTATACTTTTTTGCACTTCATAAAGCGCATAGTCTGATACATCATTAAAATGCACTTCCAATAATTTTTTCCCATTCCCCGTAATGTAACGGAACACTTTTGACTGTCCCTGTAATTAAACTATACATCCGATTTTCCTAAAATTTGAAATAGCTCAACAAAACTTTGCAACAATTATATCTTTAAAATTTCAGACCATTCGGAAGGCTGTAATATCATTAAAATGCACTTGCAATAGTTTTTCCCATTCCCCGTAATGTAACGGAACACTTTCGACTGTCCCTGTAATTAAACTATACATCCGATTTTCCTAAAATTTGAAATAGCTCAACAAAACTTTGCAACAATTATATCTTTAAAATTTCAGACCATTCGGAAGGCTGTAATATCATTAAAATGCACTTGCAATAATTTTTCCCATTGGCCGTAATGTAAAGAAAAACTTTTGACTGTCCCTGTAATTAAACTATGCATCCGATTTTCCTAAAATTTGAAATGGCTCGACAAAATTTTGCAACAGTTATATCTTTAAAATTTCAGATCATTCGGAAGGCTCTAATATCATTAAAATGCACTTGCAATAATTTTTCCCATTGGCCGTAATGTAAAGAAAAACTTTTGACTGTCCCTGTAATTAAACTATACATCCGATTTTCCTAAAATTTGAAATGGCTCGACAAAATTTTGCAACAGTTATATCTTTAAAATTCAGATCATTCGGAAGGCTGTAATATCATTAAAATGCACTTGCAATAATTTTTCCCATTGGCCGTAATGTAAAGAAAAACTTTTGACTGTCCCTGTAATTAAACTATACATCCGATTTTCCTAAAATTTGAAATGGCTCGACAAAATTTTACAACAGTTATATCTTTAAAATTTCAGATCATTCGGAAGGCTCTAATATCATTAAAATGCACTTTCAATAATTTTTCCCATTGGCCGTAATGTAAAGAAAAACTTTTGACTGTCCCTGTAATTAAACTATACATCCGATTTTCATAAAATTTGAAATGGCTCGACAAAATTTTGCAACAATCATATATTTGAAATTTCAGACCATTCGGTTGGGTAGTTTTTGCTCTGTTACATGCGGACAGACGGACGGACGGACAGACGGACGGACAGACGGACGGACGGACTGAACGACGACTATAGGTGCTACGTATTTATATAATTACGAACGCACCTAAAAATTTACAGTACCGAAAAATGTAATCCATGGCGTACGTAATGTATGATCAACTCCGTGCGATTTTTTATGTCTTAAATTTTAGTCTTTGAAAAAATCATTTTCCAAATGGTCGTTGTAATTTGTTAAATTGCATTTTTTTTTTTCTCTTTTTGTAGTAGAATTTTATTTTGTCAGTTGCAAAAATTTAAAATTCGTACTTATTCCTACCAATAATTTTTGAATTGCTAACTCATTGACACTTCGATAAGACATTTTTCCCTTTTCGATGAGTAAGGACAGCTTATGAGGCGAAATTTGAGGAAGCGCAAAAGCTTCAATAGTTGTAAAAATCGCAATCTAAATGGACCAAACGGAAACGTGAATCGGCATTATAATGGAAAAAAAGCCTTGTCAGGTAGCTAGAGAAGTTGTCGAAAGGATGTGTAGAGGAAATGATCCGCCGTTATCACCTGGTCCAGGCTGCCTTCTGCAGGCGCAGATAGAACAGGTCTCTTTCCTTCATCGTTTCTACGAACCATTCCATAACGCAACCAATTTATTGATCTTCAAGAAAAAACTTCCTTAGACAATTCCTTTTTCATGTATATTTCCTGGTATATGCTTTTGCATTTTGCACAAACCGAAATTACTTTTTAACACTTTGTTAACAGGCGGTTTAATAGGAAATTACATTTTATAATGCTTTTTCGTTACCACTATACATATTTCTAAAATAATCCTGGTTGAAGATTATTCAAAAAAAAATCTGTATTCGCAGATTCTGCGATTAAATAAAGCGAAGGTGACACAAAATCATCAAAATTGGCAGTTATAAGAAGACGAATAGATTCGTCATCAAACAGCAATTTGGAAGCTTAGTAGCGTAGTGGTTAGTACGTTGCGCCAAAACACTACAGGACCCCAATTCGATTCCGGGCTGCAGACTGGAAAAGGTTTACTCAACCCTTCATTCCTTTAGTTTGCTTGGGAACTAAACACTGAGGGTTCCGGGTTAGGCTGACCACCTGGCCAGGACATATGCTGCATAGCACCTCAGAGCCCATGGTCAACAAAACAGGGCTTGGCACTGTAGGCCAAGATCCTCAGTGCCGTCGCAGGTTTAGTATGTTAAGATATTCCGTATTTTTTCTACTGTACTAAATCTCAGTATATATATATATATATATATATATATATATATATAGATAGATAGATAGATAGATAGATAGATAGATAGATAGATAGAGGGATAGATATATAGAAATATATCGTAGTCTCTTTGCAAACAGCCTATGCTAGAGAATTATTTCCTTCTTTTCCAATCAGCTTGATATTTTTCAGGCTTATTGCAAAAAACCTGTGCAGCTTTAGGCTAATTGGAATATGTCCATGTATTTCTCAATCATCCTGATTTTTTCAGGCTTATTGGAATGAGCTTATACAACGCAAGGCTAATTGAAAAATGACCACTTGTTTCTTAATAAGTCTGATTTTTTCAGGCTCTTTGGAAGGAGTCTGCGCACTTTTTGGTTAATTAGAAAACGACCAGCAGTTTGTCCAAACATCCAGTTTAGAGTCCTGCACGGATCGGGTTTTACCTAATCTGAACCTGAAATTTCTATCTGAAGTCAACCCGAACCCGACAACAAAAATTCCATCGATCCGTAACCCGATTCGAACCCGACAAAATTCTCTTCTGTGACCCGTAGACGATCCGAACTCGACACATTTCGACCCGAACCCGAAATGATTCAAACCATACACTAAATTAATTGAAATTAATTCTTTTTTTATTAAATTTTGAAAAATAGACTACAGTTATATTTCTAATGCCAATTTTATTTTTTACTAGCTGTACCCGACCACGCGTTGCTGTGGCTCAGTCTGGCTAAATGAAAAAGAAAGAAAAGAGAAAGTGCACGTTTCTAATATGTTTAATTTCACAATACTAGTGGGTATACAATATTTTTTGCTGTTACATTGTCTGTGCAGATATAGAGATTGTCTGATTTGCCGATTCTAGAACACGAAACACATAATTGCTCGTGTGAGAAGCAATTCATGTCTAAATCTAAACCTCAGATTTTTAAAGTTTGGTCCTAAGCTTTGTTGATGAAGATTACAAACGCCAATCAAATACGTAATTTCAATCTCTTAAATTGAAATTGCGCATCCATTGGAATCAAAGGAATGCGAGGAATGAGCACATCGTCACCTATGAAAGGTCCTGTCAAGATTGTTGCTACTATGAAGTTGCTCATTATTTTTTTACTGCAAGCCGCGTGCCGTTGAAAAGATTTGGCTTGTGATCTTGTGAATATTTCGCAACATCATAATTGGCAGGCCGATTGTCAATTGCCGTACGTTCGGTGGCATCCCTTGCAGATCGAGTGAATTAAAAAGATATGTGCCGAGTTAAACTTATGGCATTGAGCTCACAGGCTATTCACACTAATTGTATATTATACTCTTATTTCAAAGAATAATGCCCATTGAAAAATAAATTAAGGGGGATTACCCCCCGTTTCCCCCCTTTATACTTAACCAATGAACCTCTAAATCTAATCTGGAAAACGCCTTATCAGAATAAACCGGTATACCAAATTTGAAGCAAATCTGATAATTTTACATGAAAAACCCATTTATCTAAATTAAGGGAGGATTAACCTCCATTCGCCCCTTTATACTTAATCAATGAACCCCCAAAACAAATCAGGGAAGCGCCTTATCAGATAGAACCTATTCACAAAATTTGAAGCAAAATTCTACATGAAAAACCAAGTGATCTAAATTAAGGGGGTGGGAATTAGCTCCCCTTTGCACAACCAATAAAACACCAAAACTAATCAGGGAAGCACTTTATCAGAATGACCCTATTTACAAAATTTGAAACATCAGAAAATTGCGTTGGCTGATGATGAATTGAAACTGCGTGAAAAACCCATTTATCTAAATTAAGGGGAGATTACACCCCCCCCCCCCGTTGCTCCTTTTATGCTTAATCAATGAACTCTCAAAACTAATCAGGGAAGCGCCTTATCAGAATGAACGTATTTACAAAATTGGAAGCAAATCGGAAAATTCTGCATGAAAAACCCATTTATCTAAATGAAGGGAGGATTAGCCCCCCGTTTCCCTTTTATACTTAACCAATGAACTCCCAAAACTAATCAAGCAAGCGCCTTATCAGGATGAAACTATTTACGAAATTTGAAGCAAATCGGATATTTCTATCAAGAGAGTTATCGCGTTACATACATTCGTACATACAGAACCTGCGGGAACAGAACATTTGCTCTCAGGCTTTAATAGCCTGTGAGCTAAAAAGAAAAAACACGAACTAAAAAAACAAAGAAAAAACAAATATCATACAAATACTGACGAAATATTTCAGTAATGTGTCCCTCCGGAGGGCAGAGTGAGGGGAGATGCATAATATGAAAGAGTGTTCAAAGGGCTTTCTAATGATATACCACATAATGGGTGTCGACAAATTTTAAAAAAGTGCCCCGGGGAATAAAATTGGGGGAGGGGGATGCGAGGTTCGTAATAGTAATATAAAAACACGCGCGTATTCAAATGCAACGTAATCGGTGAATTTCAAAGAAATCGGTGAAGAACTTTCGGAGGTTTAAGATTTCGTACAAACGAACATTTACATTCTTTTTTTATATAGAAATGTGCCTCCACGGGGGGAAAGTGGGATGAGAGCGATGGTAGGTGCATAATATGCAAGAGTAGTCAAAGAGCTTTCTAATGATATGTTAATTGATGGGTTTTTGGAAAAATTTTAAAAGCGCCCCCTAGTGGTGGCGAGGAAATTGGAGGAGGGAGGAGCAAGGTTCGTGATAGGTATATAAAAACACGTGCATATTCGAATGCAACGCAATCCGTGAATTTCAAAGCAATCGTTGAAGAACTTTCGGAGGTTTAAGATTTTGTACAAGCGAACATTTTTATTTTTATTTATATGGAAATACTGCCCCCACGTGGGGAAAGTGAGGGGAGCGAGATGCGAGGTGCATATTATAAAGAAGTAGTCGTAGGGCTTTCTAAGGATATATCACATGATGTGTTTTGGAAAAATTTAAAAAGCGCCCTCTGGTGGGGGGGGTGGCAAATGGGGGGTGGGGGAGCAAGGTTCATAATAAGTATATAACAACACTTCCGTATTCGAATGCAACTCAACCCGTGAATTTCAAAGCAATCTGTGAAGAACTTTCGGAGATTAGCGATTTTGAACAAACGAACATTTACATTTTTATTTATATAGACTAGCAGAACCACACATGGCTTTGCCCATGTTACCACGAGAGACTTACGGGTAACGTAAATAAAAATGCAATAATATAGCGGTCACAATAACGGAGCTCTGTACGTTAGCGCACATAAATCGTTAAAAGACAATCAGGAAAAAATGAAGTTACTTTGACACAATCATAGAAAAAAACAAAACATCGACTTTAGAAATGAGAACTAGCAGACCCGCCCAGCGTTGCCCGGGATTTGTAAATAATAACCTTAAACAAAACTCAAGTTATGATTTTATATCTTTTAAAATACTTTTAAATGAACCTAATTTTGGAGTCCGCATTGCCTTCTGCAGCGTCTAGTGTGTTCCAAACAAACTTCTTTCCGAACGAACTTGTAACCTGAGTCCCCGCTACGTATGGCAGCATTTACCGGAAATGCTCCGAACGTGCCAGAGACAATCGAAAACCAAGTTGAGTGAGCGAAACCTCGTAGTAATAAAGCCGATAGAATCCAAAAAAAGAATGCACCATTAATCATTAATGTTAGAAAATGTTGGCAACTTAAGTCTAAGGCTAAAATTTCATAATACAGAAAGTAGCTGAATTGTAATTTAAGTTGAATGAACCAAATTCCGTTGAAATTGGCTCCTTAGAACCCGAGTAAAGAATGCGTCCCCAGGCGGTGAAAGATGCCACCACCCTTTGTAAATTTCACGAATTACTCTTAACATTAACAGGATATTTAATAAATGGATGAAATCCTTTACCTAAAGTTACCTTTAAAGTAACGCGACTTTTAATTTACGGTTCTGGTGAGTAGACGTAAGTTGATGCTGAAAAAGGAGATTAATGTTCGAAAAATGTGGTAGCTGAGGTATAAAGAAAGATATAATTAGAATAATATTTTAAAGAAATGAGCAAAAAATGGGGTAAATGCTTAAAAAGGGCCCTAGGGGCCCAATAAATATATGCGGGTGTTGATCTAGGTAGAAGAGCTCGAGATTCTATTTTAACATTATGCAATTGAGAAGGTGATAAAATTAGGAGGTGAAAAATACATGGCACACAAAAAGTTCAAGAGACCCCGGATCGGGCCAAACGGGACTCTGCGTTGCCCCAAGATTTTAACTGGAATATAGAAACGGGAGAATAACTAAATGGAACAAGTAATATAAAAATTTTGTTTTTAAAGTCAATTCCTACTTAGGCCATCGAAGAAAAATTTAATATAATCCCTTAAGCTAATATTAGTTTTTGTTGCATTAAAATATCTCAATTTGTTGATTTTCTATAAACAAGTAGGTTTACAATGGCACTCCATGGGAATTTGGCGAAATATTAGAGATATCGCCATGTTGGCGTCACTTTTGGAGACTCATTTTGGTCGCCAAATTTGGCGATATATCGCCAAGTTGGCGACAAACTTGGTGGTATTTGGCGACAGAACAGGGTCCCTCCTATGGTAACCCCTTAATGAAAATACTTTCATTGACCTTCAATAACCAATGGCCGCCATTTTGTTTCCCATGCAAAACTAAAATTACTTAATTAATTAATATTTGAAAAAACTGTATTAGCATCATTTGTCATCCAGTACAAGTTTAAAAAAATTTGTTTCAACTTGATAGGATGAATAATGAGTATTTTATTAACGATTGAAAATTTGAACAAGATAAATATATAAATATACTAGGGGGCTCTGCCCCCTACGAGCCACGCTCGCCAACCCCAGTTCAGGGACACCAAAATCCAAAAAGCACGCTAATGTGATTGGCTTTAAAAATATTGAATTAAAATTAAAAAAAAAAAAAAACAGTAGCGATCTCTCTGTAAACGGGTTTCCATTCGTTTTTCTTGGATTGGGGATTTTTATGACCATATCTGCTGCTGTTAAAAGACACAATGGCTGTTTTCGTATTTAATTAAAAAAATTAGTTAAACATTCGAAAATAAGCTAATGTAAAATGAATTAAGTAAACAGTGCCATTGTCTCCCGGTATTTTTTAACAGCGCTATAAGATAGTTCTTTCAAATAATTCATTTTAAATGTATCGTTTTAAATCTGACGTAATTTACACCAAAGTTTTATTTCTCTTATTAATATTCACGTGAAAATACTTTTGTTGTTAGAAGGAAATATTATTTGCGCTGTCTTCGAATTCACGATAATAGTTGAAAATATTATCTCAAAATATCAAGTAAATGTCTCGCGCAGATATATTTTTTAATTTAAATTGTTTTGCCATATTTTTTGGCCATTTTAAATATGACGTAATTTCCTCCATTTACAGATTTTAACGCATAGTAATGATTTTTTTATTTTAACATTTTGTTTCTCTTTTAAAATTCCAGTGTAAATATGGTTCTTATGACGCAATTTTCCTGCTTTTAACATGTAATCATTTAATTCTAATTTTTTTTTCTGTTTACAATAGTCCCGTGTAAATAAATTTTTAATTTGAAGTAAACATTATTGTTTGCGCTGTTTATACAGTTGGCAACAGTTTAAATTAATAACATTTTTTAAATTTGTAAAAAATATCTCTCGAAATACTGAAAATTTGAATTTAAAATAGAAATAAAACCTCAAAAAATAGTCAAATAAAAAAAAAATAAACGCAATCTGCACACCGGGAACTTATAACCTATAAAATGATCTAAAAATGATTAAATTCTCATGTATAGTTTTTGCTCCAATAAAATTTTTTTAATGGAACGATTTTGTCCAACTTTAGCATTAAATATCTCTGAAAGTAATTCTTCGATTTGAAAACTGCCTGCATCAGCGTGTTTATCAAATCTTTCTTTATAATACCACCCATTTCCATATTTTTGTATACGACAGTTTTTTTAATATTAACGAAGAAAGGCCATGCATGCTCAAGGCATACTTAGATACTACTACAGAGGCAGACTGATTTGCGTTTAATGTATGAAGTCGCTCGCCAGAGGACTCTGTTACCCTGCCCAAAATTGATATTTGACTCTGACCGTAACTGAAACAACCTGGGAAGGGTAGATATGTAAACAAACACCAAAATTACGTCTAGAGATGTGTCATTTGTTGAGGAACGACTCCAAAGGAACGATTCCGGCAGTGAAACTGAAGGAACGATTCCATTCTGTAAAAAGGATTCGGTCCTTTTCGGATTCGGTCCTTTTTGGAACGACTCCTCGGATTCGGTCCTTTTTGGAACGGTTCCTCGGAATCGGTCCTTTTTGGAACGGTTCCTCGGATTCGGTCCTTTTTGGAACGGTTCCTCGGAATCGGTCCTTTTTGGAACGATTCCGAAAAGGAACGACTCCACGGAATCGGTCCTTTTCGGAACGATTCCTCGGAATCGGTCCAAAATGTACCGACTCCGAAAAGGACCGATTCCTCGGAGTCGTTCCGAAAAGGACCGATTCCTCGGAGTCGGTCCATTTCGGAATCGTTCCAAAAAGGACCGAATCCGAGGAACCGTTCCAAAAAGGACCGAATCCGAGGAACCGTTCCGAAAAGGACGATTCCTCGGGAATCGGTTCTTTTCTTGTAGACTGGCCAGTTTTAATAAATTAAAATACGCTATTTTATTTCAAAATAACAGATTTTGATTCTATTAAAGCTGACTTTATTGCCAAAATATCCTTCTAATGTGTGTGCCACTCCCCCCCCCCCTCCTCAAAAAAAAAAAGAAAAGTAAAGAAAGAAAGAAAAAAGAAATTGAAGTGCGGGGCGGAGTAGGGCGTTTAATAAACATTACTATTTCATCTTCTTGTGCTAAATTAATCTGAAAGAAATACTTAAAAAAATATTTTATACGAATTGGATTTTTTACACCTGAGAGAAAAAGTGCCCGAGATGGGATTCGAACCCAGAAACTTTACGTACTTTACCGATTGAGTACCTGGACCCCGAGGGTAATGGAACACCTTGTGTACTTTAATACACTAATACATTTTCTAATTGGTAAATGTATCATACAAAATGAATTTTTTCTAAATGAATTCTTAAGGCTGTTCTCAAATCCAAAAGGATAAATTTGTGACAAAAGTTTTAATTTATTTTTATTCGGAAATGCATGAAACGAACAGGTGTTGTTGTTCAGAAACTATGTAATCGAGCTGTTTTTTCCGTTTTTTTGCAAACGCAATAGGCCTTTCAGAAAATAGTGTCAAAGTGGGCGTTTTGAACCGAACTTCCGCACGAAAGAGGCATAATTTCTCAAAAATGGGTGAAAAACATGTTTGTCACGTGATCAAAATCGATTATAACTCAATAGGTAATTTACTGATCAAAAGATGGAAAACACAGTTCGATTCCAAATCGCTTCCATGGTCAAACATTCCAATTTTATATTTTTCCCTTAAAAAATGAATTTGTAAATGTGTCAAAACGTTTTACGCTTGTTGAGCACATCACTTAAGAACAGCCTTAAGAAAAACAAAGAAAATGCTTGTTTAATTACTAGTGAAAAATATTTTTTTAAATCTGACTAGAAACAGTTTTGAATAATGTAAGAAATATATCACTAAGCCATAAAAATTGCATTTTAATAGGATAATAATAACTGATTTTCAATTATTTTAATAATTGTAGAGTTACGCACTTTCATGCATATTTCACTATTTCATGTTTTTTCCTCAAACATAATTTCAATTTGAGAATCCTCTTTGTCAAAATAAATATATGACCAGCTACGAGCGCTCGAGTACCACTTTATTTCCACAGTTTGGCGTCTTGTTTTTCTCTCCTGAAGAAGATGATTAAAAAAATCTCGAAACTCCCTAAGATTGTTGTTTTAATCAACTTACATTGAGGTTTATTACATAGAGTAAAATCTTACTAGAACAAGGAATTTTTGTAAAACGTTTCTTTCTTTCTTAAGATAATGAATATTTCAAAAAAGCATAATGTCTAATAATAATAATAAGATAACAGTAACAGTGGTGGGTGGGATTGAAATAATTTAACCGCGGTTCGCTCTCTTAATGGCCGTTTTGAGTATAAAAACGGGAAAGAAAAATCACGTGCTACATATAGATTATCGGACTTTCTCCAACACTGCGACATATATAAAGCTGCATATTTTATGCTTGTTTCGGTTTAATAGATTTATGTTAACCCTCCGCCTACCAGAGGGGTTCAATGGCCCCGACAGGTACATTTATAATGATATTTCTAATTTATTTTTAAAACTGAAATTTCTGTAAATATGGGTTTTTTCTGGGATGTTCTATTCTTTTGAGTAGAACATTCCAGAAAAAGTCACATATTTACAAAATTTTCATTTTTTAAAATGTGAAAAATCAATTTGAATGTATCTATTGGGTCCTGTTGCACCGGTCTGGTATGCGGAAGGTTAATATTGCATTTAAAATTTTTACAATATACGAATTTAATTATTGGTTTCCAAAGAATGCACGTTGTGATTTTGTACAGTTTTTTCAATTGTTATTTTACTTCTATTTCTTGCTAAATAATTAGAATTTAAATAACTGTGACTTTGTTTTAATTCAACGTAAAATAAAAGCAAAAAAAAAATCGTTTATCGTAATAATTTCTTATAATAATTCAGATTTCTTGATCGTTATTGATACTCGTAAATCCCGAGTTCAATGCCACGATTAATGCCTGTTACTGTGGTGATGGATAATACATATCTGAGTTTAATTTCGAGCAAATCAAGGCTCCCTTCATGCTAAATTTAATGTTTCAAGCCTAATACCAAATTTCCGTTTTTATTGAGGTAAAACTTACTGCAAATACGATACTAAATTTTATGTATTTTCCTTTCTTATTGTTATTCTTTTCACTTAGAAGATTTATTTATTTATTTTCTTTTTTTTTTTCTTAAATTACATAAAGTTTTCTGAAAAGTTCGAATTTAACAAAATGTTTTATCTATTTTAAATAGTTTTGACAATAAAAAGTTTAACTCCGAATAAAAAATAGTTAAATTCTCAAAAAATTAAGGTTGGTATTATCTATAATACGTTTACAACAGATATCTTTCATTCAACGGCCGAAACATCGTCAAAAGGATAGTTCTTTATATAGTACTACACTCTGTAATAATAATGGACATACTTTTAATTTGTTTAATTTAATTAAACCAATAAACCGTTTTTCAGTTAAAATGTTAGCAAATTTCAAATTTAAAGAAATAGAACTTTGAAGTTTAGTGAATCACTATATCTTTTGGCGGAGATAATATGTACTATATATGAATAAAATCATATATATTACTATATATATATATATATTATAATATTAATGCATATAATATTATCTTATAAATATCACTAGCCATAGCCCTGCTAATGAATCTGTTTACAAATCATCTGAAGAAACTTCTACCCTTTCGTGTAACACAAGTGTTCCATGACTTCATGAGTTATGAAGCTCCAAAGATCCCAATCCAAACAAACATATTAGCATTGCAATTCACTCACACCGAACTGAAGTTCTGTATCATATAAGTGAAGAGAGGGTGACGGCGGATGAGGGTGTGAAATTAGAGAAATTCCGGTAGGTTCTCGTGAAATTGGAGATTGAAAAAGAGTTGTAAGTTTATTGAAATTCTACGTAGTTAACAGCAGCTCACAAATAGCGATGTTAGGGTAAAAGACAAGACATACATCAGTCACTCAGGAAAGACAGTGTGCAAAAACGTGCTTTACTTTTTAACTCTTTCCAATAAAGTTAGTGTTTATGAATGCGGTTTGTCTGTCCGTCAGACCGTCTGTTCACGCTCTAAGGCAAGTCACACACTAAGGCGACACATAAGACATGTCGCTTGAATTCGCTAGAAAAACTGGTTTAAAACAAGTTTGCAACTACTTCGTTCTTTGTTTCGACCGGTTTTTGCACTTCATGTTGCGCTTTGTGTCGTTGTGTGGTCTCAGTGTGTAATATACCTAACTCCCGTAAATATACTCGGATTCCCATGCAATTGATATATGTTACTGATGTTTACCATGGGATGTTTGATATTCAATATGAAGAGTGTAGCATTAATAGTTTATTTACAGGGGCACTCAAAAGTATTTCGTTACATTATGGTCAACGGGAAAAAATCGTTTGCAGCGCATTTTAATGACATTAAGCTATTTCAAATGCATTAAAATTGATATATATCACTGAATTGCACTACAAGATGATTGCTATAGAATAGGGTGTTTCACTTCTGAACCAGATCCTGAAGGCGGTGATAATAATGTTGATGAATTATGCGAAATATCCTGTGTGCATAAAGTTAGGGAGCTGAGGAGAAAGACGATAAAGGGCATAAAGTTATTGAAAGTACAGACACTGGAACAAAAATGTAATCTGCTTTAACTAGTTACATATCCAAACCAGTAGGGCCATCCAAATGAAAAATGAGATTCAGAATGAAAAATGAAATTAAGATTACCTAGAGGTAGATTTTGAAGAGGAATCTATGAGACTAAAAATTCCTAGACACTGGTGACAAATATCAGAGCAATAATAAAATTTCCTATACAGGATGTCCACTCTCAACGATGTCCAATAGCTAATTCCTAAACCGTTAGTCATAGCCATATAGTTCCAATTACAAAAATGTTTTAAATGGGGGTAAAGAAGTATTTAAAAAAGTGATTTGGGTCAATAGAATCATTTCTTGAAAAATTATGAAATTTAATTTTTTATACGATCCCCCGGTCCTTCAAGTTATAGTTAGTAAAACTTTCCTATTACACTTACAAGTAAGACAAATAAAAGTCCTATTATTCTACGACTAAAACTGACTGAAGTAATGGCTGTTTCAACTTGGAGCATATTTTTTGCTGCGAAATAGGGGTCATTTACAAATTTACTAGAAATATAAATAATCTTCAGATATATAAAAAATATAGTTGATAGTAAAATTAACATTGCATTATAAATTTGAAATCTATAATCATTCTGAAATATTAATGCAAAATATACAGCTTGTACTAAACATATAACAGGAAAAAAATAATAGAATTTTCGTTAAATAAAATGTTGAAAAGCAACAGCCTCGATTCTTTACACACTGAATCCAAAAATGGCCTTCATTTTTTATCACAAAGTACAGATTTTTTGCAAATCGTAAATTTGAAAGCTAAAAAGTGAAAATTTTTCGGAAATCTGATTCTGATAGTATAAAATAGATGTGATTGTTATTTCTTTAACTTTTGATAATTGATTTTTATGTATTTTTTACTATTGAATCCGAAAATGACCTTCATTAGTTTTTGGTGTAAATCGCCCTGCAGGTGGCGCTGCTATGTAGCATTTTGCAGGATTTCCGCAAAAGCTCTATCTCAAGAACTAATGCACGGATTTTTATAAAACTTCAGATTCCGTTAATCCTTGATATGAATTAGTGCTGGTAAAGGTTTGGTGCAAATCGCCCAACAGATGGCGCTGCTATGCTGCATTTTGCAGCATTTACACGATTTTCGTAATAGCTCAATCTCAAGAAATAATGCACGGATTTTCATCAAACTTCAGATTTAGTGCTTGACATGAATTGACGTTTTGTCCCTTGTGGTGTAAATCGCTCAACAGGTAGCGCTGCTATGCTGCAATTTTTGAGATTTCCGCAATAGCTCAATCTGAAGAACTAATGCTTGGGTTTTCAACAAGCTTGAGATTTAGGTATACTGGATATGAATTAGTGCTGTTTATGTTTTGGTGTAAATCGCTCAATAGGTGGCGCTGGTATGCAGCATTTTTCATGATTTCCACAATAGCTCAATTTCCAGAACTAATGCACGGATTTTCATCAAACTTCAGATTCTGTTAGTCCTTGACATGAATTGATGTTTTGTACCTTTTCGTGTAAATCGCTCAACATGTGGCGCTGCTGTGCTGCATTTTTGTGATTTCCACAATAGCTCTAGCTCCAGAACTAATGCACCGATTTTCATCAAACTTCAGATTCCGGTATACCTTAATATGAATTAGTGCTGTTTGTGTTTTGGTGCAAATCGCTCAACAGGTGACGCTGCTATGCTGCATTTTTCAGAACTTCCCCTACAGCTCTATCTCAATAAGTAATGCACGAACTTTCATCAAACTTGAAATTCAGGTATACTTTGATACGAATTGGTTCTAAATTGATGTAATTTCTTTTACTATTTAAATGATTTAATTGACGTGATTTATTTAGAAGAAAGTTTTGTGATGGCCACAACATACTAGTTTAACTTTGAAATTTGCCATTTACAAAAAAAGTCTAACATGATGGTTAAATATGAAGGTAATTTTTACATTCAGTGCTAAAAAGCACATACAAATCAGTCGTAAAAGTTAAAAAATACAACCATCGACTCTATTTTATAGTATTAGCTATTTTTTCAATTTTGAAATTTACTATTTTGAAATTTACTAGTTGCGAAAAATTCTGACATGATGGTTAAAAATGAAGATAATTTTCGGATTCAGTGCTAAAAAATACATAAAAATCATAATTTTAAAAATACATAATTTTAAAAATAAAAAAACACAACCATCGCAGTCTTGTGTTATCTAATCTAAAACTTTTTAGAAAACTTGTTGGCAGTAATCTATCCGAAATTTTTTGTGTTACCCTGTAAAATAAGTACATAATGGTAAGCACTGAAAATCATAATAATATTACATTGTCATCTGATTTACGTCAATATGTAAAATTTAACCTCGATCGCATATTTTAAAGTGAGTTGAATTTCGAGTACAAATTTTGAACTGGAAAGACATACATACGATCGTTTCAAGTTAACCCGTTACCCGCTGGTGTTTCGTTCACGCAACGGTCAAAATAATTGCTCATGCTTACATTAATTACTTTGTCACCACTATTTTACAATTAAAAAAATTGCCTTATTTATTGGCAGAAATTTTGATATTTTAATAAAGCGGAAATTACCTTTCTGAATTTGTGGTGACAAGCGACTTTCAACAAGAAATTTGAAAATTCCTACTTATAGTTTTGGCGGTTAATAGGTTAAATAAAAGCTTATAAAAATAGCATAGTTTTTGTTAAAAAAATCATGAAAAGAAACAGCTTCAAATCTTTACAAAAATCTGTCGTAATACGATTTGTTTCAAAGCGCAGCTACACATGAAATAAATCCTTCAAATACTTTAAGCACTTTGTTTACGACCCCTAGAAGCATGGCTAAACTCATGTGTATTCGGATGCAGAAAAGTGGCATAAGTCTTGCATTTCAAAGTTTCGTATAACTTCATGAATTTTAGTGTTAGATGAATGGGACTTTTTTTGTCTTTCTTTTAAGAGAACAGGAAATTTTTACTAAATATCTCTTATAGGGCGGAGGACCGTATAAAAAATTAAATTTCGTAACTTTTTTAGAAATATTTTTATTGATCCAAACGACTTTCAGAATAATTTTTTACCTTATTTAAAACATTTTTGTAATTGGAACTATAGGTCTATGACAAACGGTTTAGGACTTAGCCACTGAACATCGTTGAGAGTAAAGACACACTATATAAAATAATAATATAAATGGACGGTCATTTGACGACATATTTTCAAGAGAAACCAATGATTACACTGAAAATCGAATAGACCTTGCACCGCCCTTAAATTTCCAAGAGGAATTATGCTTTTTACCATAAATCATAAAGTTAGAAATAATTGCAAATTAATTGCACACGCTGATCAATGAAATGAACTCTTAAAAACAAAATCATCTGTCCAAAACATTACAAAATTAAAGCGACTGGATGCCTAAGAAAATGGATGGGTACATAAGAAAATAAATTAGTAAAAAATATTATGGATTGCATGTGGTTCTCTTTATTTCGGAAGTGTTTTTTCACCTTGGAATCCTTTATTTTTCAAAATCGTTCTTTTTTTTTCGGAATCGTTCCTTTTTCTCGGATTCGTTCCTTTTTTTCGGAACGATTCCGAAAGGAACGACTCCAATGAACTCGTTCCTTTCGGTGAACGATTCCGGCTGGAACGATTCCTTAAAAGGAACGATGTTGCCCATCTCTAATTACGTCATGTCGCCATGGTTACGTTTGCAATTCTGCTGACATTCCAATCAAGCTTAGAAATGACAGCTAATTCGAATACAGCTGTTAAAGGTTATTATAAACTGTCCATATCAATGTAAATGTAAAGTTCTATTTATTTAAGTGACTAATATAAGGCGCGCCACACACCAGGGAGACATGCGGCAGAAAGGCGTGAGGCATGCGACAATTTCACCCAGTGAACAAAGAAAAAACCGGTTTGAACAGCAGAATTTGCCTCATGTCTCACGATTATTGTCGCATGTCTCTCTGGTGTGTGGCGCGCCTAATGTGTTTCTCTTTAAAACTGTTAAACCAACACACATAAAAATATATAAATAAAAAAAACACATTCTTAGTCTAAAACATGAATGTCACAAATTTATTTGGTACAACTTAGTTATCCGCCGACCAATTTCGCCAAATTATACAAATCGCTAAAACACTCGCCAAATTTTACAAATTGACATAATTTTTATTTTAAATAACAATAGAACAAATAAATTAGTATAACATTAATAAATATACAAATAAAACGTCGAAATAAAAATCACTTGATGACATAAACAAGTGTAACTTGCTTACAGTCAAGTGAATGTGACATTTACGATCAAGCATTATTGGCATTTAATCTTATAATTTGGCGATAGATTTTTGGTCGACGGGATAACTAAGTACCATTTATTTACTATTTTCACTGCTGAAACAATAAAACTGATGGAATTTTTTTTTAATATATTAAAATACTCATAAAATTCCTTGTAATAATTAATAAATGTAATTTATTAAGTAACAAATACCCTTACATGATTTAATCAAAATTACTTGGATAACATAGAATATTGCAACGATATTTAAATCCATGATCACCATTTCTTTCTCTGATTAAAAATAAGAATATTTAATGTTTAAGGAAGATCGGCCTTTTTTTTCTTCTTCTTCTTCTTGGTTCGGGCGATATTAAAAACAAATATTTTACCGGTAACAGTAAATTAATCAAAAATAGCTGCTTCAAGTCAGTTATGAGAACTGTAGTTTGATAAAAATCAAATTTTAATTTAAAAACGTGTATATGAAACCAAGCTATTTTTATATAAATACGGGACATTCAAAAAAGAATAACAGAATCGGCATTTTTCATGAATGAACCAAACGATCAAGGTAAACAATAAATAATTTTGCTAATCTTAAAAGTATGTGTAACACTAAAATGCTACAATTTGTGTAAAATAGCGTTTTAAATCGAAGGAAATTGAAGAATATAAATATTTAATTTATTACATGAAAATACGATCAATGATTCTGAAACCTCGACGATGAGAAACAATCTTCTATCTGGGCAGGGTATAAATGTAAACAAAGAGCACGTTGTGAAGTTTTGGTTCAGGGTTTGAAGTTGGATCCGACTTCACTGTTTCGGCGAAATGCGCGGCCGTTATATATCATAGTAGGCTATGGCCATGCTTAAGCCAAGACTCCCTTATTATGAAACAGACTTGACGATCCGGAGAAAGTCTATGGGTGAAAATGTCCCCGATAATTGCCAACTTATTAGCTGACTTTGTCCCGTAAGTTACGCCACCCGGTGTATACTCCTGGTAATACTCCATAAACAAATGCATAATAAAAAATTGAAAATGTTGTGTTATTGGCAAAATTGTATAAAATATTTTTCGAATTCCAGTAAAATAAAGGCGTAAAAAAAATATTTCGCACAGTTATGTTCTGGCTTTAAAAAATGAAACATATCAAAAATGAAGATTTAAATATAAGATTTATTGATATTTTTTCAGGGTACTTGTTAATTATCCCGTCGACCAATTTCGCCAAATTATATAAATCGCCAAACTACTCACCAAGTTCTACAAATTGACACAATTTTTTATTTTAAATAACGAAAAAACAAATAAATTAGTATAACATTAATAAAAATACAAATAAAACGTCGAAATATTGGTTTTATTGGCCATTATTGGCATTTAATCTTAAAATTAATTAATTTATGGCAAACCATTATTGGCATTTAATCTTACAAATTGGCGACAGTAATTTGGTCCACGGGATAACTAACAAGTACCATTTTCAGTATATAGGACTTTGCGGGTTATTTTTTTTTTAAATCTTGGCACAATTTGGGCTTCGGAAAGAGCGATTTGTTGCCGATTGATATAAACAGTTATGAAAACAAAACATATGAACTGTCAGCTTGTTTTATAAGAATTTACGGCACAGATGTCATATACGGTCCCATATTGGCGCGATTTTTTTCCGACGCCAATTTTACGAAACCTCGTTACCATATCATCTATATCCGGATAACCATATCAAGCAAAATAACGACACTTTGGTGCCAGTTAAGTATCCGGTGCGTATATGACATTGGCGCCAGAAAAAAAATCGCGCCAATATGACATCTGTGCCGAATTTAGATGTATAAATTTAGTTTCTAGATATTATTATTGTTTTTTATATACGATTTGTTTATATTTGCATATAAAATAGATAAATGCCTTTTTTATATTAAATAAATTGTACAAATATAGCAAAATATTGCTTCTTTATGTGAAACAGTGAATATGCTTCCAGAAATTACGTTGCCAAATTTTCTTCTCTCGCCAAGGCCCCTATACTTGAAAAATACCGATTTATTATTATATAATGTAGTATTAGCTAATGTTCTGTAATCTGTTCCACAGTCAAAGTTGACTGCAAAAACGCGATGCTGGAATAATGTGGTATCAAGTATACGGTTTAAAAATAAAATTAATTTTGCGCCAAACTACACTTACGCCAATTGGCTCTAGGTCTGATTAAGGAAGAATACTCAAATTAAGATTTACAAACACCAAAATCGTAGCATGACAAGAATACGGTATTTGCGGAAAGTTGAGGGACATGTATAAATTTAAGTGATTATTAAACTTTATTTTTCCAATTTTTTAAGTGTTTATGACTTAAGTCTGTTTTTATGTGTATCTATGCGTGTTTTAACTTTCCTAAAATACTTTGATACATTTTAGGAAAACTTACATAACATATGTGAGTTAAAACAAGGAAATTAATTATGCACCAAACTATGCCCGCCAAGATATGCCAATTGGCTGTGGAGCCAATTATGAAACTTTCCATAGATTAATACATACAAACTTTATATGAAAAAACAGTGAAGCTTTCATCTAAAGTATGTTAAACTGAAATGATCCCCCATACCTTCAAAAATAAAACAAATGATAGGCCAATAAATAAATAAATGAGACTGTGCATTGAAACAAATTGAAGGAGCGATGTTAAATTAATACTGTAAGGTGAAATTAATTGTGAAAAGAAAAGAAATAACAGAAATAAAATAAATCACATATTTGAAAATATAAAAGAGAAAATGAAATATTTTACATTTTCCGGATCTGGATGCTATCCATTTATTTCAATAACTAATATCACTGAGAAATTCATGGTAAAATAATTTTCTTTCCTGATTATTATTACTATTATTATCATCATTTATTTACATAACGGAATACAGCAGTAAACATTTTTTATTTAACAGTAAAATAAGTTCATTTTTTAAATAAAATGTCTAGAACATATGAAAATTTTAAGATTAATAACTATCATTTGCAAACTACAAAGCACATCTTAAAGAAAATGGTAAAAGACAGATGGAAAACAAATTAAAAAATATTTCTGTTTCTCACGTTAGATGGCGCTAGTCACGGAAAACTATGTGGTTTCTAACCACGTGTACAGCGGACAAAGGAAACTTAGTGATTGCGAGGCCTGTTTTTTCGATAAGGAGGCCTTGGCTTAAGCATTTAAATTGGATGAGTTCTACCCGGAATATCTACGCAGATTTTCATTGGTCCATTTCCAAATCAAAACTTTTTTTTTATATATAGAAGGATAAATAAATATAGGGAGAGTGTGAGCTAATAGTAGGAATTGAAAAAATGAAGCATCCAAAAATGAAGATTAAGAGGGGCAATTTATTGACAATTTATACTGAAAAATCATCAAGGGGCCGCGCATGTAGTTTGTTAAAAAGGTACTTTTGAGTAATTTTTAAAGTAATCAGAAGATGCTAAAACTATGTTAAAGAAAGTTGCAATCAATTCTGTACATTTTTAAAGAAGTTGCACCAGGGGCCCAAGAAGGCGATTAATATTCAAAATTGGTGGTAGCTGAAGACTTAAAATTTTTTGTTGTTCATGTAATAGTTGGAGGACCTAAGAAGTTACAAAAAAAAGTTTGGGAATCGGATCCTTTTTAAGGTGACTATAATAGAGGGCCACCAACTGATAGTTAAAAGCAGGCCCCTAACATGGAAACATGTTAAAATATCTCAGTACTTAACGCTTTAGATCTATAGATAGTCAAAAATAAACATATGGTATTAATTTTTCGTTAGAATAATATTTAATTAAACGCGTAAAAAATGAGTAAATGCTTTTAAAAAAGGCTCAAAGGTCCCAATAAAAATATGAGTGTGTTGGTCCTGGAAGAAGAGTCCAAGACTCAAATTTAAAATTATGCACTGAAAGGTGAGAAAATTAGTTGGTGCAATATGCATGGCGCACAAAAAGTTCAAGGTCCCTGGACCGTGCCCTCGGGCCCTACGGGACCATTGGGGCCCCAGGGTCTTAACTGGAAAGTATAGACGTGAACTAAACTAAATGGAAAAAGGGTTCCAAAAATGAAGATTCCTTGAATCAAACGAAATTGTGAATTTAACCTTCTATTTTAAAGCAGTAAAGACCATCACCTGGAATGTCCTTCCGCATTGTTGAAAGCAATGCGAATGCCATTGGGATATTATACACTCTTATGCCTTGGACAAAATTTGGGCAATTAAGAAACAACTCTTTTAGTTGATCATTTAAAGTAGAGTTTGGTACTGAAATGATACAGTTACGACTACAGGAATTAAACTTTCTCTAGTCATAACACTATTAAATTAGAGAGCATTACAATGATTGCAGAGATTGATTATTGAACTTTAAAAACATTCGGACCGTTCATTTTCATTTGTTTGTTGTTGAACTCCCGGTCTCTCAACTTGCGCTATATGAGATTCTAGTAGCTTAAATTCAATCTCGTTACATGTTGCATTATATTTTTAATAAACGTCCTCTTCTGGCAGGTCGGCTGCTGTTTTTCATCTGTCTATTCCAGCAGATTAAATAGAATCAAAAGCATAGGACAACAAACGAATAGGATAATAGGACAACAAACCGACGTGTTTTTACCGTAAAGCATATTGAAAAATATTTTAAATGTCTGAAATTAAATGATTTAATCATATGTGCGAGAGGTGTGTGTGTGTGTGTGGGGGGGGGGGGCACACATTTAGGCTAAAATATAAATATTTTACTTAACAATCATAATGTTAACTGCTTTTTATATAATTTACATTTGAATATAAAACTTTACATCCAAATTTGCTCATATACTTAAAAAACACTATTATTGTGAGCGTTGTTCGGGCCTATGTCACTCTTCTGCCTTTTTGGCTTAAAATCGCAAAAAATTCTTTGGCGACCAAGGTAATAAACAAATAGAATGCAACTCACAAGTATATCCATTTTTACAATTACTGCTGCCAGTTTCTCTTGTAAGACACACATACACATATATATAAAACATTTTATTTACACATTATTATTATTATTATAAACAAATTAGGTACTACTTGATTATCCCGTCGACCAATTTCGCCAAATTATTAGCCAAATCATGGAAAGGATATAATTTTTATTTTAAATAACGAAAGAAAAAATAAATTAGTAAAACGTTAATAAAAATAAAACGTCGAATAAAAAATCATTTGATGACGTAACAAACACGTGTAAAGTGTTTAATGTCAAGTAAGTTTGACATTTACGATCCCTCATTATTGGCATTTAATTTTATAGTTTGGCGATACTTTTTAGGTCGACGGCAAAATCAAGTAGTACCAAAAATTATTTCTGTTCGAATTTAAAGGTAGATAAATAGCTCTTCTTTATATTAAATAAATATCATAAATATTGAAAATAATGCTTACATGTATCGGGTGTCCCAAAAAGGACTGACTGATTTTAAAATTCAATAACTTCCAAACGGTGACAGATATTGAAAAAATTCTTGCAGGAGGGTTATGCATAAAGTCAAAAGTTTTTTTACAGTGATTTTCGATTTTAGTTCGAATTACAAACAATAGATGGCGCTGCGATCAATAGAGGCTAAATTCAGGCTCGATTTTTGGTACTTCGTGGCCCAGATAATACATTTCCATCTCCTTTTTCTGCATGGAACAACAGAAAGGACCAAAAATCGAGCCTGTATTTAGCGACTATTGCTTATATATATATATATATATATATAAACTTTTTAGGTGGGGGTGGTTTTGGGTTCCTGGGGTCCTATAATGAAAAGTTATGAAGGAATTTTTCAAAAGTCGCACCATGATAACGACTGCAATGGGTAGTATTTCTTACGAAATCTACCTAATAAATAAATTTATTTTATTGAGCTATACAAATTTATACTTTATTTCTTTTTATATTAAAGTACTAGCCGCCTATAGCAAGCAGTATTGACCGTATTAATTCCCTGTTAAACATTGCATCATGTGTCTGTTATTCATAATTTAATTTACTTGCCCATTCTTTTGCCAAGTCGGAAGCTTTTGATAGAGAAATCAAGAACTCTTTACAATCATGGAAGCACATCATATATTTTGTGTTGTTATGTATTTCATCTTTCGTGACAAATATCGCCTAACTCACTTATGCATGTTTCCTTAGCAGTTACGATTCGTTCTCTAATGCGGAAATTTTTAATCCTATTAAGTAATCTTTTCTAATTGGGGTCACTGCCAATTGTTGTATTTTAAATGATACGACTGGGTACAAGTGAAATGGTTCTTATGAAATCCTTTGACAATATCTGCATTTGTATTAAATCATATTGATGCTAATATCTTTTTTTTCACGTTAACCTTTTCAATAGACTCGATTACGGAAGAATAGAAGGTCTACCGGCTCACTGCCATGATCCATTTGAAAATCTATCATTCTTCTCATCTGATCGTGTTGAACAATTAGTCAATGTGCCATGGTTTTAAGATTTTAGCTAATTTTATTTGAAACCTGAAAACTAAAATGCGAGGAACCGGATTATAGAAGATTCATTCTAACGTACATATCGATTAACATGTTACATATTATAGAATTATAATAATCATAAGGAGAACTGGCAGTTTCAATGCTTTAATAGTTTCCGTAAATTTTCTTTACATAATACAGAAGTTTTAGCGGTGTAAAGATTAACAATATAGTCACAGTAAGTATAATAACAGTACAATATAATAACAATAGCAGAGGCTTTGGGCAGTGACGAAACTATTAGCACTTTGGAAATATTAGTACGTTATATCATATAACTATTCAGATGATATGCGGAAAAATAAAAATAGATGGCTCGCATTAATAAATAACTCATTTAAAATTAGCCACTAGCGTCAAATATTCGCCAAGCTTGGCGACATTTAGCAAAGTTTCGCAAAATTTGGTAATATATCATGTCAATTCTCAAATTTGGCGACAAAAAATGTTTTGTTTATTCTGACGTCATAATGATGCATATGTATTATGTATTATACACATACCTATAATATGTATGATGCAAATGTATTACGTATTATATGCATATGTATAATATGTATGATGCATATGCATAAGTTCATTAACATCATTAAAACGCACTTAAAGGAATAGTGTTCCATAAATAGTAGGGATAATTGCCAGATTGACCAGAATGCTATTGAGATTAGAATTCCGACATTTATAATAGATCGGGAGGCGTCTGTACACGCCATAACCTCATCGAGTTTACAGCTGAAATTTTAGGATTAGTTAAAACTAGATTAGCATATTTAAATGCAACAGGTCTGTTAAGTCATATGTTGGTAGAAACCACTTGAAGACCTAATTTTAGTGGTTAACTGATAGGTTTACTATTGTATTTTCCTGCATCCAAAAGTTTGGAAACATGGAGGAATGGGTGCAGGAAAACACAATGGAAAATCCACCAATTAACCCGTAAAATCGGGTCTGTAGGTGGTTTCCACAAAGATATGACTTGGCAGACCAGTTACATTTCAATACGCTAATCAATATTTAACTAATCCTAAAATTTCAGCTGTCAACTCGATGAGGTGGTGATTTGTGCAGACGCCTCCCGGTCTTTAATAAAATTTCTTTTAAGGAAGTAAAAGATAGAAAGATGGACAGATAAATTGAAAGATTTGCCTTATTAAGATTTTTGTAAAAGCATATGAAAATTCATTCAGCTTGAAATCATGTAACACCTTTATAACTCAGGCTAATTTTCTGTAATCGGGTTTTGGCGACTAACATATCTTATCTATAACTATAATCTTTCTTTTAAAGATTTAAAATTAACAATAAATTAACAGTAAGTAGGCTAATAATACAATATAATAACATTAGCAGCGGACTTCGGACGCCGCATTTGTCGCACATCGTTAAAGACAGTTTATTAGTTACACATTTCATTTTATTAAAAGGAGATTTTTAAACACTCATATGGAATTAGGATATTTTTCATAGGCGTAACCAGCCTTCTGAACGGGGGGGGGTGCCCAGACTTCTTAACCTGAACATGTTAGATACAAACAATATCTTATATAGTAAAACCTGCTAAAACGGTACCTCATAAAACCGGTCGAATTTCCGTTTTAGATAGGTTTTCATCTTAGAAGGTATAGTTGTGTGGTATTTCTTTTAAAAAGGGCTCAAACGCGATTTTTGTTTGCGTGAGGAGGGATGAGAAGGGATTCAAAGCATCAAAACTAGATCTAATGGTAAAAAAGAAAAAAAAAATGTAAATCTCTTTACAGCAGTGACATAAGACAGTGACTAAGAGTGGTCACAAGTAGGGCTTAATTTGCGTCGGAGCCCACAGGAGCTCAGCTCCGGTACTTCTCTATTTTTACTAAATATTTAAACATGGGTCGGAATTCACCGGAGCTCATAAATATAGGGCTCCGGAGCCCAGTGCAATAGCGCTTCCGAAAAACCGAAGCTTAAATTACTCTTTCCTTTCCTTCACATCTCCAAGATTTTGAATTTTTTTTTTTTTTATCAAAACACTTATGTGACGTAATGTAGGAGATGGAGATAAAACGGACTCAATTTTTATATTAATTTTTGGTCTTGGAATGACTCTCGAGCACAATCTATCTTATATTAATTTTTTTATTTTACAAACTAATCAAATTAATCAAATTAATTAAATTAAAATTTTACATTTTTTCATAAAAATGTATAGTTTCGAACTATCCCTTTTTTGTATTAACTCTATTTCCGAATCATAACCCTTTCCATATTTAATCGCAGAATTCTGCAATTAATTAACACTAAAATTAGGCAATGATTACTATTCGGAAGGAGTGATAACTAAACAAGTTGGAAATTGCTCGTCAAACGTGGCAAATGAGGTGCGTTCGTACTATAACTAGTTTTATAAATATTTTTTTCGCCGCATATTGTACAGAATGTATATTTTAGTGTACTTCGAAAGGCTATAACATCATTAATTTGCACTTGAAACAATTTTTTCCCATTGGCCGTAATGTAACGGAAAACTTATGACTGTCCCTGTAATTAAACTATACATCCGATTTTCATAAAATATGAAATGACTCGACAAAATCTTGCAACAATTATATATTTATAATTTCAGACCATTCGGAAGGCTGTAACATCATTAAAATGCACTTGCAATAATTTCTTCCCATTGGCCGTAATGTAACGGAAAACTTTTGATTGTCCCTGTAATTAAACTATACATCCGATTTTCATAAAAATTGAAATGACTCGACAAAATTATGCAACAATTATATAGTTTAAATTTTAAACGATTCGGTAGGGTAGTTTTTGCTCTGTTATATGCGGACGGACAGACAGACGGACGGACAGACGGACGGACAGACAGACGGACTGAACGACAACTATAGGTGCTACGTATTTATATAATTACGAACGCACCTAAAAATGGAATGATTGACAGTTAGGTGCATGTGGATTAAGAACGCAATAGAGATATAGAGGTATATTTAAAATTTTATATATTTAAGATTTTCATTTTGCTAAAGAAAAAACGCTTTAAATTTTATAAATAATGCTCTAAATATAAATATGCAGATTAGAGTGACAGGAGGAAGGGGGGGGGGCGGGTAAACGGTACAGTTGTTAATACCGGTACCACAGAATATTAGGGCTCCGGTACTTTTTTTGTTAGAAATTAACCCCTGGTCACAAGTGTAAAATCTTTTGGCACCCTAACTTCTGATAAAGATTAAAAAAGGGCTTTAATCATGATGGAAACTTCTATAGGCATAGGGGAACACTGCATGAGATCTAAAATTATCTCAAAGTCTTGTAGATGAAATTTTGCGGTATGATAAATCTCAGATAATTGCGGCACGCCAGTACATACGCACGAAAGTTTTTGAGAATGTAACTCCATGACTTCTTAGGGATCACCAGAGGGACCCAAGAAATTTTGGAGGAAAGTCTATACAAATAAATATTTTATTATCGTAATTTCCGTAAATCGTAATATCGTAATTTCCTGCCAAACTATGGATCAAACAATCATGTTTCGATCCAGAACTTTTATTTCATTATTGAAGCTAAATATTTATTACGATTTAACAAGTTACGTTTTATGGAACAAGATTTATGGGTTCGAAAGTAATTGTTTGATCCGCGGATTATAGACCGGGAATTAGGGTAATTCATGTTTTTACCACAAAATGTGTCGAATATATTAAGTAGGTCATGATAATATACACTAAATTTTATCAAGATAAAGATTATACTGTCATGATGTGACTGTAATAATAAAGATAGGTGCTTGTCTGTCTATGTGTGTGTGTATGCGCGAGCGTTGAACTCTGTAAAAACAATGCAGCCCGTACAGCCGTAAGATTTGACAGGACCTGTATGCCTGAAGTCATGCATATCGAAGACAATTTCTGGAATTTTTCAATTAATGTTTTATGCGAATTTTTTCGTATTTTGCGGCATTTTTTTTTTTCAAATTAGTAAAAAATAATCCGATTTCAATATTTTATACAGTATAAACTTTGTCTTCTTTTCAATAAAGTGTTTTCGAGATTCTTACAGCGATTTTTCAATTTTTAACAATTTTTGAATGTTATTTTTTATAGGTTTTTTTTTTTTTTTTTTTTTTTTCATTTCGTGGTGATTTTTTTTTACATTCCTAAAAGGAATCCGGTTTAAATCTTTTACCCAATTAGTTAATTTCGCACCCTGTAGTTTTTTAATCTTTTCCGAATTTTTAATGCGATTTTTAGCGGTGTTTTTCGTGCTTTGAGGCGATTTTTTTTTACTTTTTTTGAAACAGAAAAAACTCTCCGGTAATTTTTTCAGTTGCCGTGGTTAAATGTAAATTGGGAGAATGCCAAATCAGTTCTTATAAGGAAGTTGAAAATTTAATTTGGCTCGAAATAAAATACGCAATAATTCAAGATTAGCTTCTTTCGAGACAGAAGACTTGCTCGTAGCTTGCTGGGGAGTACGTTGCCGAAGGCAGTCCCCACCTCAATCCTAGAATAGTTCAATTCTACGTTCGTTAAAAAAAAAAAAAAAAAAAAAAAAAAAAAAACCAACGAAACTCCACTAGTTATGAACTTTTCTTTGAGGGATAGCGTTTGAATTAACGAGCGGGATCGCGAGATTTGCACACAGAAAAGGAGAGTTCCGCATAACAAAAAATGCTGTGCAGTATTTCCCCTCTCCAAGTTCTTTCACAGACCAGTGATTCTTCAGTGAGTATTTAAAAAAAATTTTTTGAAATCCGCGATTTTTATTTCTTTTATGGAATTTTTCAAAGTTAATTCGTGAATCGGCCCCGGAAAAATTTGAGAATTTCTTCAAATGATCGGGGAAAAATATCGGGAATTTCGATAAGAGGGCAGAAAATAATCGCGAATTTCGTCGAAAGATTGCACAAAAAATTACGAATTTCGATAAACGATTGACGAAAAATGTTTGCAAATTTCGTCAAAATGTCGCGGAAAAGAGTAGTGAATTTTGTTAATTGGTACGAAAGATATCGAGAATTTTCCCGATCGGTCGCGCAAAACTATCGCGAATTTCGACAAATGATACTTGTAAAAAAATCAGTTTCGTCAATCGGCCGCAACAGAAAATAAATTTCATCAAAGGATCGCGGTAAAAGCGAGAATTTCGTCAAAGGATCACAGAAAGAAAAAACGAATTTCGTCAAAAGATCGTAGAAAGAGAAGGCGAATTTCATCAAAAGGATCGTGCTAAAGAAGTCAATTTCGTCAAAATATCGCGGTAAAAAATGCGAATTTCGTCAAAGGATCGCTGTAAAAAATACGAATTTTGTCAAAGGTTAGTGGTGAAAAGTGCAGATTTCGACAAAAAATCGCGTAGAAAGACGTGAATTTCGTCAAATGATTTTAGGAAAAAATTGTAAATATCATGAAATGATCGCAGAATTAAATCGCGAATTTGGTCAAAATTTACTGCACTGGGCTAAAAGATTGAAACCAGGTCCCCTATTCTTACTTTCAAAAGAATGCCACGAAACGAGAAGAAACTTTAAAAATCGTATAAAAATTTTCAAAAAAAAAAATTACTATATTGAAAGGTTGCAACCATATTCCTTTTACGAATATCAAAAAATGGCTGCGAAACACGAAATGGAACCAACCAACCTCCAGATTAATTTGAATTTTCTGTGCTATTATTTTTCATTTTCAAAGGAAGCAGGGTCTGTATACACCCTCCTACTTCCCCCGGCTAATCGCATTTTAGAATATCGTTTCACATCTGCCTTTCCTTTCAAATTTTTTTTTTTTTTTTTTTTGCTTCTTTCTAGATTTTAAACTACGAAAGCAAAGAGACAAATACTTTCTATCCTCGTCAAGAACTTGCGTTAAGGCTGTTCTCAATTCCAAAAAGGCAACTTTGTGACATAAGTTTTAATTTATTTTTGTTCGGAAATGCATGAATCTAGCTGGTGTTATTGTTCAGAAACTATGTCATCGAGCTGGTTTTTTTTTCGGGTTTTTTTGCAAACGCAATAGATCTTTCAGAAAAGAGTGTCAAAGTGGGCGTTTTGAACCGTATTTGCACGCGAAAGGAGAAAGAGCAATCAAGAAAGAGCGAAAAACGTGCTTGTCACATGATCCAAATCCGCTTCTAACTCAATACATAATTGATTGATCAAAAAATGGAAAATACAGTTCCATTCCAAATCGCCCCCATGGCCAGGCTTTCCGTTAAAAAATGAATCTGTAAATGTGTCAGAACGTTTTGCGCTTGTTGAGCAGAGCAGTTGAGAAAAGCCTTAATTTCTCATGAAATTGCAGAAACATGAAATAGGAAGAACGGTGTTACAAAAAATCTCCCCCAAACAAAAGACGTCAAAGTGAGATTATAAAGCCACCTTTTTGTCTTACTATGACTAATACAGATTCTTGTAAATTTTCTAGTTTTAAAAAAGACAAACAACATAATTTTCTTAAAAAAAGAAAGAAAGAAAAAAAGAACGTGGGTTTCTTTTTTGATCACATTTCAAAACTTAGGCTGTTAGTTTTCTGAACTAAGCTAATTTGCTAAACTAATTAAACTCTGCTTTCACTTTCTCTTTTTTTCTTTTGTAGATTTCGATTTTTTTAAACAATTGTGCTTGAGTCTGCACACGCGGGGGGGGGGGGGGGTGCCCGGGCACCCAGGGCACCCCCCCTGGTTACGCCTATGTTTTTCCACTATAGGGACCTTGGCATTTTTTTTTTAAATCTTGGCGCAATTCGGACTTCAGAAACCGAGATATGTTGCCAAATGATATAAACAACTATGAAAACAAACCTGATGAACTTTTATGTTGTCCATATGTGTATGTATACATATAAACATTTTATTTATACATGTATAAAATATAGTTTTTTATGTACAAATTATTTTTGTCTGTATATAAAAATAAATAAACGGGTTCCTTACATCAAATAAATTGTATACATATGGAAAAAATTGCTTGTGTATATGAAACAGTAAATAGGTTGCCAGAAAATGCGTTATTACTAAATTTCTTTTCTCGTCAAGGTAATTTTTTGTATTTCGCCAAGGCTACTATATCGGAAAAGTACCGAACTGCGATTATATTTTGTTAAATGTGCTATTGTTTTAATATTGTGAATATATCATAACCTATACTGATTAAAATTTTTAGGTATATTCATTTTTTCTATTTAACAAACATCTTTGGAAAAGCATATATATAAAATGTTATTCTGATTGAAATCACGTGACCCCCTTCAAAACTCTGTAATCGAGTTTTGGCGACCAACATTGGCACAAGGAACTGTTTACGGCCAAATGAACACCCCCTGTTTGAAGGGTTTAGAGGCGGAAATTCTGTGTTTTCAGATTTTTCTGGTTAATTGTGCTACAAACCCGACTTACTTGTGAAATTTCATGATTCTACGATTTTAGAAGTACCTTAGTTATTTGATGATGCGAAGTGAGTCAGTGACAAAAGAGCGCTTTTTCGGAATTTAATATTTCGAAAACTACTAAATATAGAAACATGAAATCGTGGAATCTTAGTTCAGTTTGACCATACGAGCATGTATATAAAAGAAAAAATTCTATATCTCTCCCTAATGACCCTCTATGAGGGGGTGAAAAGTATGCCGAAATGGTTCAAGAAAAGGTAGCTTACGGCTTGTTAAAACCCCCCTTTCTTTCTGTTTGACTTGGCGAAAATTAATCACCGCCAAGAATTATGGTAACCCTATTTTTTACTTTGCTATTTTTCAGTTTGTTTAAAAAGGTAGATGTAATTTAAATTCTGAAGCGAGCGATCTCCGCTATATGAGATCTGAACCAGGACTGCCTGATGATAATAAACATATTAATATTCAGTTTTTCGAGGTTTTAATTATTTGAGTGCTGATTTACTTCCAATGAGTAAAAATCGTTCTGTTGATTTATCATGAATAGATAAAATTGTTCCGCATATCATTTATTTGAATTGACGTGAAATATTTCTGATTCGAAGTTCTTTTTATTCGACTGTGTTCTTTGAAATCCCTCATGTTGGCTAACCGCGACAGTATGTCTGGACTGACGAATGAATATTATTTTCTTCTTATTCTGAAAGCTTGAGGTAAGCTATTTTTTTATTGTTTATTAATTGAAAGCAAATATGTCAACTACTGTTAATATTGATACTTTAAAAAAGAAAAGAACTAGATTACGTACACAAACTACAAAATTGTGTACAAAAATAAGCACAACTCTTGAAGACGATTCACTGACATTAGAAAATAAGCTGGATTTATTAAATATTTGTAAGGACCAGTTAAATGACAAATATGAATTATTAAAAAAATTAAACTCTGATATCCAGGATATTATTGCCGATGACGATTTTGAGAAAGAAATCGAAAATTCCGAAACCTATAGTGAGAAAATAATCGAATCTCGTTATAAAATAACGAAGTTCTTAAATGAACATAACTCCCAAAATCAGAATAATACTTTTCAAAATTTTATGAAAAATGAATCCGGTTCTCAAAACGGAAATTTAGAGCGATCTATGAAATTGCCGAAGCTCACTATAAATAAATTTTTTGGTGACAGCAGTTCCTGGTTAGAATTTTGGGGGCAATATTCTAACGCAATTGAAAACAATTCCAATTTAACTCCTATTGACAAATTTGTCTATTTGAAATCTCTTCTTGGAGGTAGTGCATATAATGCTGTTGCAGGATTTTCGCTTTCTGAGGAAAACTTTAAATCTGCGGTGGATTTGTTAAAGACTCGCTACGGTCGTGACGACCCAGTCATCAACGCACATATGAATAAATTATTAAATTTAAGACAGGTAAAGAATGCTTCTAATATTAGAGAACTTCGGGAACTGTATGACAGTTGTGAAATACAAATTAGAAATTTAAATTCTCTCGGAGTTACAGCAGGAAGTTATGGTCATCTCCTATGCCCTATTTTATTAAAGTTGATACCTGCTGAAATGGCGTTAGATTTTAATCGTAAAAGAACCGATGGTAAAAAAATGGAAGTCGAAGAGCTTCTTTCTTTCATTAAAAACGAAGTACAATCGCGAGAATCTACTATGGCACTCCAGAGCTCTGAAAATAGTTTTAGTGCTAAAAAAGAGAAAAATAAATACAATAACAGTTATAAACATTTTAGCAACTATAAACGCGACATTCCTTCAGCCTCTGCATTGGCTACTAACGTAAAAAATGTTTGTTTATTTTGTGACAATGAACATGATTCAAAATTGTGTAAAGTGTGTACTATTCCTCAAAAACGGGATAAATTACGTATGCAAGGACGCTGTTTTACTTGTTTCAAGAAATTCCACGTCTCGGCTAAATGTAAATCGAATTTAGAGCCATGTAAATTTTGTAATGGAAATTTTCATCATTATTCGATTTGTTTAAAAAAATCTCAACCGACAATTCCAAAAGAAATCGAATCAGCTGACACAATTATTAGTTCGATTTCTCATTGTAAAAATGAAAATGAAAATTCTTTTAAAGAGGTTATATTACAAACATCTTGCGTAAATGTGGAATCTGATAAAGGCTCTGAGCTTGCATTATGCTTGTATGATTTGGGGAGTCAAAGGTCATTCGTCACAGAGCAATTAGTATCAAAATTAAATCCCCGAATTATTCGTCAAGAAAAACTTCAAATTTATTCTTTTGCAGCTGTTAAACCACAAATAAAAACATTTGATGTTGTGCAAGTAAAATTATCCCATGTTGAAAACAAATCGCGTTTCATATTTATCGAGGCTTTAGTCACAGATGTAATTTCAAACGTTAGGATTTCCCCCCCCCCCCCTTCTCTCCAGACAGATAAAAAATAAACTGGCACCTTTTAAATTAACAAATGCTGTTGCATCATCCCATTCTAATGTAAATGTTCTTATTGGAGCGGATTATTTTTATCAAATCTGTTACGATAAAGAAATAAAAAAAAATAACTAAATCTCTCTTTTTATGTGATAGTTTATTTGGATATTCACTTTGTGGTTTTTATGAAGATGAAAAAAGAAAAAAAATGGAAAGTGCTTCTATTTTAAATCTGTGTGTTTCAACTCCAGTTGAGGAAGATTTGACTTTTTTATGGGATATTGAATCTTTGGGTATTACGCAATCAAATGATAATATTTCTGATGCAGATAAGGAAATTGTGAATAAGTTTGAGAATAACTTAAAATTCGTAAATAATAGATATGAAACGGGTTTATTGTGGAAATATGAGAAAAATAAAGTCGGGAATAATTTTAGAATAGCTAGAAGTCGCTTTGAGGAATTAAATCGTAAACTCGAGAAGGATAATGACTTATGTAAAAATTATAAAGATATTATATTAGAACAATTAACTGCTGGAATTGTAGAAGAATGTCCTGATAAAATAACAGAAAGTGGTTATTTTATGCCGCACAGGCCGGTTTTAAGAGATGATAAATTAACTACTAAGGTAAGAATGGTTTTCGATGCTTCTTCTAAAGAAAAGTATTTAAATTCTCTAAATGACTGCTTATATCCAGGTCCGAATCTTAACCCGAACATTCTTAATGTAATATTTAATTTCAGAAAATTTAATGTTGCATTTAGCGCTGACTTAGAGAAAGCGTTTTTGCAAATTGGGATAACAGAGGAAGATCGGGATTATTTAAAATTTTTGTGGTTTGGTGACGAAAAGGATGATTTAAAATTTTTGAGATTTACACGAGCTGCTTTTGGGGTAACTTGCAGTCCCTTTCTTTTGGCTGCAACGATTAAATCCCATATACGTAAATATGTTGATCATCCTGAAGTTGTTAAGATTTTGGACTCTTCTTTTTATGTAGATGATTTGATTACGGGGTCAAGATCTGATGAAGACGCTTATTATCTATCCTCAACAGCTTCGCATATTTTTAAAGAAGCTAGCATGAATTTGCGAAAATTCAATACTAATTCTGTCAAACTTAGAAAATTATGGAAAGAAAATAAATTATGTGACTCAGAAGAAAATTTGAATAATTCTCTAAAAATTTTGGGATTATTATGGGATACTAATTGGGATATTTTACGTTTTGACGTACAATCCTTTCTGATGATTGGAAATTTAATCCCTCGAAACGCGTTGTTCTTAAAGCCATGTTAAAATTCTTTGATCCTATTGGATTCATTGCACCATTTTCTGTTCGTATGAAAAGTTTGCTACAGGAAACATGGAAAAGGGGTTTGGAATGGGATGAAAAATTCCCTGATGATTTAAAAATTGAATGGGAAAATTGGTATGCAGAAATCGAACATTTACATAAATTTGAGGTACCCCGCAAATATTTTCCACAGGGTTTAGACTTTTCGGACCCAATCGAAATCCATATATTTTCAGATGCTAGTCCTAAGGCTTATGGGGCCGTAGCTTATTTTCGATGTACCACAAGTGATAATAAAATTATGACTAGTCTTATTTGGGCAAAATGTCGAGTCGCCCCGATTAAATGTTTGACAATTGCTCGGCTTGAATTAATGGGGGCATTAATAGCTGCAAGGATGTCTAAATATCTGAAAAGTGCATTTAATTTTCAAAATTTGGAAATTCATATCTGGTCAGATTCCACAATTACGTTACATTGGATCAAGGGATCAGCCATGGATTGGAAGCCCTTTGTGGCTAATAGGGTTGTAGAAATACAATCTTTAACTGATCCTAGAATATGGAAATATATCCCGGGTAAGGATAATCCTAGTGATCTTCTTACTCGAGGCGAAAATTTACATAACCTCATAGAAAATAAATTATGGTATTACGGTCCTGAATGGTTGTCATTACCAAAGGACAGTTGGCCGAAACCTGAAAAGATAACTTTTAATGAAAATATTTTGAACGAAAGAAAATCAACAAATTTGAGTTCTACTCAATTATCTTGTACAGTAGGTGTTGTACCTCCAGAGTCTTTGTTAAAATTAGAAAATTTTAGTTCTCTTTCCAAATTACTTAATATCACAGCCTGGATCTTGAGATTTATAAATAATATCAATAAATTGAAACCTAAAATTTCAGGTGAGCTCACAGCTCAAGAAATTGAAAAGGCAGAATTTTATTGGTTAAAACAAACCCAGTTATCTGTCTTCAATCGTGAAATTGAGTTACTAAAAAAGGGAAAGCCCATCGATAAAGATTCAACCTTGTATAGTCTGAATCCAAAATTGGATGAGAATGATTTGTTAATTTTATCTGGAAGATTACAATTTTCAGAATTATCTCAAAGGGAAAAGCACCCTTTTATACTTCCATATGGGAGTGCTTACACCAAATTGTTAATTCGAAATGCCCATGAAAAGGTTTTCCATTATGGAATTGCAACAACTTTAGCTCACTTACGAGAAAATTATTTTATAATTAGAGGACGAAAAATGATAAAATCTGTACTGAAAAACTGTCTTATTTGCACAAAATTTAAAGCTTCTCCTGGGAAGCAAGAAATTGCACCATTACCTAGAGATCGTATTACTGAATCACCACCCTTCTATACCTGTGCTGTAGATTTTGCAGGACCTATTTATGTCAAAGCAAAAACTGGCCAAGAAAAGGCCTATATAGTTCTTTTCACGTGCGCAGTCACTAGAGCAGTGCACCTCGAATTATGTACCAATTTAAGTACAGAAACTTTCCTTTTGTCATTTAAAAGATTTATCTCTCGTAGAGGAATTTGTCGAACAATCTACAGTGATAATGCGAAAACATTTATCAAAGCTGATAATCTTCTTAGAGAAGTTTGGAGCCGAATATCAAAAGAGGAAGTTTTACGATATTTTAATAAAAATAGAGTCATATGGAAATTCATTATTCCAAGAGCCAGTTGGTGGGGCGGTTTTTGGGAACGCATGGTACGTTCGGTGAAAACTCCTTTGAAGAAAGTTCTCGGAAGATCTTGTCTCTCATATGAAGAAATACAAACCACTTTAACTGAAATCGAAGCAATGATTATGGTCGCCCTTTAACTTATGTTTATGAAGAAAACAGTGAGCCGCTTCCACTTACTCCTTCACATTTCCTGATCGGCAAACGAATAAATTCTCTACCAGATTTTCATTGTGTTACTGAACCTAATTCGAATAGAATAACGTTAACAAAAATATTGAAATATCGAGAGCAAATTTTAAATAATTTCTGGAAACGTTGGAGGCAGGAATATTTGCTAGAACTGCGTTCTGCCAATTTTTCAGTTCCTGTCAAAGCTCCGACTAAATTCGAAATTGGTGACGTTGTGTTAATTAATGAAGATAAAACTCCAAAGCACATGTGGAAATGCGGCAGAATAACAGGGCTCTTTTTAGGAAGAGCTATACAAACTGAATCTGGTATAATAAAGAGACCAGTTCAACTGCTACATAAGCTTGAACTTGACATTATGGACTAACATTGAACATTTCACTTTTACGAACAATTTGTTTACATTTTCATTTTTTAACTTTTTCTAATCTAGTATTTTGTATATTTTAGTTTCAGTAGTTGTTCCTGTGAAAATAGAATTAATTGTATGTCTCATTATTGTAAGTATGTTCTAACTTTTAATTGTCTTATTGATGTAATTTGAAATGTTTGATAAAAATTTAGTTTGAATGATGAACAATAGTAATTGTTCATCCGGGGGCAGTGTGTTAAAACCCCCCTTTCTTTCTGTTTGACTTGGCGAAAATTAATCACCGCCAAGAATTATGGTAACCCTATTTTTTACTTTGCTATTTTTCAGTTTGTTTAAAAAGGTAGATGTAATTTAAATTCTGAAGCGAGCGATCTCCGCTATATGAGATCTGAACCAGGACTGCCTGTTGATAATAAACATATTAATATTCAGTTTTTCGAGGTTTTAATTATTTGAGTGCTGATTTACTTCCAATGAGTAAAAATCGTTCTGTTGATTTATCATGAATAGATAAAATTGTTCCGCGTATCATTTATTTGAATTGACGTGAAATATTTCTGATTCGAAGTTCTTTTTATTCGACTGTGTTCTTTGAAATCCCTCACGGCTTGTGCGAACTTGGCGGACGCACTGCCGTGCTCCTAGATAGAATTGAAATTCAGACGTTAATTTATGTGCTTTTACGCATCTAAGATTAGTCCAATATTCTTTAAAATATTACCTAACAGAGGGGAAAATATGAAGAAATAACAAATTTAAAAAGATTTGTAATTTTTTTTTAGCAAGCAATTATTATTTCAAAATGTTGAATATTTTTATAGTAATAACACATAAATTTCCTTAAGAATAATTTTCAGTTCCTAAATTTTGAAATTGTGAATTTTCCGTACTACTTAGCTATAGCGTTGTCCAATTTTGCCAAATTATATAAATCACCAAACCACTCGCCAATCTATAAAAACTGACGTAATTTTTATTTTAAATAATGAAAGAAGAAATAAAATGGTATAACATTAATAAAAGTACAAATAAAACGTCGAAATAAAAATTACTTGATGACGTAAACGCGTGTAACTTGCTTAAAGTCAAATGATTGTGACATTTACGATCAACCATTATTGGCATTTATTCTTATAGTTTGGCGAATGATAGATTTTGGATAACCAAGAAGAACCGAATTTTGCTATACGTGAAACTGGCGTTATCAAAAATATAAACAATAACATTTTCTAAAACAAAAAAAAAAAAGAAAAAAGAAAACGAAAATAAGGGATAATATTCATTGATCTGAGTTGGAATGTATAAAAATCACATGCTTCCGTAATTACGGGGAAAATATTTTTAAAAAGTATGAAATTATTTTACAATATGTATGTGTGGCAGAAATTCACACTAAAATTTAGATATTTGTTTCCATTTTTAAAATATTAACTGATATCTATATAACTTATAATTGAATACATAAATGTACTCCAAAAATGACAAAAATGATCTCGGTCAATTGAGAAAAAACACTATTATTGCGGAGACCCTCAAACTAATGTCACGCTTATGCATTTTTGGCTTTAAAAAGAAATGGCTAAATATTGTTTGGCGACAAACGCAAATTAGAAATCGTAAAGAAAGAAATAATATATAATTCACAATTTTAGTAACTTTTACAATTACATCTGTTTGTTTATACTGTAAATCACATGATGAGGAGTTAGATAAAATTAAAAAGAAAAGAACTAAAAATAAAAAAAATGCAATACAAAATTAGTCTAATCAATTTTTCAGATTCATTTTTTTAACGTAACGCAGGCGATAATTCGCCAAATATTGTATCAATTGTAAAATTTCACAATAAATTATATTTCAAGCATTAAAAATATTTATTTCATGTTTAAATTAAATATTTTCATTTTATAATATTATGTCTTATTAATACCTTTTTTTTTGTTGTTTTTTTAAATTAAATATCAGTATTTTTTCATTTATTCGCGAGGAGTTTGTATTATTTTCTAACAGATATCGCCATCTTAATTCTTTAATCAACAAACCTTTCGCCAAAAGGTAAGCACTGACAACATTTTCGTTCAAAATAGCAGTAAAATACGAAATTTATTATCAAAAATCATAGCTATCCCTGTATATTTTCTCATAAACCACCCCGGGAATATTTCCTATCGAATGATACAATTTGGAAAAAAATCCACCGGGTAGTTTTTGAAAACACTCGAGCGGAACTTTTAGAGCTTACTGCTTTATAATATATACTAGCAGGCTATGCCCGCTTCGCTGGTCCATTTTCCCAAACAAAACTTGAGTCAAACGAAATTGTGAATTTAACCTTCTATTTTAAAGTAGTAAAGACCATCATGTGGAATGTCCTTCCGCATTGCTGAAAACGATGCGAAAGACATTGGGATATTATACTATCTTATGCCTTAGACAAAATTTGAGCAATTAAGGAACAACTCTTTTAGTTGACCAGTTAAAGTAGAGTTTGGTGCGGAAATGAAACAGTTATGACAACAGGAATTAAAGTATTCTCTAGTCACCACACTGTTAAATTAGAGAGCATTACAATGATTGAAGAGATTGATTTTTGAACTTTAAGAACATTCCGATTGTTCATTTTCATTTGTTTGTTGTTGAACTCCCAGCATCTCAACTTGCGCTATATGTGGTTCTGGTAGCTTAAATTCAATCTCATTACATGTTACATTGCATTTTTTAATAAACGTCCTCTTCTGGCAGGTCTACTACTGTTTTCCATCTGTCTATTCCAGCAGAATAAATAGAATAAAAAATTTAAACAATTATTTGCAGGCAATGATGAGCATTTTTAAACTTATATTCGAACACTGAAGTAAAAAAAAGTGGATTTTTAAAGCTAAATTTTTTGAATAAAATTAAAAGGTACTACTTGATTATCCCATCGACCAAAAAACTATCGCCAAAATATAAGATTAAATGCCAATAACGGATGATCGTAAATATCATATTCACTTGACATTAAACACCTTACACATATTTGTTACGCCATCAAATTAATTTTAATTCGACTTTCTACTTGCATTTTTATTAAGGTTTTACTAATTTATTTGCTCTTTCCTTATTTGAAATAAAAATTTATGTTAATTTGTATGATTTGGCGTTGGCGAATAGTTTGGCGAAATTGGTCGACGCGATAATCAAGTAGTACCCCACGAAAAATATATTTGCATAAAGAAATTTTTACGTTAAAGAACATTTACATTCACAGAACAATATTGCTTAAAAAAAAAAAATTCCAGAAAATTATAAATTTCAAAAAAATAATTATAAAAAATATGCATGCAAAATTATTACTTATCCACCAGTAGCATTCAAAGAAAAACGCAACCCAAAATGCTGAAGATCGCAACAATCACATTGAAACATTTATCACCTAAAAAAAGCTCGCCAAAAAACCAGAACAGGAAATGGAACTCTTGCCTAACTATTAGACACAGATGTCATGTACGTACCGGGTTTGGCGCGTTTTTTTTTTTCACAACAGTTTGGCGAAAACGCAGTTTTCAAATACCAGTTACATATATGTATACTTATTTAAAAAAAATTCTATTATTTTAAAAGGAAATAACAATTAAAAAAATTAATTAATAACTATACACAGAAAATAATTTATTTAATTGTAAAAAAAGGAAATAAGAGTAAATAAACGATTTATTAAATAAACAACAATAGCCATGTTAGTTACCATGTCAGGCAAAATAACGCCATTTTGGAGCCCATTAGGTACCCTGGAGCGTATATGAATTCCGTGCCAATAATAATAATAAGAAGAAGAATATGGAATTCAGACGTTACTTTATGTACTTTTAAATATCAAAGTTTAGTCTAATATCTTTTAAAATATTACCTAACAGAGGGGGGAATATGAAGAAAAACAAAGAAAAAATAACGAATTAAAAAGATTTGCAATTTTTTTTCAGCAAGCAATTTTTGGTACTTTCCAGTTAACCGGGCGCCAGTGTTATATATACATACATAGATGCGTATATATACATACATTGTATATATACACCAGACCTGCCAACCTTTGAAAATGAGAAATCGTAGCACACAAAATTTAAATTAATCTGGAGGTTGGTTGGTTGGTTTTTCGTGTTACGCAGCCATCTTTTGACATTCGTAAAAGGAATAAGGTTTCAGTCTTTCAACTCAATATAGTAAATTTTTTCCTCTGAAACTTTTTATACGATTGTTAGATTTTCTTTTCGTTTCGCCGATTTTTTTTTTTTTTAAACATTTGTAAAAGGAGTCTGGTTCCAATCTTTTAGCACAGTGCAGTAAATTTTGACGAAATTCGCAATTTTTTCCCCCGCGATCATTTCAAAATATTCACATTTTTTTCCCACAATCGTAATTTATATTTTTCTATCACGATTCTTTGTTGAAATCTGCATTTTTTACCCTGAACTTTTGACGAAATTCACAAATCGTGCGACCTTACCCCTCAAAGAACCACCCCTCCCCCTTTCAGAAATTCTTAAAATGGCACCCTTGTTTCTAAGGAAGAGACTCTATACTGATCGAAATTCCAGGTAATTTAATCCTATCTAGGCTGAAATGATAAGTCCATGGGCATTATTCCATTTGCCACCATTGGAACCATAAAGTTTTTTCCCCTACATTGAAAGTAATGTTTTTTTTATGAGAGTAAAATAATTTGAGGTAATAAATAAATAATAATAAATCTTCTTTTGTTTGTTTGCTTCATTATGAAGAACCATAATTTAGTAATCGCTAATTTCAAAATCTGTCTAATCTTTTGAATTTTGATACGCCATGCAACATGCTCGTTGGCAGGTGACACGATTCCGTAAGATTAGTCCAATATGTTGAATAAAACATTTTTTAAACAATGGTTAAGCAAAAGAAAGTTATGCAGAAAAAGCTAAACAGAAATGACATATTAGCAAGCAATATTTATTGCAAAATGTTTATTTTATTTATTTATTTATTAACCATTTGGAAAAATGGTTATTGTCCTCGGTCAGGGTAGGAAATCAAAAGCATATCTGAAGCGTTTTATTAGTTGAATCCCGCATTTTATTTGTTTTCTGATTGGTCTATACAGTAATCTGTATTTTCCCTTTACTTTCAACAGAGATGGATACTTCTACAAAAACAAATTAATAACTCAGAAACAAATTGAGATACAGCTTTCAAACAAATTGCATTTAAAAGTACATTTTTTTTCTCTATACGACTGTGCAAAAAGTAATATTGTGGGATGTTTAGAAGTTTAAGAATGAAATTTCATTTAAAATTGGTCTATAAATATTAATCTTTAATAAATGGCGTACGTAATGTATGACCAGCTCCGTAGAAGTTTAAAAATTTACAGTACCGAAAAATGTAATCTATGGCGTACGTAATGTATGATCAACATCGCACGACTGTTTATGTCTTAAATTTTAGTCTTTGAAAAAATCATTTTCCAAATGGTCGTCGTAATTTGTTAAATTGCATTTTTTTTATAGTAATAACATATAATTGCAGAAATCTTCTTAACAATATCCTAACTTTTAAAGCAGTGAATATTCTTATAAGTTAAATCGACAATATGTTCGGCATGTTAAAAAAATAACATAATACACAATATTCAATTAGTAAGTAATGATCTGAGTTCGAGGATATAAAAATAACATGCTTGAGGAAGACAAAACGCATGTTTCCATAGTAATGGTATTCCATAGTATGGTAAAAAGTATTTTAAATCTTTGAAAGTAAATTATTTTAGAATATGTGTGTATATGGAAGACATTTACACTAAAATTTAAATGATTGACTAAATAATTATAATTTTAACTACTTTTTATATAATTTACGCTTGAATATAAAAATGGACTCCGAATTGCTCTTCTCTCGTCTTATTTCACACTTTTGTCTTATTTGACTTAAAATTGCATTGTTTGGCGACGAAGGTAATAAATAAATAGCATGTAACTCAATACAGCCATTTTTACAAATACTTCTAGTTTTTCCTGTAAATCATATGATGGGAGAATTATATAAAATTAATTATTAAATTGGCAAAAAAAAAAAAAAAAAAGAGACTAATAAAGAATGTAACCTAGATTTTATTTCATCAAGTTTTCAGACACGTTTTTATTAACCTGGCGCATGCGATAAAAGAGCTAAAAAGAAAAAAAAAATTCCATTCAAAATTGTCAAATGAAATTTTCAGATTCATTTTTTTAACCTATCGCAAGCGATAATTCGCCAAATATTGTACTAATTGTAAAATTTCACAATAATTTATACTTTAAGCATTACAAATATTTATTCCATGTTAAACTTAAATATTTTCGTTTTATAATACTATGTCTTATTAAAACTCTTTTTGTTGTTGTTTTTTAAATTAAATATCAATATTTTTTTCATTTATTCGCGAGGTGTTTATATTATTTTCTAACAGATATAGCCATCTTAATTCTTTAATCAACAAACCTTTCGCCAAAAGATAATCAATGGCAACCTTTTCGTTCAAAATAGCAGTAAAATACGAAATTTATTATCAAAAATCATAGCTATCCCTGTATATTTTCTCATAAACCACCCCGGGAATATTTCCTATCGAATGATATAATTTGGAAAAAAATCCACCGGGTAGTTTTTGAAAACACTCGAGCGGAACTTTTTGAGCTTACTGCTTTATAATATACTAGCTGGCTATGCCCGCTACGCTGGTCAGTATTTCCAAATAAACCTTGAATTAAGCGAAATGGTGAATTCGAACTTGTATATTTTTTTAAATGGACCTTTAGCTTGAATGTCCTTCCGCGTTGCTGAAAAGATGCGAACGTCATTGCGATATTATGTTACCTTATGCGTTGGACAAAATTTAGCTATTAAGAAGCAGTTCTTTTAGTTGATTATTCACAGTGCACTTTTGCTACAGAAATGAGGCCGTTATGACAATAGGAATTAAAATGTTCTCATATCTGACAATATTAAATTAGAGGTGCATTACAATGATTGCAGAGATTTACCATTGAACTTGAATTATGCTCGGGTGGTGTATTTTCGTTTGTTTGTCCTTGGTCTCCTGGCCTCTCAGCTCGCGCAATATGTGATTCTGGTAGCTGAAATACAATCTCAGTGGATGTTAGTTTATTTCTTAATAAATACCCTCTTGTTCTACTACACTTTTACCTCTTTGGATTCTAGCAGGGTGAATGCTCTCAAAAAAGTAATAAATTACTTGCAGACAAAGTAGATTGTTTAACTTTCATATTTAAAAGAAAAGTGAAACATAAAAATGTGTGTTTTTAAAACTGAATTGCCTGAATAAATCTAAAATGACGTCATTTTCGCTGTCTTTTCATTTTGTAGACCAGTTGAAATCATGTAACCGTTAACCCGGGAAAAAACTCGATGACTTAATCTTGTAGAAAAATAAACCTCATGCATCCAATAAAATCTTTATAATCATCCGTAATCGACGTTATTGTGAGGGTTCACGTCAAACATTAAAACTGATGCAACAATATTGTTGCACATGTACCAGGGTTAAGAACTGACAATGATAAATAAAGTTAGTTATGCAAAAATTTTAGCAATATGCACTTTGGTGAATACCTGAACCGAAGATTTATTTAGCATTTTTCTAAAGAGCATAATAACACGGACAAACAAATAGGCCTGCTATTTTCTTTTTATTTAAGAGTAAATTAATCTTCCGTCTGTTGTGAAAATAACCTAGATTATGAAAATAACTCTTAATTTGTTGCTGTGTTTAGCAGCTAGAGCGTGCGTCAGGACAATTCGCTTTATACTGATCGAAATTCCAGGTAATTTAATCCTATCTAGGCTGAAATGATAAGTCCATTTGCCACCATTGGAACCATAAAGTTTTTCCCCCTACATTGAAAGTATTGTTTTTTTATGAGAGTAAAATAATTTGAGGTAATAAATAAATAATAATAAATCTTCTTTTGTTTGTTTGTTTCATTATGAAAAACCATAATTTAGTAATCTCTAATTTCAAAATCTGTCTAATCTTTTGAATTTTGATACGCCATGCAACATGCTCGTTGGCAGGTGACACGATTCCGTAAGATTAGTCCAATATGTTGAATAAAACATTTTTTAAACGATGTTTAAGCAAAAGAAAGTTATGCAGAAAAAGCTAAAAAGAAATAACATATTAGCAAGCAATATTTATTGCAAAATGTTTATTTTATTTATTTAGTTATTAACCATTTGGAAAAATGGTTATTGTAAATTATAATCAAAAGCATATCTGAAGCGTTTTATTAGTTGAATCCCGCATTTTATTTGTTTTCTGATTGGTCTATACAATAATCTGTATTTTCCCTTTACTTTCAACAGAGATGGATACTTCTACAAAAAAAAAATTAATAACTCAGAAACAAATTGAGATACAGCTTTAAAAAAAAATTGCATTTAAAAGTACGTTTTTTTCTCTATACGACTGTGTAAAAAGTAAAATTGTGGGATGTTTAGAAGTTTAAGAATGAAATTTCATTTAAAATTGGTCTATAAATATTAATCTTTAATCCATGGCGTACGTAATGTATGACCAGCTCCGTAGAAGTTTAAAAATTTACAGTACCGAAAAATGTAATCCATGGCGTACGTAATGTATGATCAACTCCGTGCGACTGTTTATGTCTTAAATTTTAGTCTTTGAAAAAATCATTTTCCAAATGGTCGTTGTAATTTGTTAAATTGCATTTTTTTTTGTAGTAATAACGTATAATTGCAGAAATCTTCTTAACAATATTCTTATATCCTAACTTTTAAAGCAGTGAATATTCCTAGAAGTGAAATCGACAATATGTTCGGCATGTTAAAAAAATAACATGATACACAATATTCAATTAATAAGTAATGATCTGAGTTCGAGGATATAAAAATCACATGCTTCAGGAAAACAAAACGCATGTTTCCATAGTAATGGTATTCCATAGTATGGTAAAAAAAATTTTAAATCTTTGAAAGTAAATTATTTTAGAATATGTGTGTATATGGAAGACATTTACACTAAAATTTAAATGATTGACTACATAATTATAATTTTAACTGCTTTTTATATAATTTATGGTTGAATATAAAAATGTACTCCGAAATGCTCTTTTCTCGTCTTATTTCACACTTTTGTCTTATTTGGCTTAAAATCGCATTGTTTGGCGACGAAGGTAATAAATAAATAGCATGTAACTCAATACAGCCATTTTTACAAATACTTCTAGTTTTTCCTGTAAATCATATGATGGGAGAATTATATAAAATTAATTATTAAATTGGCAAAAAAAAAAAAAAAAGAGACTAATAAAGAATGTAACCTAGATTTTATTTCATCAAGTTTTCAGACACGTTTTTATTAACCTGGCGCATGCGATAAAAGAGCTAAAAAGAAAAAAAAAATTCCATTCAAAATTGTCAAATCAAATTTTTAGATTCATTTTTTTAACCTATCGCAAGCGATAATTCGCCAAATATTGTACTAATTGTAAAATTTCACAATAATTTATACTTTAATTTTACAAATATTTATTCCATGTTAAAATTAAATATTTTCGTTTTATAATATTATGTCTTATTAAAACTCTTTTTGTTGTTGTTTTTTAAATTAAATATCAGTATTTTTTTCATTTATTCGCGAGGTGTTTGTATTATTTTCTAACAGATATAGCCATCTTAATTCTTTAATCAACAAACCTTTCGCCAAAAGGTAAGCACTGGCAACCTTTTCTTTCAAAATAGCAGTAAAATACGAAATTTATTATAAAAAATCATAGCTATCCCTGTATATTTTCTCATAAACCACCCCGGGAATATTTCCTATCGAATGATACAATTTGGAAAAAAATTCACCAGGTAGTTTTTGAAAACACTCGAGAGGAACTTTTTGAGCTTACTGCTTTATAATATACTAGCAGGCTATGCCCGCTGCGCTGGTCAGTATTTCCAAATGAACCTTGGGTTAAATGAAATAAATTTGTATTTGTATTTTAAACAATTTGGACCTTCAGCTGGACTTTGCTCATTGCTGAAAACGATGCCAACGCCATTGCAATATTATATTATCTTAAGCGTTGGAGAAAATTTAGCTATTAACCAGCAGTTCTTTTAGTTGATTATTAACAGTTCACTTTTGGTAGGGTAATGTGACCCTTATGACAACAGGAATTAAAATGGTCTCTGATCTGACATTACTAAATTAGAATCCATTAGAATGATTGCAAAGATTGACCATTGAACACGAATAATTTTCAGGTGGTTCATTTTCATTTGATAGTTCTTGATCTCAGTTCGCGCAATATGTGATCCTGGTAGCTTAAATATAATCTCACTGAATGTTACGTTATATTTCTTAATAAACGTCCTCTTGTGACAGATCTACTATTACTATCTTCTCTCTTTGGATTCCAGCAGAGTAGATACCGTAAAAAAAATGTATTGAACAATTTGTCGTAAAAAAAGAATGTTTAACTTTCACATTTCAAAGAAAAGTGAAATATAAAAAAGTGTGTTTTTAAAGCTGAATTGTTTGAATAAAATTAAAATGACGTCATTTTCACTGCCTTTTCATTTTGTAGAGCATTTACAATCATGTAACCGTTTACACGTTATAAAACTTGATGACTTAATCTTGCAAAAAAAATAAACCTCTTGCATCAAATAAAATCTTTCTAATCATCTGTAATCGACTCCATTGTGATGGTCTACGTCAAACATTAAGACTGATGCAACAATATTGTTACAAATTTACCAGAGTTAATGACAAAACAAACTTAATTACTCGCCAAAATACGATCCAATAAATAATGTCGAAATATTCATGTCTTAAATAGACCTGACAATGATAAATAAAGTTAGTTATACAAAAATTTTAGCAATAAGCATTTTGGTGAATACTTGAACCGGAGATTTATTTTTCATTTTTCTAAATAGCATAATAACACACGGACAAATAAATAGGCTTGCTAATTCCTTTATAGTCAAGAGTAAATTAATCTACCGTCTATTGTGTAAATAACTCAGATTATGAAAATAACTCTTAATTTGTTGCTAAGTTTAGCTGAAGCGACGAATTAAAAAAAATATATATATATATCTGAAATTAAATTCAGCAAGTAATTTCTATTGCAAAATTTTGGCTTTTTTTTACAATAATAATAACGCATAATTGCAGAAATCTTCTTAAGAATCTTATTATATCCTAACTTTTAAAGCAGTGAATATTCCTATAGGTGAAATTGGCAATAGGTCCGACATCTTAAAAAAAATAACATAATACGCAATTTCCCATTAATAAGTAATAATCTGAGTTCAAGGATATAAAAATGACATGCTTGAAGAAAACAAAACGGCATGTTTCCATAGTAATGGTATTCCATATTATGATAAAAAATATTTTAAATCTCTCAAATTAAATTATTCTAGCATATGTGTGTATAGCAGACATGTACACTAAAATTTAAATACCTGCTACATAATTATAAATTTAACTGCTTTTTATATGAATTACATTTGAATATAAAAATTTACTCCAAAATCTTCTCCTACACATGAAAAAAAATGATTGCGACCTTCGCCTGGCTTATTTCACGCTTCTGCCTTTGTGGCTTAAAATTGCATTGTTTGGCGACAACAGTAAATTCGATCTCCCAATTAAACAAATAACGTACAATTCGCAGTTAGAGCCATTTTTAAAAATAATTCTGCTAATTTCTCCTGTAAGAAACATAATGGGAGAATATATAAAAATCAAAATAAAATTATTTAAAAAAAAAAAGAAAAAGAAATTTATTCAGATTTTATCTAATGAAATTTTTGAGAAGCATTTTTTCTTTAACCTGGAGCGCAAAAGATAAAAACGCCAAATATGGTATCAACTTTCTTAGTTAATTAAAAAAAAAATAATAATACTGAGATTTTATATAATCAAATTTTTGAGTTGCATTTTTCGGTACTACTTGATTAGGCATCGATGTCATATATGCAACACGTTGGCGCGATTTTTTCTGACGCCAATTTGGCGTAAACCCTGTTTTCGAATATCAATTTAATATGTATTTTAAAAAAGGAAATAGCAATAAAAAAATGTTTAATTAATAACTATAGAACAAAACAATTTGTATAATTTTTAAAAAGAAAATAAAAGTTAATAAATAATTTATTAATAAATAAACAACAACCTCCTGGTTACCATATCAAGCAAAATAACGATACTTTGGAGCCACTTAAGTATCCCTGTGCGTATATGAGATTGGCATCAGAAAAAAATCGCGCCAACGTGGTGCGTATATGACATCTGTGTCCTTGATTATTCCGTCGACAAAAAAAAAAAAAAACTGTCGCCAAACTGGAAGGTTAAATGCTAATAATGGATGATCGTAAATGTCACATTCAGATGACATTAAATATGTTAAACGTGTTTGGTAGTCATAAAGTCTTTTTAATTCGACGTTTTATTTGTAAATTGATTATTGTTTTCCTAATTTACATGTTCTTTCGTTATTTAAAATTACTGCAAAACTTGAAATTTATTTTCTTTAAGCCTATATTTAATGTTTACATAAATTTTATAGTTATATGCGTCTACGTTTTTTGGCTAAATAAAGAGTATCAGGTTCCTTGCAATTTTCCGTTATCATTGATATTTATTGCGTGTTCTTTAATAAATGCGATTATTACATTTAAAATACTTACTTCTTATTCACAAATACTATATCCTAAAAATATACTTTGTTTTTGGTTTAATTTAATAATTCTTCATGTAAATACGTTAACTATTAGTATTCTTTTGTCCGAAATTACCTAAATAAATCAAATTTTATATTTCGTATATCGCTTTGCGCCATAAGTGAACGTCATCATTAAAGTAACCCTATTCTTTAGTGATTTTTTGAATTTAAATTAATTAATTTTTCTTTCTTAAAAGTTCAGAGTGGCAACATTCTTCCATGTGTATAATTTGGCGAATAATTTGGCAATTTGTATAATTTTGCGAAATTGGTCTACGCAATAATGAAGTAGTAACCATTTTTCTTAACCTGGCGGAAGCGATAACGCGCCAAATATTGCATCAATTGAAATATTTCTTATTGAATTCATATTTAAGCATTACGAATATTCCTTTCATGTATGTTTAAATTAAATATTTTCGTTTATAATATTTTCCCACATTAAAGCGTTTTTTTCTTTCTTTTTAAAAAAAATTAAATATTAGTAATTATTTCCTTCTTTTGTTTGCAAGATGTTTGCATTATTTTCTAACGTGTATAGCCATTTCAATTCATTTATCAAAGATAATTTTCGACAAAATGACCTCTGGCAACCCTTTCGTTGAAAATATCAATAAAATACAAAATTTATTATAAAAAATCATAGCTATCCCTGTATGTTTTCTCATAAACCACCCCGGGAATATTTCCTATCGAATGATACAATTTGGAAAAAAATCCACTGGGTAGTTTTTGAAAACACCCGAGCGGAACTTTCAGAGCTTACTGCTTTATAATATATATGATGATATGATATGATATGATGATGTGCATTTTCTTTGATGCATGGGGCAACCGAAAAACTAGTCGGATGTGCCAATCCCAAAACTTTCTTCTTTCACATACATGTTAATACACTGGCTTCCAAAAGTTAAGGTACAGGGACTGGATACTTTCGATTGTACACGGTTTGTCGAATATCTACCAACATTATTGGCGAATTGTTCTTGAACTTCTGGGATGTACAGAACATGTTTGATTTCATATTTCTCGGTGAAGATTTATCGGGGATACAATTAGAGGGCTAATAATAAATTTAATAATAAAATAGTATTTGCGATCACCTATGCAACAGAAAAGGCTAGAAATGGTTTATCACTGTGGTAAATGACTATTTGGATCCTGTTCAACATTTGTATACATTTGTATAAGCATAGCACCCATATTCGTGAAGATGTTAACGTTTTTGTGAAAAATTCAAAAGTTTTTTGTTTATAGCATACAGAGTTTACAACCAAATTTAACACAACTTTCCAAAAACCTGACAAAGAACAGTAGCAACAGTACACTTCAATTAAAACATGAATATATTGAATATTTTATGAGATATGGGCACTTGTATGAAATAATTTTTAACTGCGCATGCGTGTAAGATTTCAAAATTTTAATTTAATAATTTGGTAGCCAGCTATTTTGGGTAACTTCTGTAAAAAGTCCAGTCAAATATTGTGAAAATTCAGAAAGATATAGTGAGTTAATTGAAAAATTGTGGAAATTCTTATAATAAAGCTATTTTTAGAAAGCAACTCACTATATCGCCCCTATCTTTGTGAAATTTCTCGATATTTGGCTGGACATTTTAGATAAGTTGCCCTAAATAGCTAACTACCAAATTATGAAATAAAAATTTTGAAATCTTCCACGCATGCGCAGTTAAAAATTATTTCATACAAGTGCCCATATCTCATCAAATATTCAATATATTCATGTTTTAATTGAAGTGTACTGTTGCTACTGTTCTTTGTCAGGTTTTCGGAAAGTTGTGTTAAATTTGGTTGAAAACTCTGTATGCTATAAACAAAAAACTTTTGAATTTTTCACAAAAACGTTAACATCTTTACGAAACACAAATGCACACAAACGTTGAACAGGACCCAAATAGTCATTTAACGCAGTGAAAAACCATTTCCAGCATTTTCTGTTGCATAGCTGATCGCAAATATTATTTTATTATTAAATTTATTATTATCCCCCTAATTGTCGGCCCGACTAAATCTTCATCGAGAAATATGAAATCAAACATGTTCTTTATATCCCAGAAGTTCAAGAGCAATTCGTTAGTAATGTTGGTAGATATTCGACAAACCGTGTGCAATCGAAAGTATCCAGTCCCTGTACCTTAACTTTTGGAAGCCAGTGTACTTCAAAATTCGCTATCACACTGCCAAAAATAAATGGCAATCTATGCCCATCATGAGGGTTCTAAAGATATGAAATACCACATTCTTGAGATATCACTATCCCTAAAATCGTGTAAATTTTACAAGAATAACAGCGTCACCTGTTGGGTGATTTACACTAAAACCTAATCAGCAACAACTTATGTCAGCGTCTAACTGAATTTGAAATTTGATGAAAATCCGTGTATTGGTTTTTGAAATAGAGCTATTGCGAAAATCGTGAAAAATCCAGCGTAGTAGTACTACCTGTTGGGCAATTCACACCAAAAACCGATGAGCGCCAATTTATATCTATAACTGAATTTGAAGTTTGACGAAAATCCGTGCATTAGATCTTGAGATAGAGCTATTGCGTAAATCGTGCAAAATGCAGCATAGCAGTGCAAACTATCGGACAATTTGCACTAAAACATAATCAGCACCAATATTTATCAAGGTATACCTGAATCTGAAGTTTGATGAAAATTTGTGCATTGGTTCTTGAAATATAGTTATTTCGCAAAACGTGAAAAATGCAGCACAACAGCGCCACCTGTTGAGCGATTAACACCAAAACCTAATCAGCAACAAGTTGTTTGAACGTCTAACTGAATCCGAAGTTTGATGAAAATTCGATTAGTTCTTGAGATAGAGCTATTGCGGAAATCGTGAAAAATGCAGCATAGCAGAGCCACCTGTTCGGCGTTTTACACCAAAACATAATCAGCACCAATTCATATCAAGTAATAACTGAATTTGACGTTTAATGAAAACCCGTGCATTAGTTCTCGAGATAGAGCTATATCGGAAATCGTAAAAAATGCAACATAGCAGCGCCACCTGTTTGGCGATTTACACCAAAAATTAATCAGCGGCTAATTGAATATATTTTTGATTAAATTCTGTGCATTTGTTCTTGAGATAGAGCGCCCACAAAATTTGTGTCACAAACAGACAGACAAAAAGACAGATATTTTGTAAAAATATGTTTTTCGGTTGAAAATTTTCACGAATCCAATACTGCTTGTAAAGGTAGAAGAAAGTAATATACGATTTCCTGACAATACAAGAAAAAAAAGTAAATGGCGTAGCATTAAGCGAATCTCTATTTCGTAAAGCATCTATATACAGGGTTAACCAAAAGTCTTGCCCTGATTATAATAATTTATCACAAATTAACCTTTTGTATAATAATGTAACTTGTTGTATCATTGAATAGGTCAGTTTTATTAGTTTTTTTGTGCAATAGAATGAAACAATTCCCGATCGGTGGATTGGAAGGAATGGACCAACACCGCGGCCTCCGCACTCTCCAGATATTAATCCTCTGGATTTTTACTTTCTTCTATCTTGACAAGAAGAAAGTATTGGTTTCATGAAAATTTTCGAATTCCAGTTTTCGACGGATTTATACGTTTTAGGGATCAGAGATCCCCAAAAACATGTTTTTACAAAATGTCTGTCTGTGAGTCTGTCTGTCTGTCTGTCTGCCTGTCCGTCCGTCTGTCTGTATGTGACACAAATTTTGTGGGCGCTCTATCTCAAGAACTAATGCACGGAATTTAATAAAAAATTATATTCAGGTAGTCCCTGATATAGATTGGTGCTGATTAGTTTTTGGTGTAAATCGCCCTACAGGTGGCGCTGCTATGTAGCATTTTTCAGGATTTCCGCAAAAGCTCTATCTCAAGAACTAATGCACGGATTTTTATAAAACTTCAGATTCCGTTAATCCTTGATATGAATTGGTGCTGGTAACGTTTTGGTGCAAATCGCCCAACAGATGGCGCTGCTATGCTGCATTTTGAAGCATTTACACGATTTTCGTAATAGCTCAATCTCAAGAAATAATGCACGGATTTTCATCAAACTTCAGATTCAGTTAGTGCTTGACATGAATTGACGTTTTGCTTCTTGTGGTGTAAATCGCTCAACAGGTGGCACTGCTATGCTACATTTTTTGAGATTTCCGCAATAGCTCTATCTCAAGAACTAATACTTGGGTTTTCAACAAACTTCAGATTCAGGTATACCTGGATATGAATTAGTGCTGTTTATGTTTTGGTGTAAATCGCTCAACAGGTGGCGCTGCTATGCAGCATTTTTCACGATTTCCACAATAGCTCAATATCCAGACCTAATGCACGGATTTTCATCAAACTTTAGATTCAGTTAGTCCTTGACATGAAATGATGTTTTGTACCTTTTCGTTTAAATCGCTCAACAGGTGGTGCTGCTGTGCTGCATTTTTTGTGATTTCCACAATAGCTCTAGCTCCAGAACTAATGCACCGATTTTCATCAAACTTCAGATTCCGGTATACCTTAATATGAATTAGTGCTGTTTGTGTTTTGGTGCAAATCGCCCAACAGGTGGCGCTGCTATGCTGAATTTTTCAGAATTTCCCCTACAGCTCTATCTCAATAACTAATGCACGAATTTTCATCAAACTTCGAATTCAGGTATACTTTGATACGAATTGGTTTTAAATTGGTGTAATTTCTTATACTATTTAAATGATTTATATAGAAGAAAGCTTTGTGATGGCCACAACATACTAGTTTCTTTGGGAGCTATATCAAGGACCACGATTTTTGCCACACCAATTGCAACTGAAGACTAGGATACAAGCTGCTGTGTGTACTGTAACAGAAGACATGTTAAAGAACACTTGGCGGGAATTAGAATACCGCTTAGACATTCTCCAAGCTACCAATGGGGCACACGTTGAAATTTACTGAGGTACGTGGTCTTATGAAAAAAAATTATTACTGTACTTACAATGTATCCAAACAAACATATGTATAATTATAATAGTTTGAGAACAATAAATAATTATAATCAGGGCAGGATTTTTGGTTCACCCTTGTCAGATACACAAAATTATTTCATGCAAATCTATAATGGTAATTAAAAAACACTTACCGATCCAAGGTAGGCCGCCTTCTTTTTGAATCAGCATTCTAGACATTCAAGAACAGACTCGGCAATTAGTAAATTTTACAAGACTAGGGGGCTCGGCCCCCTACGAGCTACGCTCGCCAACCCCCGTCCAGACACCGCAGACTCCAAATGCACGCTAATTTGATCGGCTTTAAAAAGATTTCGAAAGATTGAAATATAATTTAAAAAACAGTGGCGATCTCCCTATAAACGAATTTATATTCATTTCTCTTTGATTGGGGAATTTTAACGCCAAATCCGCTGCGGTACTACTTGATTATCCCATCGACCAATTTCGCCAAATTATATAAATCGCCAAACCACTCGCCAAATTAAACAAATTGACATAATTTTGATTTTAAATAACGAAAGAACAAATAAATTAGTACAACATTAATAAAAATACAAATAAAAAACGTCGAAATAAAAATAACTTGATGACGTAGACACGTGTAACAACATTTCAAAATAAGCTAATATAAAATGAATTAAGTAAACAGTCTTTGTCTCCTGGTATTTTTTAACAAAGCGAAAAGAAAGTTCTTTTAAATGAGACATTTTAAATTAATCGTTTTTAATCTGACGTAATTTTTACCTACTATTCTTTCTCTTTTAAATATTCACGTGAATATACTTTTGTTAGAAATGAAATATTATTTGCGCTTTCTGACAAAAATAGTTAAAAAGTATCCTCTCAAAATATAAATAAATGTCTAGCGCAATTTCTAAATTTAAACCGTTTTGCAATATTATTTTGTGTTCATTTTATGTAATAACTGTAATGTGACGTAAATATGACGTAATTTCTCCTATTTAAGACTTCTAACGCATGTTAATAAATTTATTATTTTACAAATTCCTTTCTCTCTTAAAATTCACGTGTAATTATAGTTTTTATGACGTAATTTTTAATAAGTTCCTGCTTTTTGTACAAATTATTTAATTCTAATTCCAAATGTTTTTTTCTGTTTATAATAGTCACGTGTAAATAAATTTTTAATTTATTTAGACGTATAAATATATTTTTTTTTTGACGTAAACATTATTGTTTCCGCTGTTTATACAGTTGGCAACAGTTTAAATTAATATCACTTTCTAAAATCTGTAAAAAATATCTCTAGAAATGCTGAAAATTTGAATTTAAAATAGAAATAAAACCTCAAAAAATGAGTCAAAATAAAAAAATTAATGCAATCTGCACTCCGGCAAATTCTAACGCATAAAATGATCTAAAAATGATTACACTGTCATGTATAGTTTTTGCTGCTATAAAACTTTTTTAGTGGAACAATTTTGTCCAACTTTAGCATTAAATAGCTCTTAAAATAATTCTTCGATTTGAAAACTGTCTGCATCAGCGTGTTTATCAAACATTTCTGTATAAAACCACTGATTTTCATATTTTTGTATGCATTATTTTTCTTAATATTAACGAAGAAAGACCTCCGGTCACAAAAAATTCAAAACCGGCGGCGGCGGCGGTGGCGGTGACAGCGGTAGTTACTTTTTTTTAGAATAGAGAGATGATAAACCACAATGGACATTTATTGGCCTTTTATATTATTTATATCATATTAACTTACACAAAAGAATATATACATTATGTACATAACTGTAGAATAATATCGAATGCAATAATGATTATTCTGATGGGGAAAAACCCGCAGAACAATTTCGTCCTTTTTTAACCCATTTTCCATATTTATTCCCGCATTTTCTCGAAGTTGCCCCAAGTATTCTACTCTAATGTGTTTTCTAAGATCTTCTCGGACTTTTTGCTGATAAGCAAATCTTCTTTTCATTTTTGTTGAATCATGTCAAATTCGGGTATTGTCGAATCTTTGATATCTTGCAAGAACATCGCGGGGGTAAGATGGTCAAGATCATCATCATCATCTGCGACATATGTCAGCGGTCTAGAATTGATTATACTTTCCGCGTCACATAACACGGTGTATAATTCTTCATAATTTAGGCTGGCCTTTCCAAGCACTCTTCGTAAAATTATTTTCAACATTTCTATCATGCGCTCAAGAAAACCTCCCCACCAGAGAGCTGAAGGTGGATTAAATTTCCATTGAATTTTTCCTTCAATAGCAAAATTTTGCAAGCTTTGAAAATTTATCGACTTCAATTCTGATGATGCTTTCACTAGATTTCTTCCGTTATCAGAAATAATAATAGAGGGTCTCCCTCTTCTTGAGATAAATCTTCTCATAGCTAATAGATTTTCCGTTGAAAGTGAAGATACTAATTCAAGATGAATTGCGCGAAATACGGCGCACGTAAAAAGAACTCTTCAGACTTTCGAGCCATTACTTAAAAATAACGGTCCGCATAAATCTAGACCAACAATTTCAAAAATTGAAGCGTCTTTGACTCGTTCTTCAAAGAGAGGGGCAGTACGTATCTCAGCGGGCGAGGCAGTGAATCGTTTGCATGTCATGCAACTTTTTATTATTTTTCGAACTGTACGCCTGCATCTTAATACGCAAAATTGTTCTCGCAAAACTGACATTACACTTTGTATTTCTGCATGAAAAAGTTCAATATGTTTTCTTCTTATAAGCGAATAAGTAATATTATGATCGAAAGGCAGAACTATCGGATACCGGAAAGAATGGAAATCTTTTCGCATAGAAATTCGTGTTTTTACTCAAATTAGACCTTGCTTATCAGTAAAAGTCTGTAAAGAGGTGTAACATGGTTTAGATTCACTTAATAAATACCTCTGAGCATATTTCAATATGACGTGTTCTGAGTGATTTATTTCCTCAATGGTTAAAATTTTCTCTAAGTTTCGCTCATTCGGTGTCTTTCTGATATTTCCAAAAAATCTATATAGCCAGGCAGTTACTTTATCATTTTCAAATATGAAGACGTATTTTCATATAACTCAATTGGAGTTTGAGAGATATTAATTGCACTAACAACTGTCTTTCTTTTTTACGAGTTAATTACTTCAAAATCGGGATTTAAACTACTTTTTGGCCAAAATTCTTGAGGTTTTTTTCAACCAGTTACGACCTTCCCACCAGAGGGATTGTTTAAGGGATTCTGCGGAACATACCCGGGAAGGTAGATCGGTCGGATTAAAAGTTCCGGGCACATAGTGCCAATTTTCTGGATTACTAAGTGATCGAATTTCTTTAACACGATTGTATACCAATGGAGCCCAGTTTTCACTTCCTTTTATCCAGTACAACGCATTACTAGAGTCTGTCCAGAAAAAAGTTGAAAGGTTTTCTAATTTTAAGTCGGACTTAACCCCTTTAGATAATCGTGCACCAATCGTACACGCGAGGAGCTCAAGTCTGGGGATGGTAACACATTTCAGCGGGGCTACTCTGCATCGTGCTTGGATCAGTTGGCATGATATTGATTTTACGTTTTCATTCCTTAAATATAGGCATGTAGCATAGGCTACCTTGCTCGCGTCACAGAATACATGCAAATTTAAATCACCGATGTTATCTGGATCGCCTATTAAAAAATCTCGGTATAGTAATATCTTTAAGTGAGTTCAGTTGATTTTTCCATTTCTGAAATTTTGGGGCAATCGATGTTGGTAATTCAGAGTCCCAAGTTGTTTTCTTTTTCCATAATTCTTGTAGCAGTATTTTGGGGAAAAGAGTTACCTACTGGACAGGTATAACCGATGGGGTCAAAACTTATTTGGGAACTTCCGACAATATTTTCCTTTTAGTGATGGGTTCATCGTCTTTATTAATTTCCCTTGCATCTATAGAAAGAACATCTGAGGATAATAGCTATCGTAGGCCTAAAACTGGGACAATTTTGTTTTCTAAGGAAAAATCTTGTTTCATTGAGGAGTGAGAGTAACTGTGTTCCCAACCTCTGAGCTCAAAATTAGTTTGGCTGAGAACGTTATAATGTTATATGCAGGGCTTAATTTCTAACAAAAAAAGTACCGGAGCCCTAATATTCTGCGGTACCGGTACAACAATCGTACCGTTCCACCCCCACCCCACCCCCCAATCTGCATATTTGTATTTCGAACATTATTTGCAAAATTTAAAGCATTTTTTTTTCTTTGGAAAAATAAAAAAAATAAATATATCTATCAGCATATACTTAGCTGTCAACTATTCCTTTTCTTAGTTATCACTCCTTCTGAATAGTAAGTAATCTTTGCCAAATTTTAAAGTTAATTAATTGCAGAATTCTGCGATTAAATATGGTAAGGATTATGATTAGAAAATAGTGTTAACACAAAAAAGGGATACTTCGCGGCTATGCATTTTTAAGGAAAAAATGAATGAAATTTACTGAAATTAATATTTATATGCTGGAGAATGGAACAATGTTTTACAATTTCCTATAAAAGGTGCATATCTTAAACTATAATCGATTCCTTCCGCATAACAATATTTTATGGTGAGTCCCTGAAAATCAGATTAAATTAAAAATTTGACACCATTATCGGAAGGAATCGATGCTTTTATAGAAAAAGGGGAAACAGTGCTCGATTGCTTTCTATCAGAATAACAATACATGACAATTATATCTACCTACAAATGAAAGTGACTTCATAATTGTGCAGAGCAGAGTCTTAGCATGGGTGCCGTTCATGATACAAAATAAATAGAAAAATCACTAACATGATTTTTGTGCTCGTATGCAATAGAAGACAGAAAACCTCAAACAAACAAAACTTCAAGTTGATGCTCGTTGACTAAAACAGAAAATATTCTTTTCAGGTTAAATATCTAAATAATAATAAAACAGCTAATAAAAAAATTATCCTACTGTCACAAAAGAAAATCGAACTGAAAGCTAACTCATTGTTCAGTCTCTAGAGTGGCGCCATATGAACAAGTCGTCGCCGACATAAATTTGAAACAGAAAACACGATTTCTGTTTCACCTTCATTCTGATCAAAATAGCATTAAATAATTTGAAATAGAATATAATAAGCAATTTTAAAGGAGAAAAAGTTTTTTTTCTATACATGAATAAATAAATTTTTAATTCTAATACGGATTGAGCTCGAGTCAGTCCGTTTAATCTCCATTTCTTACGTATGCGACACATTACGTCACATATACGTGTTTTGGTAAAAAAGAATACATAAGCTTGGAGATGGAAAGAAAAGGGTAATTTTGGCTTCGGTTTTTTCGGATCCGCTATTGCACTGGGCTCCGGAGCCCTGTATTTATGAGCTCCGGTGAATTCCAACCAATATTTAAATATTTACTAAAAATAGAGAAGTACCGGAGCCGGGCTCCGGCGCAAATTAAGCCCTGGTTATATGTCTGTTATAAAATTACTGAGTTGTTCTTCATTGTCAACACTAGTGACACAATTGTCAATATAAAAGGATTCGGAAAGTTTAGAAGCTGTTTCCTGCATAGAGGGAGGTGACTTTTTTAAGTGGTGTTGCAAAGTTGCTCCCAATAAATAGGGACTGCATGTAAGCCCGAAAACAACTCTTCGATGTTGGAAAATTTTCGTTTCTTCAGAATTTCCCTCCTTCCACCATAAAAATCTTAAAAAGGCTCTGTCATTTTCATTTAAGCTAATCTGCAAAAATGCTTTTCTTATGTTTGATATTACACCAATTTTCTTCAATCGGAACCGATTTATCAATGAAGGGATAAGTTCTACTAAATTGGGGCCTTTCAACAATTTTCTTTTATTACTGCTCTGTGTGGCAGACAAAAATTCAGCTTCCTTTCCTTGAGTTGATTCGACCTCCTCAATAATGCCCTCTTGAAGACACTCATTAAATACCGCTTCATAGGCAGCTAAATTGTCGGATTTCTTTAATGAATCTACGCAGTTTTTTAATCTACGTTCTGCAATTTTCCGAGCGCTGGGAAGAGGGGGTGACCAACAATCCATGGAAGACTAACCTGATAACGTCCTTCATTATTTATATGAATATTTTTGTTGAAATGTTCTTTTACGGCTTGTTCGAGTTCTAAACTAGACCCTTTGTCACGTGGATCAAGAATTCCTAAAGTGTCTAATCGGCATAAATCTGTGAGTTTTGCTTCATTTACATGTAAGCATAAAACAACTTTTGTGGAATCGTTTGTCATCATCAATGTCCACCCTAATTTGGTCTGTATAGCAGTTAAATTACTATCCAATGATTTAATTTTCTCCGTTAATAACTTTACATAAATATCAGCTCTGATAAGTAAATTTATTTCCTGTTCATTTGTAATTTTTTGCCTCCTTGTATATGCATCGTAATCTGAGAATTTTATCCCATTTTAGGTAGATTTCGTAAGAAATACTACCTATTGCAGTCGTTACCATGGTGCGACTTTTGAAAAATTCCTTCATAACTTTTCATTACAGGACCCCAGGAACCCAAAACCACCCCCACCTAAAAAGTTTATATATATATATATATATATATATATATATATATATATATGTATGTATGTATGTACTAAATTTTGTCCGCACGATAAAAGTCGCAATTATGCACGGAACGTCTTCAAACTCGCCAACAACTTTAAGATGGCTAATTTCTCGGCGGAGATTGAAAATGAGCAAAATCGGTCCAAGGGAATGGGAATGGGGAAGGTTTAAAATTTTGAATACCGTCTTAACATGATTCTGATAAAACCAGCTTTTACACAGCAATGGCAGGAAAAAATAAATATTTTTCGTTATAGCTGTTGCCAACAATTAAAAAAAAGCAATAAAATTCTCACCACAACAATTGCTTTTCTAATGCAATGTTTTCACGTGAAAAATTAAATTAGATAAACAGTTTGACGAATTGAAAACAAATTGAATATTACGTCATAAGTTTTCTAGAGCAAGATTTCTGCATGAAAATTCAAAATGAAATAAATAGTTTGACGAATTAAAAAAAACAACAAAATATTGCGTCATATTGAAAATATAATGGACCACAGCAGGTGAATATGTAACGTCATTGAGTTTGAAGAAACGTATTAAAACATGATAAAAACCCGAGTATACTTATTTTAACACTTTGAGGTTCTCTGAATTTGATTTAGCCATATTTAAACCTATTCCACATACATGCGTGTGTGTATATTAGAATTTTCACAAAATGTTTAGCTCCCTAGAGCTCATTCTTAGCGAAGGAACTGGGTTTATCTTTAATCTTGATTTAAGTTTTGTTGGTGAATTTAGTACTTAACTTCGAAATCTACCTCCGCCTGTAGGCCCGAGCCGGCAGGGATTTTTTTTTAGCTTACTTTATCCAAGGCCCATTTTTTATTTTTGGAACCTCAGTACATATTTTGTCTTGATCATAGATATTGTTGGCTTAAGTTCAAATATATGTTTTTGTAAAGTTAAGTTTATTAAAATAAAAATACATTTCTATATTTTCCCAATTAGTTTTCCCAGTTTCTCTGCTCAACCAATAACAATGTTTTTTCAAAGAAACAGTAAAGTTTCAATTACTTGTTTAAAGTTCATTTAAATGTCTGTAAGATATCAGTTTACTATTTTTGAATATTAATTACTTACTTGGAAGATGCTATGAACTTTATTTTACAGTTGTACAAAGTGTGTACTTTCACTAGCCTACTTGCCACATCACAACCTTGTTGTTTACATGTGACTATGGTTGGTTGGCTTCATGGTTGACTGGGTGTGTGGCAGGGAAACCATCTCATGTCAGTTAACCTGCAGTTAGTTGGTTTCACTGCTTCACACTTGCAGTTTAAATTTGCATATTAACTTTTAACTGTGTGCTTTAACCTCCTTTTCTTTTAGTATTTAAGCCAGTTGTTTTGCTTGGAGGTGCGCAGTGGCTGGTGCAGTTGCAGGTGCAGTTGAACATGGTGGTTTTTGAAGCTGTCTGGTACAGCAATACAAATTTGAATTTTACTACTTAGGCATGAGGCCAGCCAAGCCATGGAAAAGTTATATGGTTGTTATTGCATTTTTCCTGTTGTTATACTAACAAGTTTTTACTTCAAATTACATTAACCTCTGAAAAATAAAATATGTTACTTCTTTTAAAAACTGTTTTTACTGATGGCTTTTTACACCAATGAAGATAGATATAATTTTGATAACATAGTGATCCACGGCCCAACAGAATGGTAGCAGAGCGTGGTTAGTCCCGCTCTGCTCTATAAAGTAAAAATGGCTACTGTCAGTGAAATGAACTATTCGTCTTTTGCATTTCCAAAACTAAACAGAGAGAACTTTAAATCGTGGAAATTTAATGTAAATTTGTACTTAATTAGTCAAAATTTGGCTGAATTTACTTCTGATAAAGTAGAAAGTGAAGTTCCAAATGAATCTGCTACAAAAGATGATGTGGCAAAGGATGCTGCTACTGTGGTGAAGGAGAACAAGGCCTTAGCTATATTATGCCTCAGTGTAGAAGAAAATCTCAAAAATATAATATATGATGCAAAATCACCATCGGAAATCTGGTTGTTACTAAAGAATACTTTTGAGCCTTGTAGTCGTGCCAGGATAGCAACATTAAGAAGAAATTTCATGAATATTAAGTATAAGGCAATGGAGTCTATGGCTACATATATCAACAGGGTACTAGAAAATGCAAAGGATTTGCAAGCTGCTGGTAAAGAAGTCCCTCCTGATGAAGTTACCTACCAAATATTGGAACATTTACCTGAAAGCTATGAAAATTTAGTTATTCAGCTATATCGCCTGCCCGACAAGGAGTTTACGGTGGAAGAGGTGCGTAAGCAGCTACTAGCAGAATATGATCGTCAAAAATGTAAACTTACTGAGGCTCCAAGAAATCAAGTTTTCTTATCAGTGCATCGAAACAAGCAAAGACGCTGTTACTCATGTGGAAGGACGGGACACTTGCGAAAGGACTGTAGAATGAATTCCAGACCCCAAAGTATTTCTGAATCTAGACAGAGAAACAACCAAGCCCACTTTGCCGCAGCGATGATAAGTGAGAACTTGGACTTGGAGTTCATACTCGACTCGGCAGCTACTGATAACTTTTGTAAGGAAAGGACGGTTTTTCAAGACTTTCGAGAATTTAAGAGTCAAGCAGTCACTGCCAAGGGTACTGCCAAAATAGCTGGTATTGGTAACATTGTTTTAATGATTAATTCAGGTACTGTTCCATTTAATCTAGTTCTTAAGAATGTTTATTATGCTCCAGATATGTGTCGTAATTTAATCTCTGTTCGATGTCTATGTCTTCAAAACTTAAATGTTAATTTTAGTAGTAATCAAGCTATAATCAGTAATGAAACAAATGGTCAAATTTTAACTGTACCTTTGCAAAATAAGTTTTATTCTATTTATGCTAATTGTAAAAGTGAATCAGCTGGTGCACACATGGTTAAAAATAATGTAACTAATTGGCACTTACGTTATGGGCACCAAAACTGTAAAGCTCTATTAGAATTTGCTAAATCGGGAAATGTTTTTGGTTTAGAAAAACTATCGGGCGAGGTAAAAGATTGTGAATCATGCAACTATTCAAAAAGTAAGCGGGCAAGTTTTCAGGAAAGGGAAATAAATACATCAGAAATTCTTGAACTTTGCCATTCAGACATATGGGGGCCTGCTCCAGTTCAATCCCTGGGTGGTGCTAGGTATTTCTTAACCATAATAGATGATTTCTCGAGGTATGCATTTGTGTATTTTTTGAGCCATAAAAGCCAAGCGTTTAGACAATTTAGAAATTTTAAGGTCTTTGTTGAAAAGCAAACGGGGAAAAGGATAAAAAGAATTAGAACTGATCGTGGGGGTGAATTTAGCTCTAATGAGTTTGAGAATTTCCTGAGAGCAGAAGGTATTAAACGTGAATTCACAAATGCATATTCTCCGGAAATGAACGGCGTTTCTGAACGCTACAATAGAAGCATTATGGAAGGGGTTAGGTCACAAATAGAACAAGGAAATTTACCTCCGGAATTGTGGGCAGAATTAGTGAATACGCAAAATTATCTAAAAAATAGATTCCCCCATAGTAAGTTGAAGGGGAGAGCCCCACTGAATGTTTGGAGAGGTAAACCTTTTTCAGTTAGACACTTTAAAACTGTTGGTAGCACAGCTTATGCCAATATACCTAGCAGATACAGAAATAAATTAGAAAGGAGGGCTAGGAAAGGAGTTATGGTGGGATATGCTTCAAGCACTTTAGGCTATAGAATATGGTATCCCGGGACTACATTAGTTGATGAAACCAAACATGTTAGAATTGATGAGGGAAGACCTTATTTTAAATTTGAGGATAAAGACAGTAAAAATTTGGTAAATGTTAAAATTTTGGGAAATTTTTCCGAGGGTATTGGAGAAAGTGAGAACCTATCCCCCTCATCTATTGCTGACTGGAAAAGGGAAGAGGTAACTAGAAAAACAGGGACATCTGCAGGTAGGATAGATGTTTATTATTATCCAAAAGTTGGAGTAAGGTTGCGAAGTAAAAATGATGTGGAAAGGTATTGTAAAGAAAAGAAATTGACCTGTAACTTAGATGAATTTGATTTTAAACCTTCTTCTGAAAATAAAAATGTAAATTTAACCCAAAGTCCAGGTAATAGTGAGGGGGAGGATTCTGAATTAGAAGCTTGTTGTGTGGAAGTAAAAATTCCATCTTCCTACAAGGAGTCCCAGAAATTGCCCGAAAGGGATAACTGGTTAGAAGCCATGAAAGATGAATTAAGTACCCTCCAAGAAAGAGAAGTGTATGATTTAGTACCCAAACCAGAAAAAGTAAAAGTGTTAGGTAGTAGATGGGTTTATGCCACTAAAAGGGATGAAAATGGAAAGATAAAAAGCTTTAAGGCCAGATTTGTGGCAAAGGGATTTAGGCAAGTAGAGGGTATAGATTATTTTGATACTTTTCCTCCAGTTATATCTTTTTCATTGGTAAGGTTTTTCTTTGTAATGTTAGTTATAATAAAGGGCTGGGAACATCAACACTTGGATATCAAATGTGGTTATTTATATGCTAAATTGAAGGAAGTAATCTATGTAGATCAACCAGAGGGTTTTGTTGAAATGGGAAAGGAAAATTATGTGATGAGATTAAGGAAAGCTTTATATGGCTTGCACCAAGCCGGGCGTGAGTGGTACTTTGAATTAGATAATACGTTTATTAAATTGGGATTTGAGAAAATTGACTGTTGTAACTGTATTTATACCTACAAATCAGAAGTGATAATACTAGTATATGTTGATGATTTGGCCATATTTGCTAAAAATAAAAGTAGATTAAAAGAGGTAATAGAATTAGTGAAATCAAAATTTGAAATTAAAGTACTAGGCAAAATTAAAAACTTTTTAGGAGTTGAATTTGAAGAAATCAATAATGAAATTCATATGCATCAGAGAAAATATATTAAAACATTAAGTGAAACGTTTAAAGATATTCCTAGAATAAAATGTAAATTGCCACTCACGCCAGGCGTTATCTTAAATAAAACTTTTGAGGGGGAAGAAGCCAAGGATATCCCATATAGAGAATTAATTGGAAGTCTTTTATTTCTTGCATCCAGGACTAGACCTGACATTATGTTTTCAGTAATAGCCCTTTCTCAATTTTCAAGTAATCCCTCATGGTCACATTGGAAAAATTTATGTCAAATATTGCAGTATGTTTTCAATACAAATAACTTTTCAATAAACCTTTCTAGAAGCCTTGATAATAATTTAACTGTATATACTGATGCTAGCTGGGCATCAGATATAATAGACAGAAAATCTGTAAGTGGTTTTGTCATGTTCATAGATCAGGTCCCGATAATATGGAATTCTGCTAAACAGAAGTGTACTGCCTTATCTAGTATGGAAGCAGAATATATTGCTTTGTCAGATTCTATAAAAGAACTGAATTGGATTTTGAAAATAAGAGAATGTTTTTCATTTCTCGGTTTAAATCTAAATAAACCTGATGTATTCTGTGACAACCAAAGTGCAATATGTTTTTCTAAGAATTGTGTTGAAAATAATAGAACAAAATATATAGATACTAGGTTTTATTTTGTAAAAGATAATTTAAGTAAATTTAATCTCAAATTTGTATCAGGAAAAGCCAATGTGGCTGATATATTCACAAAGGCTTTGCCAAGTGAAAAGTTTGTGTTTTATTGTAACTGGTTATTTGGCTGAGCTAGAGACTCTGGGAAAAGGGGGCATTTGTTGGCTTAAGTTCAAATATATGTTTTTGTAAAGTTAAGTTTATTAAAATAAAAATACATTTCTATATTTTCCCAATTAGTTTTCCCAGTTTCTCTGCTCAACCAATAACAATGTTTTTTCAAAGAAACAGTAAAGTTTCAATTACTTGTTTAAAGTTCATTTAAATGTCTGTAAGATATCAGTTTACTATTTTTGAATATTAATTACTTACTTGGAAGATGCTATGAACTTTATTTTACAGTTGTACAAAGTGTGTACTTTCACTAGCCTACTTGCCACATCACAACCTTGTTGTTTACATGTGACTATGGTTGGTTGGCTTCATGGTTGACTGGGTGTGTGGCAGGGAAACCATCTCATGTCAGTTAACCTGCAGTTAGTTGGTTTCACTGCTTCACACTTGCAGTTTAAATTTGCATATTAACTTTTAACTGTGTGCTTTAACCTCCTTTTCTTTTAGTATTTAAGCCAGTTGTTTTGCTTGGAGGTGCGCAGTGGCTGGTGCAGTTGCAGGTGCAGTTGAACATGGTGGTTTTTGAAGCTGTCTGGTACAGCAATACAAATTTGAATTTTACTACTTAGGCATGAGGCCAGCCAAGCCATGGAAAAGTTATATGGTTGTTATTGCATTTTTCCTGTTGTTATACTAACAAGTTTTTACTTCAAATTACATTAACCTCTGAAAAATAAAATATGTTACTTCTTTTAAAAACTGTTTTTACTGATGGCTTTTTACACCAATGAAGATAGATATAATTTTGATAACATAGTGATCCACGGCCCAACAGATATCAATATTACATTTAAAAGTATTTTCTAAATTACTTAAATATATTTGATACTCCTTATGAAAGTGTGTTTCTTGAATACCACCAAAAGGACGACGAATCATTTTTTCTTCTCCTATAGCTTCATATTCCATTCGATTAATAATATCTTTAGTTAAATACGAGCGTTGATAACCAGATTTAATGATAACTATCAAACAGCGCACTAACATGTGTTTATTTTTATCTTTTAAGCCTAAACGGACAGTTAAAAGTCTGCATTAATACTGTGCGATTACAAGTTTTATTTGATAATGCCGTGCTTTCATTGTTTTCTAGTGGTCTGGCATTTTCTTTTTCGGGACATAAAATTCTATAATGCCATTTTGAACAATTACAATATTTGGCTATGTGCCCTGCATTTTTGAGACAAACAAAACAATAACCATACTGCTTTAAAGTTTCCTTCTTACCCTGTAATGATTTATTTTTAAATAACTCACATTCGATTAAAAATGTTTTCCGTTACATTCCGGGCATTTAATTTGTTTAGAAAATGATACAGTTTCATTTATTAAACCAGATGCGGTAGGAATCATTTTCGGCTACTGCTTGTTGCGCCCTGGCTTTACAGTCATAGTGTCAGCATTCGAAGAATCTTGATTAGAGATTAAAAACGCCGTTCTTTCTCGGGAAATAACTTCCATTTTCAAATAATCAATTATTTCCGTAACTTTTAATTCTTCATCATTACCACATTCTTTTGTTATTTGCAACACTATGTCAGAAGGTAATAATTTAATTAGAATGGGGGCGAGTAACGATGAATAATTTTCAATCTCTAATCCAAGAGATTTCAGATTTCAGATTTCGGTCTGGCAAGTGTCCAGCAATCTGCGGAGTGCATAAACATCACTGGATTTCTTTACTGAACTAAGTGATAAAAGTTTATTAAGGTATCAGTTAATAACCAGATGTTTCTTACCGAATCGTTCTTTTAGAGTTTCTATAGCAGATAAATAGTTACTGTTTGTTACTGTTGGTTAACTATAACCTTTTATAGAGTTAGCAGCATTTGAAGTCAGATACGACTTTAAATAACTGATCATATTGTTGCCATTTTTTCATAACAAACGAAAGGAAATGTAATTAAAATACGTGCTATTTTGAAAAAAATGTAAACGAATGATTTCTGTTAAAACAATGGAGCTATTATAAACTATATTTAATTTTAAGTATCTATTAATCCTTAGATAGCCGTGTTTTTTGTCGATTTTCTTGAATGACGGCATCTTTTTGCTGCATTTGTGCATTGTTTCGCGATAGTGATGTGCTATGCATGCTTTACTGTAGATGTTTAAGAGTAGATCGTAAATGTGGAATTCTTAAGCGGATGCGAATGACGTCATTTTACATAAAATAAAACGTGTGCTTTAAGTCTTAAAATTGAAATATGTTTTGTACTGCAGTAGAGTCCCGCTTAACGGAGTTATTTTCTTCTGATCTGGTGGCTTCTATTATTATGAAACATCCATTATAAATGAAGTGTTAGGTGAAGATGAAAGAGCAAAAAAAATTTTTTGCCATTTTTTTTCTCCATTCTGACCAGAAAATCAGAGTTCTAACTTTTTACGGCTGCTCTTTCATCTTCACCTAACGCTTTATTTATAATGGCTGTTTCATAATAATAGAAGCCATCAGTCCATTAGAAGAAAATGAAATAATGGAAATGCCGGGGGGCGACACTAAATTCTGAAAAAGCAGAATTCCTGTTCTCTAGTTATTTTTCTTTTTTTCTTTCTTTTTTTTTAAGAAATAAGTAAAAGTCATGAATTTTAAATGTTTCAGTTTTAAATTAATATTGTGTATTTTAAATAAAATGAGTGAAAGAATTATATTTTAAATGAAATTAATAAAATGCGAAAAAATGCGACAGGAACAATATTTGGTGATTTTTCCCCTGCGTCCGTCTAACATAAATATACCGAGTTCTTAGTTTCTCTATCAGAATCTTTTGATTTGGCGAAGGATTGAACAAGTAAATTAAATCATGAATAAAAGCAACATGATACAATGCTTAGTATTACATTTAAGGGAGACCAAACTGGTCGCCAAGGGCGGCTAATTTTGTATTATTAGACTACTTACTGTTAATTTATTGTTAATTTTAAATCTGTAAAAGAAAGATCATAGTTATAGATAAGATATGTTGGCCGCCAAAACCCGATTACAGAAAATTAGCCTGAGTTATAAATGTGTTACATGAATGTTTATATGCTTTTACAAAAATCTTGATAAGGCAAATCTTTCAGTTTATCTGTCCATCTTTCTATCTTTTACTTCCTTAAAACAAATTTTATTAAAGAAACCGGAGGCGTCTGTACAAACCATCACTTCATCGACCTGACTGCTGAAATTTTAGGATTAGCTAAAACTCGATTAGCATATTAAAATATAACTCGTCTGCCAAGTCGTATCTTTGTGGAAACCACCTACAGACCCGATTTTAGTGGTTGATTGGTAGATTTTCCATTGTATTTTCCTGCACCCATTCCTCCATGTTTCCATACTTTTGGATGCAGCAAAACACGAAAGTAAACCTATCAGTTAACCACTAAAATTAGGTCTTCGAGTGGTTTCCACCAAGATATGACTTGGCAGACCAGTTGTTAATCTAATTTTAATTTGCTAATCTAGTTTTGACTAATCCTAAAATTTCAGCTGTAAACTCGATGAGGTGATGGTGTGCGCAGACGCCTCCCGGTCTATTATAAAATAGCCGCCTGTGGCGACCAGTTTGATCTCCCTTAAATGTATGCTAAGTACTGCATCATGTTACTTTCATTCTGAAACGAATTGACTTGCTCAATCCTTCCCCGAGTCCAAAGATTCCGATAGAGAAATCAAGAATTCTTTGTGAACTTGATAACATTTAATACATTTTTGTTGTTAAGCGTATTTCGTCTTTTTTTGACTAATACCTCATAATTTCCGTAGCTGTAAAAATGAGTGAAACTTCAAGTGTTTAAACTGAGATTTGTTCATGAATTATCTAAATTAAACTTATTCTACTTAAACATGCTGTTACTTCAATGTTATTTTTTAATATTAATAAATTTATTTAAATTTTGCAAATCATGCGTTTATAATTTTTTTTCATTACTTAATAACTAAATAATGAATACATATACTTTTGTTTTTATAGATTTGATTTCTGAGTTCATAAATATGACAATATACTAACGTAACTAAGAGAAATAGCAAAATAAAACCCTCGTGAATGCAAGCCGTTAACAAACGTTAGCGCCGTCAATTTACCTATTATGACGTCATAAGAATATTGTTCATTCATTGTTGGAGAACCTGCTTTGCGAATGATTACCTCCATGGTCTAATATTTTCTGCCGTTTATATGATGAATGAATCTCTTGTGTTTGTTTACTGTATGAAGTGAAATAGAAAACTGTCAACTTAATTTCAACTGAAATCAAATCTTGGAATATATATTTATTTGAATGTAAATTAGAAACAATACTTTGATGTTGAAATGAAATATGGTACTTTTCGGTTAGCCGGGTGCCAGTGTTATATATACATATATATGTATATATACATGTATGTATATATCTACCCTATATATATAAAATCCTAATGAAACGAATTTATGAAACGAATATATGAAACGGCTGAAATGTGTATCGATTCTTTGAATCGACTGATTAAACAACTGATTGTGTTTCACGGTGATTTCTCCTAAAATATGGAATACTTTGCGATGAAATTAACACCAAAAATCCGTATTGATCCACAGATCTCAAAACTGGTATTAGAATTTTAAAATTCGAATTAGTTTTCGAAATATTAATTTTTTTCTAATTTTAAATACATTTTTCTAATGATGGCAACTCAAATTTTAATCATAACAGATACATTTTTTTTCATAATTCAGAAAAGTTTACTATTTTAAATGAATTTGACGACCAGTTTGGCCTCCTTTAAATCTATGCTAAGAACAATGCTTTTTTTGTATTTCGTTATGCTTTTATTTAATACAAAATTTTCATTTAAAAATTAAACATTTAAATTGATGGCTTTCACTACTTTTCTTTTTAAAAAAAACAAAACGACAAGAAAAATACTAGGCACAGATGTCATATACACACTGGGGTACCTAATTGCCGCAAAAATGCCATTATTTTGATTGACATGGCTATTGTCGTTTATTTAATAATAAATGTTTATTTACTATTATTTTTTTTTAAATTTATATAAATTATTTTGTTCTATAGTTATTAATTATTTTTTTGCTATTTCCTTTTGAAAATAATAGAAAATAAATAAAAAATACGGTACAACGTAGTTATTCCGTCAACCAATTTCGCAAATTATATAAATCGCCAAACCACTCGCCAAATTGTACAGATTGACAAAATTTTTATTTTAAATAACGAAAGAACAAATAAATTAGTATAACATTAATAAATATAAAAATAAAACGTCGAAATAAAAATCACTTGATGACGTAAACATGTGTAACTTGCTAAAAGTCAATGAATGTGACATTTTCGATCAACCGTTATTGGCATTTAATCTTATAGTTCGCGATAGATTTTTGGTCGACGGGATAACTAAGTAGTACCAAAAATACATATGTAACTGGTATTTGAAAACGAGGTTTTCGCCAAATTTTCGTAAAAAAAAAATCATGTCAAACATGCGGTGCGTATATGACATCTGGCGAAATATTAAATTATGTAACAAACCATGACATTAATTTCAATTTCAAATCAATGTTTTAATTTACCACTCGAAGAATAAAAAAATTCTAACTGGCGAGTTGCAAAAAAGATATTGGCGAGACTTGCACCCGGCTTTTTTTTCTTTCGGCACAGATGTCATATACGGCCCCATATTGGCGCGATTTTTTTCTGACGCCAATGTCATATACGCAACGGGTACTTAACTGGCGCCAAAGTATCGTTATTGTGCTTGATATGGTAAGCCGGATGTTGTTGTTTATGCTGTTGATGCGTTCCCCAAATTGGCGTTGGAAAAAAATCGCACCAATATGGGTATATGGCATTTGTGCCAAACCTTCATATGAAAGGCGAAGGGATCAGACCGTATTTGTTTATGGCATTTGATGACTTGAACTATTATAATATAGATGAAATGATGAGGATAGAATAATATTTGGCGACTTATCACCTGTGCCTGAATAACATTAAAGTATCAAAATGGCACCTAGAGTATAAAAAACGAAGTGTTCCGCCGGGAACTGTTGATGATAGTCACATGAGGCTATTGTTATAGAGATTGTTTTAAAATATCGGGAGACAAAGACTCTGAATACTTAATTCATTTTATTTTAGCTTCTTTTCAAATGTTTAACTGATCCTCTCTAATCAAAAACAAAAACCACGATCGGATGTCTTAGCAGCAACTGATTCGCCCTTAAATTTTTGCAGTCAAAGGGAATTGAATGGAAGCACGTTTACAGGGAGATCTGCACAGCTTTTTTCAGTATAATTTAATCGTCTCTAATATTTTTAAAACCCATCAGACTAGCATGTTTTTTGATTTTTAGATTCTGCGGTGTCTGAACGAGCGTAGCTTGCAGGGGGCAGAGCCCCCTGGTACATATATATTTACATATATATATGTGTGTATATATACAATATGTGTATATGTATATATATGTATATTTACATATATGTATGTATATAAATATGTATATATAACACTGGAGCCCGGGTAACCGAAAAGCACCTGAAATATTTTAGTTTATGTTATTATTATTACGATTAATTGTTTATTTAGGTACTTTTCCATTACCGGGGCCTTGGGATTTTTCTTTAAGCTTGGCGCAATTCGGGCTTCAGAACATGAAATACGTTGATAAATTGTATAAATAGCTATGAAAACAAACCTGGTAAACTTCTATTTTTATATAATATAATACATTTGCATCATGCATATTATAGATATGTGTATAGTATGTAATACATCATTATGACGTCAGAATAAACAAAACATTTTTCGTCTCCAAATTTGAGACTTGACATGATATATTACCAAATTTGATGATATTTCGCTAAATGTCCCCAAGCTTGGCGAGAATTTGACGCTAGTGGCTATTTTCCATCGAATTAATTATCAATGCGAGCCCTATTTATATTTTCCGCATATCATCTGATTAGTTAAATGGCATAACGTACGAATATTTCCAATGTGTCAATAGTTTCGTCACTGCACAAAACCTCTGCTATTGTTATTCAATTCCTACTATTAGCTCACACTCTCCCTATATTTATTTATTTATATATTTATCTTGTTCAAATTTTCAATCGTTAATAAAATACTCATTATTCATCCTATCAAGTTGAAATAATTTTTTTTAAACTTGTACTGGATGACAATTGATGTTAATACAGTTTTTTCAAATATTAATTAAATTTTAATTAATTAATTTTAGTTTTACATGGGAAACAAAATGGCGGCCATTGGTTATTGAAGATCAATGAAAATATTTTCAATAAGGGGTTACCATAGGGGGGACCCTGTTATGTCGCCCAATACCGCCAAGTTTGTCACCAACTTGGTGATATATCGCCAAATTTGGCGGCCAAAATGACTCGCCAAAAGTGACGCCAACTTGGCGATATCTCTAATATTTCGGCAAATTCTCATAGAGTTCCATTTTAAACCTACTTGCTTATAGAAAATCAACAAATTAAGATATTTTATTGCAACAAAAACTAATATTAGCTTAAGGGATTATATTAAATTTTTCTTTGATGGCCTAAGTAGGAATTGACTTTAAAAACAAAATTTTTATATTATACTGTTATTATACTTACTGTTACTATGTTGTTATACTTACTGTTACTATGTTGTTATACTTACTGTTACTATGTTGTTAGTCTTTACTCTGTTAAAACTTCTGTATTATATAAAGAGAATTTACAGAACGTATTAAAGCACCGAAACTACCAGTTCTCCTTATGATTAATTATTATCCTCTTTAATAAAAAGCTATGTGTGGCTGGCGACTGGCTTTTTCGCAAGTCGTTGCCACAGATTAATCTCGGAAAATGAAACATTTGAAGTTACTGAAAAAATTAATAGCTCGAAAAGTATTTGTCAGCAAATTGTTAGACAAACTGCTTTAGAAAGGAAAAAAATTGTATTTTTCTTGATATAAATTTCAGACCTAATGATTATGTCGTTTTTCAAATATTGAATTTCAAACATAATAATAAAAGATAATAATAACGGCAATGTGATCTGACGTATGTACTGGCTATAACACGGGTCACAAATTATAGTAGCATTATTATTCTGTTAAAATATAAAAGTGAACTACGATGTCACGAGTGCATAATATTTATTTAATTCTGGACAAATACTAGATGCGCAATAGGTTAATTCATGTATGACCTCATATTTAAAACGAATATATATGGTTAATGCATGACATTTATAAGAGAAAGTAATTTCATGAAGGGCTTTTGATGAATTTACGTTGCTTTTTCAATTTTTTTTTCATGAATCAAGACTATATTTATTTAGGTATAGGAAATATGTTTTTTTAAAATACTGGCATAAAAGCAAAATTTCTCAAGGCTTTCACTATATTAAAAAAGAGAGCATATTTGCACGGGATTCATAGTCCGTATGGTGTTTAATTTTAAAATTGATTTTTCTAATAAAACATGTATAAAACCCCGGTCAAAGCCAGGTATTCCAGCTAGTAATTATATAATATGTAACCTGTTTATTGACACGTACGTTAGAATGAATCTTCTATGATCGGGTTCCTCGCATTTTAGTTTTCAGGTTTCGAGTAAAATTAGCTAAAATCTTAAAACCACGGCACATTGTTCAAGACGATTAGATGACAATAATGATAGATTTTCTAATAGATCATAGCAGTGCGCCCGTAGATTTTCTATTCTTCCGTAATCGAATCTACCGAAAAGGTTAGCGTGAAACAAAAAGATATTAGCATCAGTATGGTTTAATGTAAATGCAGATATTGTCAAAGGATTTCATAAGAACCATTTCACTTGCACCAAATCGTATCCGTTAAAATACAACAATTGGCAGTGAACCCAATTAGAAAGGATTACTTAATAGAATTAAAAATCTCAGCATTAGAGAACGTATTGCAACTGATAAGCAAACGTACATTAAGCATAGACGAGTTAAGAGATATTTGTCACGAAAGATGAAATACATAACAACACAAAATATATGATGTACTTCCATGATCGTAAAGAGTTCTTGATTTCTCTATCAAAAGCTTCCGATTTGGCGAAAGAATGGACAAGTAAATTAAATTATGAATAACAGTAACATCATGCAATGCTTAAAATGCATTTAAGGGAGACAAAACTGCTTGCTAGAGGCGGCTAATACTTTAATATAAAAATAAATAAAGTATAAATTTGTAAAGCTTAATAAAATAAATTTAGATATTTTTATGTTAGCCAGGCGCAAATCGCCAAGTTCTGTTCCCATCTCTATTGTTCATATTGCATTCATTTCGCTTAAAAATCTAAACTTTTCAGTCATCTTATTTAAAATAGATGCGTTTCACTCATTTTATTGAAAACATAGAAATAAATAAATAAATAATAACATAAACCAAAATATTTTATTCGAAAATCAAAGCATTGTTTCTAATTTACCCATGCAAAAAATGAAAACTGACTGCTGTTGGCGAAAAATCAAAATTCTATTGAGGAGATTTGCGCCCAGCTAACATAAAAGTACACAAAATTAAAAAAAAGTTTTACATTAATATCGTTCAGGAAAACACACTTGAATAAAAAAATACAAAAAGTAGTGATATCCAAACAAAAAGTTTTCTGTAAAAAAAAAAAAAAAAAAAAAAAAAAAAAAAGCGCCAAGTTCTCCTTAATGTTTCGGCCAGAAAAAGTAGTGATATCTGAAGTTCACACAAGTTAAAAGCCAAACATCCCAAATCTTTCATTGAAAATGGCTTCCTGCGACTTGGCCGTTAATGCCTTCTAGAAGGTTTTTCAAATTTTAAAGTATATACAAATGGGCTACATGCGAACAACATTTTTTGAGGATTTTAGGCATTTTGGGGCACAAAGCGCAGAAAGAAAATACACATTTAAACAAAGCATATATAAACCACTTCAGTCTATTTAACCCCTTCGCGACGGGAGCCTTTTACGAAATATTTATTACTTTGCTACCGGTTTTAAAAAACAGAAGTTTGTGCTCATTCAAATCGGAAAAATGCTCGGATTAAATAAGGCAAATTTTACAGTAAAATTTTACTGGTGAGGATAAACGAGGATCCTTAGGCCTATTTCCGGCACGTATACGTGTCGCTCGTCCCCAAGGGGTTAAATGCTTAGAAGTTAAAAATAACAATACCTGTATTCAGGAGATAATATCCCTAATTGCTAAAACATAATTAGTATAAGCTTTTAACAGTTTTAAAGCGAATAAGTGTTATTGCAACACATCTTAAGGTTATTGCAATACATCTTAATGCATGCAAACAAACTATAATAAATGTTCAAATGAAAAAAATCTCTTTCGTCAATCCACAAGATTTCAATAATATACATTAAAATATAATGTAACATATTGTGAGATTTGAAGAAAGTAAATTTTGTTTTATTTCTTGGGTTTCATGTTAATGACTGTAGGTTTAGACCGGACAAACTGACAATTAAACCACAAGTGGACTAAACGATTTGTAATAAAAACTAATATTTGTTGAAACTTAATGATATTTATCAGAAATCTTTTTTTCTTGTAATGTCTTCATTTGAATTTGCCTCTTTGCATTCTAATATTACTTTTAATATTTAAATAATTCATAAAGGCATAATTTCCAATCATTAATTTGGAAATGCTATAGAAGACATTAATGGCCAAGTCGCTGGAAGCCATTTTCAATGAAAGATTTGGGATGTTTGGCTTTTAAAAATTTGCGACACAAAATTTGTGTCGCATACATACGGACATAGTCACAAACTCACAGACAGACATTTTGTAAAAACATGTTTTTCGGGATCTCTGACCCCTAACGTGTAAATCCGTCGAAAACTGGAATTCGAAACTTTTCACGAATCCAATACTTTCTTCATGATAGAAGAAAATAAAAAAATAAAGCCCGTGCTCTGGTCTGGAATAATGAGATCTAGAATTGTACTCGGCTTGACTCTGATGATATAAATTTGCCTCAGCTTGGCTTACGACCCGGAGCCGTGTGAAAACCTCTAAATTCTCCACTTCCACGAGCTTATGTTGGGTTGGTATTTTATTTATTTATTTTAAAAAAAATGTATTGATGGCCATTTGTTTAGCGAAATCTTCAGAAATTTAATTTGGTTTAATAAATTATATAGGTATATTTCTAAAAATCTACTTTTGTTCTTTGTAGAGCTTCAAAATTATAATATTTTTACCATCGTTTTTCTTTCTTTTTCTAAACTTCGTTGATTTTCTTACTGAAGCTTCAATTGAATGTAATTGTCTATGTCATTTTTTACTTTCTTCTATCTTTACAAGAAGAAAGTATTGGATTCGTGAAAAATTTTGACTTCCGATTTTCGACGAATTTATACGTTTTAGTAGGTCCTGAACACGATTTGACGATTTTTTAGAAAATGTCTGTCTGTGACTCTGCAACCTGTGAGTCTGTATGTGACAAAAATTTTGTGGGCGCCCTATCTCAAGAATTTATGCACGGAATTGCACAAAACTTTAGATTTAGTTAGTCTTACATATAAATTGGTGCTGATTACTTTTTGGTGCAAATCGCCCGACAGGTGGCGCTACGCTGCATTATTCATGATTATCGCAATAGCTCTATCTTAAGAACTCATGCAGGAATTTTCATCAAACTTCAGATTCAGTTAGTACCTTATATTAATTGGTCCTGATTGGTGTAAATCGTCCAACAGGTGGCGCTATTATGCAGAATCTTTTGCGATTTTCGCAATAGCTCTATCTCAAAAACTAATGCACGGATTTCCATCAAACTTTAGATTCAGTTAGAAGTTGACGTAAGTTGTTAATGATTAGATTTTGGTGTAAATCAGCTAACCGGCAGCGCTGCTATACTGCATTTTTCAAGAAGTATTAATATGCGTGAGATAGAAGAAAGTTTTGGGATTGCCACGTCCGACTAGTTTAAATTAGTGGTTTATGTAAGTAGTTGCACAAGTAGTCATTCATATTGTTGTTATTCTGTCTTCCGTGACTTTCGGACAAAATTTGCAAATAAAATACTTGCATAAGTAGGCGTGTTTCTTAAATTTAGTCAGAATTTGCATTCAGTCGGGCCGGGCTGGGTCGGGCTTAGACTGAACTTTTAGCTTTCATACCGGGCCGGGCCAATAACTTTTCTGTTGGGGCTGGGACGGTCCCAAGCCTAATTTTTAGCTTTTGTACCAGAAAGGACGAATTATTTTTTTGTACGGGTCGGGTCGGTCCGACCATGGAATTGATCGCTGCAGATCTGTATGCTGAAGGTTTTAATCTTGGTCTGAATACAGAACAGAGATTATATTTACTAAGTAAGTAGGTAATCTGTCATCCGGATAAAATGAAAAAAAAAAAAAAAAAGAATGAAAATTATGTAAATTAACACGCAATCGTTGATTTTTCAAAATTGATTTTTCAAAACCGACATTCTTAAAATTCCGGGCAACGCCGGGTACTTCAGCTAGTGAACGATAAATTATATGCACATCAGATTCTACAGTAAGCGATTGTAGTACATCTCAGTGTGATATATATGTAATTTTCAATATGTTTAAAATAGTGTAATATTTTCAAAATACATCACAAACGATTTTTCTCCATAGGCCGTAATGTAATGGAATTCTTTTGAGTGTCCCTGTAAATGAATCGTAAGTGCTACAGACTTCATTTTCAATATCAAACATGCCATAGTAAACACCAATAACACATATCAATTTCATGGTAATCACACTATATTTACGTGAGCTATAGCACGGACAGACAGACAGGCAATACCAAATCATAACAAGAAAGACAAATCATAGCATAGATTATGAAACACTTTCCAACAGTTCCTGAATGCTTTAACATAACTTTGTTATTTAGGGAAATAAGGTAAATAAGATAATTAAGTAAAGATTTTATAAAACGCATAAAACATTTGAAAAACTGATTTTAGCAGTTACCGTCCATAGCCAAATATGTATTTCAATTCTTTTAAACAGCCCTGTATTTGATCTGTAGGTTGATATATATATACTATATAATGAGAAAATTTAGTTTAGCAAGAAAACGCATAACAGGTTGAAATTTCTCTTTCAGCAATTTATATTAATAGATGGAAACATACTTGAATACTTTTGTACAGCCCTGTAGTTTACCTAGTACCTTTATTACCCGTCGCTATTTAGCTAAAATTTAATTCAAACTAAACACTCTTAAAACTACTAAGATCACATTTCCAGAAATTATCATCCATAGGCGGCCATGTATCCAATTCTTTGCGTGGCCCTGTATATCATTTTATCTATATTCTACAAATATTTCTTAGTAAACTAAATCCAGTTCAGCGTAAAAATGCATAACTCATTTAAAACCCACCTTTAAGCAATTTACGTTCACACTCAGTAACCAAAACGAATTCTTTTCTGTAGACCTATATATGAACTATAGCATTTACACACATATAGTATGCATAAATATAGAGAAACTCAAAAGCGCGTATCATAATTAAAAATGCATTTTGAGAAAACATTGCTAATATACAGTAATTCGGATACAATATAGTATCTGAAATCTTTTGTGTGTCCCTGTAAATGATTTGCACTTCGTATTACACACGAAATAACTTATACTAAAGCTCAGCGACGTATATCAATTTCATTTTATATGAAATAGTTTAACATAATTCAAATACGCCGTAAACAATCCCCCACCCTAACCATTATGTAACGGAATACTTTTGTGTGGCCCTGTAAATGAATATTAACTATTTTTTGCACCGCATATTCTACAGAATGCCCATTTTAGTGGACTTCATAAATGCATATCAATTTTACTATGTTTGAAAGAGTGTAACGCCATTAAAAATAATTTGAAACGATTTTCCGATTACCCGTAATGTATCGGAAAACTTTTGCTTGTCTCTGTAAAAGAACTAAACATGCTACAAACTTCATTTGAAATACTGATCATGCTGTGGTAGAGATCAGTAACATCCAAAAATTTCAGAACGATCCGAGTATATTTACGAGATTAAGAGGGCGGACAGGCGGACAGACAAACCGAAGTCATAAACACTTTTCAACTTTGTTGGAAAGTGTTAAAAATTACTGAAATAGCTTCTGCAGTCCCCCTCAAAAAGGTGCATCTCTATCGTCTGTTTCGAAACTGATGCCTTGAATTTAAGTTGGGAACAGAAGCTGTATTGATAACAACTTCTCACCTACTTCCTATATTCTCTTCAAGAGTCGATATTGAGTTTAGTGTAAAAAGCGAGCTTCTGAATGGTGAACGGCAGATTATCAAATTTCCTGTCAAACGTAGGATGATAGTACGAAGCACCATCCCAATTCCTATCCGTTGTCAATGCGCTGTCACAACATCGTTAGCGGAAAGATTGACAGTTCTGAAAACTATCACATTCAAGTAAGGAAATTTACGTTAGTATTTCAGAATTTTGTGTCTCAAAATTTTATATTCAATGAAATAATATAAATGAAATGTTCTTTGAATATTTAAGTAACGTGAAATAAAATAAATAAATAAATACTATATTAAGATATCCGAATAGTTTTAATAAGTGGAATTTTCGATCGAAAATTCGATTTTCAATTTTTTAAATTTCTGTTTCTTTCTTTCTTTCTTTCTTTCTTTTTTTTTTTTTTAGAAATTTGTGTTAAAGGCATTTGAATATAGGGGAAGGTGAGGGATAAAAAAAGACGGACAAATCCCCCATTTTTAATACACATTAAAAGAAACAGAAATTATTCTAAAATATTATTTATGCCATTAACTTATTAATACCTATCCAATAAAAATGTTATTAATATTTTTATATATAATTTTCTGTCTTTATCTTCACTTTAGACTACTCATAATAACTCAGGACTTTTTCGCAATGAAATTTTCCTAGCGTAAAATGGGTTAATATTTTAGCTTTAAATAATGCATCAGTTTTTGACTAATAAAATTTTAATTCATAATGTAAATTGTGAAATTTTTAAGTACATATATTCAGCTCTTATTATATCCCGTTTGTTATTTTACATGAGAAATAAGAGACAAAAATAAACTTATTGTCTCTCTAAATATCTGTTATTCTTTTATTTCATTATACATATGCTTAATGTATGTATATATTCATATTTTGCATAAACTTGAGTGCTTGTGAACTAAACGTCGAGGGTCACGCGTTAGGCTGACCACATGAGCAAGACAAATGCTGTATAGGTTCTCGCTGCCGTTCGCCATTGCGCCAAAATGATTCATTTGGCGAGTAAATGGACAAATAAATTCGCCAAATTGCGAGTGCTCAATTTTTGCTGTTTCTTTCTTTCTTTCTTTCTTTTTTTTTTTTTTTTTTTTTTTTTTGATGTGTGTATGTGTGCGTCAGTACAGCGACATTTTTGTTCGGATTACTTGAATTCTCGTTGCAGAACCAAGAATTTGGGCGAAATTTTAATCGAAGAAACGACCTGCAGCAGTTTTATTCTATAATATACAACATGCTAGAGATTGCTACAATCTTGCCACAACATTCAGTGGACTGTGAGGGAGGATTTAACAGGGATGACCGCCCCGGGAACCCAGCTTTCACTTTAGAGTATAAGTGCAATCCCGGGGGGGGGGGGGGAGAAGAGAGGATTTAACATAATGAACAGGAACACAACGAAAATTAAACTGAGAAATCGAATGTATATAAAAAATGCTAATAATGCCTTTCAATATGTGTTATGGCCTAATAAGCAACAGTATATAATTTTGAAGTGTGGGCAATAAAAAGCCAGAGAATTCTAGGAAAATAAAGTTTTTTTGAATGTGACATACATCTTGTTATTTATATTTTGAATTTTTCAGAATTCATTGAATGTAATATCGTAATCCTCAGTTACCTTTGGTTCGAAAATTTTATTTCATAATATTTTAATGAGTTAAATTGGGTTTCGTATTTTTTTTTTAATTGCACAAGACATTTAGAATTATTTTTAGTAGTTTCCGTAGCGCATAGTTTAATTTAGATGAATAACTGATCTATAAGCAGTAATAAAATATTAGTTTTTTTAGAACATATTGAAGGGGAGGGCGAGATAGATTAAATGGTTACAGATCGATTTTTCAGAGTTTCACGACGAATCTATTTTGCTAAGATTGTTCTCATTTGGTTAACATTTTTCATTTCTGATTAGCCAAATTGCTAACATTGGCTAAAAGTTCAGCGAGAACTCTGTGTATAGATAGCACTTCGGGCCCCGGGGTCAAGAAAACAGGGATGGGCACAGTAGGTCCTGATCCTTCATGGATCGTTTAGTCACATGTTTAGTTTTTTTAACACTTTCCAACGAAGTTGAAAAGTGTTTATGCATTCGGTTTGTCTGTTCGTCTGCGTCTGTCTACGCTCGAACTCCCGTAAATAGACTCGGATTTTCATGCAATTGATAAAGGTTATTTAAAGGTCACCAAAGCATGTTTGGTATTGTATATGAAGTAGGTAGGATTAATAGTTCATTTACAGGTGCACTCAAAAGTATTTCATTCCATTATAGTATATGGGGGGAAAATCGTTTGCAGAATATTTTAATGACATGACGCTATTTCGAATGCATTGAAACTGATATAAATCACTGAATTTCACTAGGATCACATTAGAGCAGGGCATTTATAGCATTTTTTATTCATTTACAGGGACACGTAAAAGAAATACGTTACAATACTAAAATCAATCCGTTACAATACTGTCTTTGAGTAATAATTGCTGGAGTGTACGGTTTAAAATTCGGTATGCTCTTTTAAATTTAACTATTTTTTTGCATGTTGCTTACTATATATAATTTCTATACCTCATATACAGGGCTGCACAAAAATATTCACGTACCATTCTCCTTAGAGGAAATTGCTGAAGGGGAATTTTCAACTGAAGTATACGTATTTATTAAGTGAACTCAATTTTGGTATACATGCAGAGTAGATACAATCTATATATCATATACAGGGCTGCTGAAAAAAATCGGATAATTTTCCGATTGTAGATGGGAACAGCTGAAATTGGGTTATGAAATGCGTTATGCGTTTCCATATGGTTGAATTAGGCGTAATATTTTAATTTTTTAAACAGTGCAATTTTGTTACATTATTCTGAATGTGCCGGAAAGTGTTTCATAAACTATGCTTGACGCATGACTTTTTCTTTCTTGTTTTAATATATCTCTGTACTAACTTGTAGGGCAAATTAATTTTGTAGCGTAATTCATGAAATCTATTGTTTAGTCTTTTGTAACTCAAAAATGATATATTTTTTTAATTTGACAAACTATGTTGAAAGAATTTTTTTAAAGTGTTCCTTCTATAACCTCATTTAGTTCATATGAATGGTTGGAAAACCAGTCTCTTATTACTATAGACATAGAGAGTTTAAGAGGCAGATGATTTCGATAAAAAAAAAAAAAAAAAAAAAAGGCTTTATTCATTTTTAGGGTCTTGTTCATCTGACGAAACTCTATTCGTCTCGCTCCTCTGTCTGTCTCTCTGTCCATCACGGAGCCCGTTCTTAGGAACTATATATGTTGGAAACTTGAAATTTTGCATACTTATAGCTGAACACCTCACATCAAACGACAAATCATAAAAATTTGAAAAAGTCTTGTATTTACCCGTCTGGGCTCTAACTTGTGTATCTTAATCTTTTTGTTCTAACTGAGCCCCTAAGTTTAAGACTTGAAATTTTGCATATTTATAGCTGAACACCTCGCATCAAACGACAAATCATAAAAATTTGAAAAAGTCTTATATTTACCCTTCTGGGCTCTAACGTGTGTATTTTAAGCTTTTTTTTCTAACCGAGTTCCTAATTAAGCTGAAGACTTGAAATTTTGCATACTTATAGTTGAACACCTCACATCAAACGACAAATCATAAAATTTTAAAAAAGTCTTATATTTACCCTTCTGAATTCTAACTTGTATATTTTAAGCCTTTTTTTTTTTTTCTAACTGAGCCCCTATTTAAGTTGAAGACTTGAAATTTTACATACTTATAGCAGAACACTTGCAGTCACACGAAAAATCATAAAAATTTCAAAAAGTCTTACATTATTTACCCCTCCGGGCTCTAACTTGTGTATTTATGTATGTGTGGATATCTAACCTCCCCCCATTGTATCCGGTGGGTACTTTTCTAACATTTGTCGACTCCCCTTTGACCACTCTTTCATATTATGCACATAGCCTTACATATACATATTTCAGTTCTACTTTTTACCGCCAGGGTGCCCTACCTATCTCGGGTGCTATGGGCCCGATCCCCTCAACTAATATGCCTACGGATAGGTTGCAAAACGGAGTTTCGTTCGGATAGAAGTTTGTGTAGAATAGAGTGCGCCCCTGGTTGCGAAATGTAGAACTAACAGATTTTGCAGAAGGATAAAGTGTTTTAAAAGGAATATTAAACGAAACCCTCTGTGCGATCTGTGATCACACTTACCCACTTGTTTATTTTTAACTTATTATTCCCTATCCACTAAAAATGTTATCAATATTTTTGCACACACACAGATATATATATTGTCTTTATTTTCACTTTAAACTATTCATGAAAACTGAGGACTTTTCACAAAAAGTTTTTTAGCGTAAAATGGGTGAACATTTTAGATATAATTGATACATCAGTTTTTGACTAATAATACTTTAATTAATAATGTAAATTGTGCACTTTTATAGAAACATATTTTCAGCAGCGTCTCTTATCCGTTTGTTCTTTTACTTGAGAAATAAGGGACAAGAATATATTATTGCATCTCTGTATTTCTTTATTTCAATGTATGCTTTATGTATGCATACATTCATATTTTTCATCAAGAGCTCTATACTAATTTGTAAGGCAAAAAAACTTTGTTTTGTAATACAAGAAACCCATTATTTAGCCTTATGTAACTCAAAAATTAGATTTTATTTTTTTAATTTGACAAGGTATGTTAAAAGAATTTTTTTTTTAAAACTGTTCCTTCTATAACGTCATTTAGGTTATATGAATATTGAAAGACCAGCTCTTAAGTATAGAGAGTATCATAAGAGGCAAACGATTTCTATAAAATTGAAAAAAAAAATAAGTAAACAAAAACTGGCTTTAAATTTTTTTATAAAGTTTTTTCAAAGCTTCAACAAAGTTGTGGGATGTAATGCATTTTTTCCAAGACTTTTTTTTCATTACAAAAAAAAAAAAAAAAAATCATTACTTTGTTTGTTATTTATTACCCAATTTTCCTTGAGTAATTAACAGTCAAAATATGGAGTTGACTTATATTTTTAACTTTTTACCAAAATCAGATATTTAAGAGTTGCTTTAATGTAATCATAGCGCAAAAAGTTATGAATATAATTTTTCGAAACTTTGTCGAAATGTGTTTCTAAAGAAGTTAATTTAAATAGTGAATATGTAATATGAATCTAGTTTCTTTATTTTCCATATGTTGTTGATGCAACTTATAAACTGTCATAAATTTTGAAGATTTTTTCCTGCATTTTAAAACGTTAACTTCTTTAAAATTTTACATGGTACGCTTATAGTTATGAAAAGAGTTCACCCCCTGAAGAAGATTGCAGTTTTTAATTACGGAATAAAAATATCTTAATTTTAATTTCAATGTTTTGCGTAAGGGCGATGTTATTACTGTTTTCTCGTACTGTTTAAGTAGAAAAATCAAGAAGCTTTTTTAAAATATACAGTTATTTTGCATGTTTTTTCCAAGTTTTTTGTTCTGTTCTACAATCTATGATGTACTAAAAAAAAAGGTAATTGATCCCTTAATTTTTTGTTGTTGTTTAACATTTGGGTCCTATTTATGCCCCTTTACAAAATTCCATTCCATAAAACATATTTTTCATCGATTATGTTTATTAAAATATTTAAGATTTAAATATAATGAGCTCACCAGAAATAGAAACTTTAGTAGTAGGATTTAAAGAAGTTATTATTAATAAACATTTGGTTCGAATTTGAGAAACTGCATTTCATCTTTCGTGACAAAATATTATTTTTCAAAAAATAATAATAAGTTTCACAAAAGTAACTTTTACTTTTCACAAAATGGATTCCAAGAAAAAAAAAAAAAAAACCTGCATCAACCCCTGGATGCATTTAAATGGAATAACCTCAATTTCGGATTCATTTTTTTTTTTTTAAATATAGCAATATATTTAGAGGTATGGCTGGTAGCTTTATCCTGATAGAACTTAACACAATGTGAGTTAAGCTGTCAATGCTCTACCAACTGAGCTATCCTGGACGAATCTGGAGGGCCTAATTCCCCCAGCTACCTTACTGATCACGGCATCTGGTCTGATATATATGAATCAGCTCAACAGAATAAATCGCATGTATCATGTAAGGTTAGTTGGGGTAACTGGACCATAGGCTATTTTATAAAAAAACGTTGAGGTATTTTAAGTTTTAGCTTTTGTGAGCAATGCCCCTTAACTTCTACTTCCTAAAACAATGTGTGTCAACTCAATCATAACTCTCTCTTTGCTGTGATAGGCTGTGGAAAATTAACGTTTCTTTTTTTCAAAACAACGTCCATTTGATTGAACTTCCTCGGCTTTTTATTAAAATACTGTAAGTACTTTTATTAAACAATCTTTTTTTTTTTAAAGATTAGGTATATAACTACGTTAATATTATTAGGTATCTATACATATTTACTTCATGTTTCAAATGTAAGCCCGGTGTCCCAGTTACCCCATAACTTTTTCAAGAATGGGGTAACTGGAACATGTATCCAGGATAACTGGGCCATGCTGGATCCAGTTACCCCAGTAGTTATAAATAATTTTTTTGAGTCTCTCTTACAACGGGAAGTAAATTTCTCCATGGTTTTTTATTCACAGTAAAGAAAATTATAGAATACCTTATTAAAATTACGTAATAAAATTAAAAAAAAAAAGCATATTGGGTGGTATCAAACCAAATTTCCTGACCCCTTGAGAGGCGGTGATGCCATTATGGCATCACATAATTTTAACCCCTAATTGCCACATTGGCACCGGAATTTTATAATGAAAATCATGAAGGTAACTCATTAAGGGTTCTGGTAAGAACAATAGCATTTTCCCTATATAATGCGACTCCTAGATTCAGATAAAGTACTTAAGAACTTACGTAGCCGTTTGTTCATAGATTTACCTAGCTAATATTTTCCTTAAAATACCCATGTGACTTTTATACTTATTACCTATACTAAAGTACATAAGTACTTGCTTAATTTTTATGTTTTTGGTATAAATAAATCTAATATTTTCACTTTTAGTGCTTCTTTTAGACACATTGACAGCAAAGGTTTCCCTTACGCTCCCCCCGCTCTTTATTGACACATAATTTACACGATCTGCCTGGTTTAATTTTTTTTAAGTTGTTTACACTTTTTCAAACAGGACATGATATCCCATATGAAAAAAAATAAACGCGTGTGGAACATAGACCCCCCTGGTCCAGTTACCCCATTTTTATGGGGCAACTGGACCCATGAGGAAAGAAAGATGAAATATGCATATTTTTATATTTTTAAATATTAAAATGTAATTTTGAGCATTTCTGTCTGATAGAGGGAACCTAACTGAACACATTTACAGAAGTTCAGACTTTAATTCAAATGAACATTAGGTTTTTGAAGCTGAATTGTCAGAAGCTCCAGAGTCACATTGTAAAATCATGGCCCAGTTGCCCCAACTAACCTTACAGTCGTGGGAAAAAAAAGTGTAAACACCCCCTACTAACTCCTCAACAAATTGTCGTAGAAAAAAGTTACTGATACAAAACAATTGGAAATAAAGTCAACAAATTATGCATAAAAGATTTGCTTAGGTCGGCATCTAAATATTAAAACGAACCATAACTTTGTTTTTTTCAATAGCAGTACATAATTCTGACAGCATAAATGAACTCTACACCCTTCAATTAGCCTACAAACAAATTTTTATGCAATTCGTACCATAAGTTTCCAAGGAATTATTTATTTTAAAACGAGCGTATTTTAAGGGCTGTATCCAAACTGAAGTTCGGCACTCCATTGTTGACCGAGAGAGCTCCCTTCTTGAGCAAGGCATCTTAAACCACACTCAAGCAGTCATTGAAAACTGTTAGATTACAGGATAGCAGAAGAAATTTCAAAATAATCTAAGTCACTTCTATCATAGACAGCCCCTTAAACCATCATTTTGCCGTTTTTTAAGCATAATTGTAAAACTAATTGGAAGAAAAATGTGAAATTTGGGATTTCCATTAAGCAGGACTTAATAAATATCATGAAAAAAATTCTAGGTTGCAATTCATAATTTTTTCGAATATTAATTTCATAAATCATAATTCATATCATAAAATTATAAAAATTCCAAATTCAACGTATTTATGTTTGGGTATATTAGTATTATTGCTACACAAAAAAATAGCCACTAGGAGCATAATTTCAGGAGATATAAATAAAAATATGAAAATGTAATTTAACATTAGAAGCACTAAATTTTGAATGTTTATAATTCAAAAACTTAAATGACTTGACCAAATTTCAAATGACTTGAAATTTGGTGTCTGGGCATAGTTTGAACGAAGATTTGAAATATCTCGTTAAAATTGAGTATTGCAGTTGAAAAAAATGAAGTTTGGATTCGTTTTAATATGTAGATGCCCTCTAAGCAAATTTTATATACATAACTTAAAAGTAGACTTTATTTCCAATCGTTCGGTACCAGTAACTTTCGTCTACGATAATTTGTTGAGGAGTTAGTAGGGGGTGTTTACTTTTTTTTTTCCACCACTGTACAATGAAGAGTGTTTAGATAAAGTGACGGAATGTGTTCTTTGAATACAGGGATTAAAGCATAATTTTGATAGTAATCCCAGTAAATTTTGATTTTTTTCTACTTTCCTTATTTTAAGTTTTCCGTTATAAGAGAATTCAGCAATAACCATAAAATCTTTAGCAAAACTTTCCTTGTTTTGTCCAGAGCTGCGGAGTCGCTGGGAAAAATGGCCGACCCCGACTCCGGAAATTTTAATGACTTCGATTCCGAATCCGGACTATCTAATATACTACTAGTATTGCTTTTTGGTTAAAACTATGAGGGAACGTAAGAAAAATAAAGCGAAAATTTCACTATTTCGGCATTAATTCTGTTCTTAAGGACTTCGAAAGAAAAAAGGACTAAAAATTATATTTTCCGCTTTATTAATTTTACAAAAGATTCCGTTAACTGATATTTTTTTATAACTATTACTATTTTTAGAAAACAAATGGAGTCCGACACGTCCTGGAATAATTAAGCCCGGTCAGAGTCTGCTGAAAAAATTAAACTCGGGCTCAGAAATAATCTAACTGTCCGATGCCGTTCTCTAAAGTTGGAATTTATGTTTCTGTATTGATGTTGTCAAACTAGCATCAGCTCATGCAGCACATTTGTATTTATTCTCACCCCAGTCCAGTCATATCCTCTGGAAATTGTTCCTATGTTATCGGCGTAGTTTGATTCTTCCAAATTTGTTATATTGGATCGGTCAGCCTGCTTATTTTTTATCACTCCGGTTTGTGCCATTAACAAAAATGGTCTTCCCAGATAGCATGAACATTAGCAGCAAGTTTGATTTTTTCTGATATTATCTTGCCGTGACAAATTTGAATTGAGAAATTCGCAGCAAATCTCCCGCTAGGTATGCCATCACCCACTTGCATGAGTAGTTTGTTGTGAAACTGATGGCAAGACTGTCTTTAATTCGTGAAAGTGACGAAAGCAAAAAATCCCTCTGTGGAGAGAATAGACAATCAGCAGATACGCAAAAATTGCAGAAATTTTAATCGGTTGGCACCGCTTTTTTTAAACGCTTTTCAAATACCAAAAAAGGCTCGAGTTGAAAAGTATAAATATTACCCAAACTTGTTTATGGTGGTAAAACGATGCATGCATCTTAAAGGTACGTATGCATCAATGGACCTGATCAGGTCTATGGATCCCTTCGAAGCGGTTAAACTTATAGTGTAACAGTTGTAAACATTTATTGCGTCATGGAAAGATTACTACTTTGCAGTAAGTTTGCAGTATTTTTGATTACTTGTTTGCCGTTAGTTTGCAATAAATTTGATACAGCACGAATTTAACTTGCACGACAAGTTAGCTGCAAGTTCAAAGTGTGGCGACTTCGGCGTTTGCTTTGTCTTGTTATGAACTTTCAGTCTTGTCATGCTAAGCTTGCTGCAACTTTGCAGGTTTTCAAAACAAGACTTCTGCAAATTTTCTGCAAACTAAAAATGCTATGTGGGTTTATTTTGCTGACCCGGTCCGTTTAAAAAATAGCCTTCATTTGGCGGGCCTTGGCTCCTTGTAGACTACCTCTCTACCTCGGTTTTCGCAAACGCAAAAAATCTGAAGTAAAAAAAGTATTCATATATACTAATTGTAAAATATCCACTAGAGTTTTCAATTAAAAATGGTTTCATCTACTGTGTAAACCGTGCATTATATTAGGCATCTTACACTTGGGTAGTCTGGTACAGTCCAAAAATAGCAATAATAATTCATTATATAGATTTAAAATTACTTAAATGTGGTTTAATTTCCCTTCAAACGGTCAAACAAATAAAGCTGGATTCGGAAGCGGAGCTGGCTTGTTTTTTAAGGACTCCGACTCTTTTGCTCCAAAATGTGCTTGCCTCGGACTCCGACTCCACCTCCGCAGAACTGGTTTTTCTCTGAACCAAACTTTTAGATCTTTTTTATCAGAGCCTCATCGATTCTAACTACATATTTACATTTTTCACACGCTAAATAATTATCATAGAACAATCTGCACATAGGCTTACGCTAAAAAACCTGTTTTCGTATTAGACGGTGAGCCTCAATTTTTTTTTCTTGATTGGATTTAAATCAGAATTTATAACTTTATTTACAGTTCCTATAGAGATACTGAAAAGATTTTGCGATGATTGTTTGGGGATTTGAATTTTCATTTAAAACTTGAGATGCGACTTTAAATATAACAAGTAAGAAAAATCATGCGTACAGCATAGATTATGAAACGCTTTCCAACACTCCCTGAAAGCTTTAACGAAACTTCGTTACTTAGGGAAATAAGGTAAATAAGATAACTAAGTAAACATTTAAAAATCTGATTTCAGTAGTTACCGCCCATAGCCAAATATGTATTCCAATTCTTTTGAACAGCCCTGCATTCGATCTGTATGTTGAATATTCTATATAATGGGAAAAATTAGTTTAGCAAGAAAATGCATAACAGGTTGAAATCCATCTTTCAGCAATTTATACTAATAGATGGAAACATACTTGAATACTTTTGTACAGCCCTGTAGTTTACCTAGTACCTTTATTACATGCCACTATTTAGCTAAAATTTAATTCAAACTAAAACACGCTTAAAACTACTGAAATTACATTTTCAGAAATTATCACCCATAGACGGCCATGTATCCAACTCTTTGCGTGACCCTGTATATCATTTTATCTATATTCTACAAATATTTCTTAGTACACTAAATTCAGTTCAGCGTAAAAATGCATAACTCCTTTAAAACCCACCTTTAAGCAATTTATGCTCATACTCAGTAACCTTTACGAATTCATTTCTGTAGCTCTGTATATGAACTATAGCATTTATACGCACTTTATAGTATGCATAAATATAGTGAACAAGTAGGTAAGTGTGATCACAGATCGCACAGAGGGTTTCGTTTAATATTCCTTTCAAAACCCTTTATCCGTTTGAAAAATCTGTTAGTTCCACATTTCGCAACCAGGGGCGCACTCTATTCTAAACAAACCTCTATCCGAACGAAACTCCGTTTTATATACTATCCGTAGATATATTAGTCGAGGGGATTGGGCCGATAGCACCCGAGATAAGTAGGCGCCCCTGGCGGTAAAAAGTGGAACTAAAATATGTAAAGCTATGGTGCATAATATGAAAGAATGGTCAAAGGGGTGTCTGCAAAAGTTGAAAAAGTGCTCCCGGGAGAAAAGGGTGGAGGTTAGAAAAATTGCTTAAAATACACAAGTTAGAGACCGGAGGGGTAAATAATATAAGTCTTTCAAGTCAACACTGAGCTTAAGGAGCGCCTACAGGAAGTAGTACTTCCCGCTAATTCTCCAACGATCTTGAAAAGCAACTAAAGATGGATTTCGAAGAATGGAGTGCTGGTGGAAGTGCATGTTGGTGACTGTTTTCCCATTGGTCAGAGCCTTGAAAATTTTATGATTTGCCGTGTGGTCTGAGGTATTCAGCTATACGTCTGCAAAAATTCATGTCACCAACTTAATTAGGGGCTCTCTTAGAAAGAATTGCTTAAAATACATATGTGGTAGCTCAAAGGGTTAAACGTAAGACTTTCTCAAGATTTTATGATTTGCGCCTGGTCTCAGGTGTTCTGCTATAAGTATGCAAAATTTCAAATCTCCAATTTAATAAGGGGCTCAGTTAGAAAGAATTGCTTAAAATACGCGTGTGGGAGCCCAAAGGGTTAAATGTACGATTTTTTCAAAATTTTACGATTTGTCGTATGATACGATGTGGTGTTCAGCTATAAGTATGCAAAATTTCACTCCTCCAACCTAAATACCCCTATTTAGGTAGATTCACTTAGAAAGAATTGTTTAACATACACATGTGGGAGCTCAAAGGGTTAAATGTACGGCCTTTTACAAAATTTTATGGTTTGTTATTTGATTCGAGGTGTTCAGCTATAAGTATACAAAATTTCCCGCCTCCAACCTAAATAGGGGCTCACTTAGAAAGAGCTGTTTAAAATACACATGTGGGAGCCCAAAGGGTTAAATGTACGATTTTTTCAAAATTTTACGATTTGTCGTATGATATGTGGTGTTCAGCTATAAGTATGCAAAATTTCACGCCTCCAACCTAAATAGGGTATCACTTAGAAAGAATTGTTTAACATACACATGTGGGAGCTCAAAGGGTTAAATGTACGGCCTTTTACAAAATTTTATGGTTTGTTATTTGATGCGAGGTGTTCAGCTATAAGTATACAAAATTTCACGCCTCCAACCTAAATAGGGGCTCACTTAGAAAGAATTGTTTAAAATACACATGTGGGAGCCCAAAGGGTTAAATGTACGGCATTTTTCAAAAATTTTGGTGTGTTATTTGATTCGAGGTGTTCAGCTATAAGTATACAAAATTTCCCGCCTCCAACCTAAATAGGGGCTCACTTAGATAGAGCTGTTTAAAATACACATGTGGGAGCCCAAAGGGTTAAATGTACGATTTTTTCAAAATTTTATGATTTGTCATTTGATGTGAGGTGTTCAGCTATAAGTATGCCAAATTTCACGTCCCCAACCTAATTAAGGACTCACTTAGAAAGAATTGTTTAAAATACACATGTGCGAGCCCAAAAGGTTAAATGTACGACTTTTTCAAAATTTTATGATTTGTCGTTTGATGTGAGGTATTCAGCTATAAGTATGTAAATTTTCACGCCTCCAACCTAATTAGGGGATCACTTAGAAAGAATTGTTTAGCATACACATGTGGGAGCCCAAAGGGTTAAATGTACGACCTTTTTCAAAATTTTATGATTTGTCGTATGATGTGTGGGTGTTAAGCTATAGGTATGCAAAATTTCAAGTCTCGAACATGTATAGTTTCTGAGAACGGGTTCTGTGACAGACGGACAGACAGAGGAGCGAGACGAATAGGGTTTCGTCATATGAACGAAACCCTAAAAAAGCGCATATCATAATTAAAAATGCATTTCGAGCAATCATTACTAATATACAGCAATTCGGATACAATATAGTATCTGAAATCTTTTCAAATACACCACAAACAATTTCCCCTATACCATTATGAACGGAATTCTTTTGTGTGGCCCTGTAAATGAACAATAACTATTCTTTGCACCGCATATTCAACAGAATGCATATTTTAGTAGACTTCATAAATGAATATCAATTTTACTATGTTTAAAAGAGTTTAACAGCATTAAAAATCGTTTCAAACGATTTTTTCCCATTGGCCGTAATTTAACGGAAAAAATTTGACTGTCCCTGTACATGAACTAAACATGCTACAAACTTCATTTGAAACAGGGAACGTGCTATGGTAGAGGTCACTAACATCCAAAAATTTCAGAACGATTCGAGCATATTTACGAGAGTTAGAGTGTAGACAGACGGCCAGACGGACAGAGAAACCGAAGTCATAAACACTTTTCAACTTTGTTGGAACGTGTTAAAAAGCGTTGAAAGCACCTTTATTCGATATGCATTTTTTATCTTTCCCCCTGTCAAATGTAATCGAGTTTGAAGTTCTTTATTTTCATTATTAATTATGTCACTTATTTTACGTTTAGAAATCTAAAAAAAAAAAAAAAAAAAAAAACATGTTTTTCAGAGCTTTTTTGATACTTAAACAAGAAAAATATTTCTCTTAAAAAAAAAAAAAAAAAAAAAAAAAAAAAAAAACGCACATAATCAAGTGAAACTTTTTCTTCTGAAATTAAGAAATTACAGCATCCTTAATTTATTTCTTAATTTAAATTAAATTATTTTTAATGAAATTTTGAACTTTATTTTGGAAAGTTCATTTTCATTTTCAAGATTTTTTGTGATAATTTGGATAGAAAAATAAAACTAATCTAAATATATTAATAACGACTTTAGATGGTGAAACGCTTAAGAAAAAAAACTCACATTAAATTTAATTCAAAATCACATTAAATTCTTTTGTCCAGAGTATTTTTTGTTAAATCTGGAAATCTCGAGCAACTTTTCAAAAAATTTTATTTTGATATAGTACTTTCTTCACAAAATAAATAAACCAAAAATAAGTGAAAACAAAACTGTTTTTATAATCTTGCACCTATTTTACCTAACGGTATCTCCTACCTTCGGGGCACTTTTTTTGAAAAATATGAAATTTTTATCAAATACGTGGGTTTTTAGTTAAAACAGGGATTTTTTAGCATCAAAATATTTCTAAAATATATACTTCATTTATAATTTTAAGTGTTAAAATCAATAAATAAACTGAGTAAGACTTTAACATCAAATTAAGTATATATTTTAGAAATATTTTGACAACTATAAAAAAAGGAGACATCTTTTAAGAATAGTACACGAGAAAACGAAGCTACAAATATTACTTTCCTGGGGAGATATTTAAAAAATACGAATGCATTACGCGTCCACAGGTTTAACTTTCTAGGAATAACTTTCTAACGAGAGGAATTTGATATCTCACTGATCAACAATCTTAAACGAATTTCTCACTTTACAAATATAAAAAAAGGGAGATTAAATTAGCTCCTGAAAATTAAAAAAGAACGCTTGCATAAAAAAAAAAAAAAAAAAAAAATATTATTAAGACTATCAGCCTTATACTTCTGGATCTGGAGACCCAAATTGTTTAAGAAATAATTATTCAAATTGTAATGGTTTATATTTTACGCAACTATACATGCAGTATTTTTTATTTTAGTTTCAGAATAGTATTGCAACTTAAGAAGAAGAGTAATGAGCTGAAATTAGACATTTTAAATCATTTTTACTATATCTACTTCCTGAAAATCTCCAAATTATGTTGCCTGTTGACATCTTTCCTACAAAGAGAGACTATTCTGATATGTGTACGTTTGGATCAAATAACGATGGAACTATTAAAAGTTTTACCCCAAAAAGAGAAGGAATAACCAGAAAAAAACCTTGTCTCTCGTTCATGATAGAAGATATTTTGAGTGACTCTCGAAACAAAAACGAAAATACACATGATATCGAAGAATCACCATCTTCACCGTGTAACAAGTGCCCTCCAACGGATGATTTAGAGTTACCAGCAAAGACACATTCTGAACAACATTTCTATTTGAGCCAAGGTCCTAGTCGACTGTTTCCCTCTACGACATCAGCTTTCTTGCCTGCACATTCTCCATCATTAGTACATGCAAGATATGGTTATTATTCACCAGCAATCGCATCCTCACCACCATTTTCAAGTTCAAGCCGTTCCCCAAATGTCTTTACGTTCCATCCAAGTGATTTCAATGAACATGTTTCTGCTGCGTATTACAGGCAAGACAGTTGTGTCCGACCCTCTTGGTGCAGTCCATCAGCTATTTTAGACTTGACCAACTATGGACAAAAATTAGGCAGCACAAGGATTCTACCATCATCAGTCATAGCTCTGCCGAATACAAGTGTCGGTTAGTATATTTTAATATTTATATTTATGCATTATAAGATATTCAATACACTCTCAGAAATACTTTCTTCAATTCACGGAAATATTCCTGGAAGCACTGCTACCGGAAAATATCCGAGAATTGAAGAATTTCCGTTCCTTTTTTTTCCTTTCCGTTCTAGGACAGAAAATTTCCGTAATCTGAGAAAAGGAGCTTAAAAAAATACTTCGCTCGTTCTTCCGTGTATGGCTTTCCTTGGCTTTGAGCCTGGGACCGCGCGTTTCGAATCGAGCATCTTAACCACTAGGCTAGCGAGCACTTGGTAAAGGAAGAGTTTAAAATGAAGCTATGTTTTTTTTTTTTTTTTTTTTTTTTCAAATGGGGGATTGGTAAGGTTTGTTAAATTTCTTGTTCAGAAAGCTCGGAAATTTAAACTTAATTGCAGGGACATTTTGTCGTTATGAAATAATGGTTAGTGTTTTAATACTTATAGAATATTAGAGGATAAAAATTATTACATATTAGACATGTTTTTAATAGGACATAATTTGACGGTTCGATGTAAAATATGAATGTTATATTTTTAATTAAATTCGAGAAGAAATGTTTGCTTTTTTGAATAAAATCGATTTTTTTTAAGTTGATTGAACTACTATATATTTTTTAATATGTTCGTTTAGAATATATTTTACATGCGTATAAGCTTAAACGAATGAGAAAATTGCTACTTTATTAAATTCGAAAGCATTATTTCTGTTTGTTTGTTTTTAAATAAATTAGAAATTTTAATTTATTGAATTTTCGGTTTTTCCTTTTAAAAATAAATTCGAACTTTGGTATTAATGCAGCCAATACGCATGCGTGCAAAGAATAAACGGGATTTCCCCCTCTTTTCAGACTTTCGTGAAGAATTTACGGAAAAAGCATGTTTTCTAGGACTACGTAAATTATTAGTTTAAAAATGACAAATAATTTAATGTATAAAGACGAATTTTTCTGACAGTGTTTCAAAGACCTTATCCAGTTTATTTTGGGCCCTAGACACAGCACCGCCCCCCCCCACACACACACACACACACCTAGAGCAATCCCTCTATACCTGCTCCAACTCTTATATGCAAAAATGAAATTATCTTGATTCTTCACGCAATTATTTTTATGCCTGTTAAACGCAAATTCATAAACGATGAAATTTTTTAGGCTCTAAGTTTTCAGTCTCTAAACCGAAGCCCTAGTTACACTGCACTGTTAAAAATTTTGTGCTCGGATGAACCAACTTTTGGTACTGCAGTAGTTGCAACCATAAGAAGGTAGAGTCTGGTTCCAACATTTAGAGCTATGGTTCAACCGGAACTCCAAATGTTGGAATGAGATTTCACCATCACCTTGTTGCAGCTACTGCAGTTACCAAAAGTTGGCTCGTCCGAACACAAAATTTTGAAGAGTGCAGATTAATATCCGCATCATAGGATTTTAGACTGACGAAGAAAGTCTCCATAAGCGCATACTCAGAAAAATTAAAAAACAAATACAGAACGTTCTTAAAATGAGGATATACACATGTTTATAAAAAAAAAAAATTCCGGCGGAACCTCGATAGATTGTCCGTAAAAAAACAATAAAAATTTCGTTTTCTTGATGATTTATCGCTGGTTCGCGACACAATGAAATTTTAAAGAAAATACACTTTTATGTTAAATGCTCTTTAAGGAAAAAAAATTACTGCTCTTCATACTGAACTAGTTTAATTAAGTTTAATTTAAATAAATACTTTTTATAACTTCAGGGTTCCTAAATGGTCCGCCAACTGAATACCAATAAATTTTAACAGAAAATTTTATGGTAGGTTTGCGCTAGAATTAACTTTCAAAGGTGATTCCGGGGCGGTTTATAAGAAAAATCTAAACAGAAAAATTTTCTAAAATAATATTGGTATTCAGTTGGAGGACCATTTGGGAGCTCTGTAACTGCGGTTTTGTCGTACACATTTATATGTCTATATAATGAAATTTAACGATCGGTTAAGGACGGTTTAAAACAAATTTTGAATTGATTAAAATTACTTCAAACTCAAAATTGAGGTGCGATTCTGAACACAGTCAATATGACTTCGATATTTTTAGTGTCGGAGAGAACAAGAGAAAGGCATTGTTGTCATAGAAACAACGACTTATTCAATGTCGAAGTGTCTAACGAGAGCGTCCTTAATCGGCAGTTACTTTTAAAATACACCTAAACTTTTCCAGCCGTATTTAACCGTGTAAAATTAAATAAGTTTAGCAACACGCAACTTCTTTATATTATAAAAGCTTATAGAAAAAATAATAAACTATTTGATTGTTTAAATTGATTAAGTACCGCCCATTCGAATAAACATTTAGCCAGCAATTTTCATCTGCATTAAAATAGTTTGCGTTTGGCAAGGAAAACTGTTGCTTGCAAATCGCGTGGCGCGTTCGTCTTTTGGCGCAAAATATTCGAAAGTGTTTTATTTTTTTACAGACTTTCTACTGTAATTTCGTCGCTAAATTTGACAGATTCTTTATTGCATACATTAGTTTCATTAGCATTTTTTTCAAAATATTCTGAGTAACTGAAGTCCCACACTTTGAAGTAATAAAATTAGTTGAGAAACAAGTGGATAAGTGTGATTACAGACCGCACAGAGGATTTCGTTTAATATTCCTTTCAAAACACTTTATCCTTTTGCAAAATCTGTTAGTTCCACATTTTGCAACCAGCGAGCGCACTTTATTCTAAACAAACCTCAATTTGAACGAAACTCCGTTTTACAACCTATCCGTAGGTATATTATCCGATCAGGCCCATAGTACCTGAGATAGGTAGGGGACCCCTGGTGGTAAAAAGTGGAATATGTAAGGTTCTGGTGCATAACATGAAAGAGGGGTCAAAGGGCTGTGCAATGATATATCACATGTGACGTCAGGGGTGTCGGCAAAAGTCAGAAAAGTGCCCCACGGGTGAAAAGAGGGGTGGGAGGTTAGATAAATTGCTTAAAATATACAAGTTAGAGCCCGGAGGGGTAAATAATGTAAGAATTTCTGAAAATTTTATGATTTTTCGTGTGATCGCAAGTGTTCTGCTATAAGTATGCAAAATTTTAAGTCTCCAACCTAATTAGGGGTTGAGTTAGAAAAAATTCTTAAAATATACAAGTTAGAGACCGGACGGGTAAATGTAAGACTTTTTGAAATTTTTATGATTTGTCGTATGATCGCAAGTGTTCAGCTTGCAAAACTTCAAGTCTCCAACTTAATTAGGGGCTGAGTTAGAAAAACTGCTTAAAATACACAAGTTAGAGACCGGAAAGGTAAATATAAGACTTTTAGAAATTTGCAGGATTTGTTGTGTGATCGCAAGTGTTCAGCTATAAGTATGCAAAATTTCAAGTCTGCAACTTAATTAGGGGCTCAGTTAGAAAAACAAGCTTAAAATACACAAGTTAGAGCCCAGAAGGGTAAATATAAGACTTTGTCAAAATTTTATGATTTGCAGTTTTATGTGAGGCGTTCAGCTATAAGTATGCAAAATTTCAAGTCTCCAACATATATAGTTTCTGAGAACGGGCTCTGTGACAGACGGACAGACAGACAGAGGAGTGAGACGAATAGGGTTTCGTTAGATGAACGAAACCCTAAAAAGACTTGCTAAACTTGTAAATAATTTGATAAAAATAAAAGCTTGTCTCCCAATGACTAATGCCAGTTTTAAAGTTTATGTCGATCATACAGTACACTATGATAATAATGAAATATATATTATGTATCATTTTAACCTTACACTTTTTAGGTGCGTTCGTAATTATATAAATACGTAGCACCTATAGTCGTCGTTCGGTCCGTCTGTCCGTCCATCCGCATATAACAGAGCAAAAACTACCCAACCGAATGGTATGAAATTTTAAATATATAACTGTTGCAAAATTTTGTCGAGTCATTTCAAGCTTTATGAAAATCGGATGTATAGTTTAATTACAGGGACAGTCAAAAGTTACATTACTGCCAATGGGAAAAAAAATATTTCAAGTGCATTTTAATGATGTTACAGCCTTTGAAACAGAATGAAATTGATATGCACTTTTGAAGTGCACTAAAATATGCATTCAGTAACCATATGCGGTGCAAAAAATATGTATAAAACTAGTTATAGTACGAACGCACCTCATTTGCCACGTTTGACGTTTAAATTTCAACTTTTTTATTTTTGGATAGTTAGCAATGGATTTTTTTTATTACAAATTTAACTTTAGTTTTAAAGTTGTACAAGATACCAAAATCGCTAAAATGTCACAATTTAAATTTTTTTAGCTTAAAAGAAATATGAAGATTGTAGGATAAAAAATATGAAAACGGCATACAAATACAATGATTAGACCAAAACATATAACCTTTTTAACACTTGCCAACAAAGTTGAAAAGCGTTTATGAACTCGGTTTGTCTGTCTGTCCGCCCAGGCTCTAACTCGCGTAAATGTAGTTCGATTGCCATGAAATTGATAGATGTTATTGGGTATCATTATGGCATGTTCGGTATAGAAGATGAAGTGTATAACATTTACGGTTCATTTACAGAGGCACTCAAAAGAATTCCGTTACATTACAGTCTATTGGAGAAAATCGTTTGAGGTGCATTTTAATGATATTACGCTATTTTAAACATACTGAAATTTATCTATATCATTGAGATGAACTACACGGCACTTAATGTAGAATAGGGTGTGAATAGAATCTATCGTTCATTTTCAGGGATACACCAAAGAGTTAGAACTCTGATTTTCTAGTCAGAATGGAAAAAAAAATGGCCATTTTTTTTCAAAAAAAAACTATGGCCATTTTTTTTTTCCATTCTGACTAGAAAATCAGAGTTCTAACTTTTTACGACTGCTCTTTCATCTTCACCTAACGCTTCATTTATAATGGCTGTTTCATATTAATAGAAGTCCACCAGTCCATCAGAAGGAAATAACTCGGTTAAGCGGGACTCGGTTAAGCGGGACTCGGATAATCGGGACTCTACTGCAAAACACATTTCAATTTTATGACTTTAAGCACACGCTTTTATTTTATGTAAAATGGCGTCATTTGCATTAATATAGATACTTAAAATTAAATATAGTTTTTAATAGCTCCATGTTTTATCATAAATCCTTCATTTATAATTTTCTCAAAATAGCACGTATTTTAATTAATTTTTTTTCGAATTTTTATGAGAAAAGGGCAACAAAAAGATATAATTGCTATTTTTCAACAATTTTTTCTTTACTTTCTACAGAAATGGAGAACTTGAGTTGCCAAAATGAAACAAATGTCGCTAAAAACTACAAAAAAATTAATATTTCAAAAACAAATGGAGATGCAGTTTTCAAACAAATTGCATTAAAAAGTACTTTTTTTCCCCAATACGACGGTATAAACATTGAAAATGTGCGATGCTTAGAAGTTTTAAAAAATGCTGTAGAGTGATTAATCGCACAATGAAACATCGGCTTTTGTTTTACGGCTAGCGTACACAAGGTAACGTTATTTATTAGAGACAAAATAAGCTTGGAGAAAGAAATAGCATTCCGAGGGCTAAAAAAAACTGATATTTGTTTCGACTGTTGATTGTAATAGCAGAAATTGTGTTTTCAAATGCGTTATGGAGTTTTTCAAATTGCTTATTTAGACATCATATTTCACCTTAATGAACTGTTAAGTTTTGTTACAGTATTTTAAATGTGTTGGAAAGTGTTTCATAATATACGCTGGATGCATATTTTTCGTTCTTCTTTATGTTATAATATCTGTTTTTGTCTAAGAAGTTCTCAAAACTTTAAATACATCTATCTCAGAATGTATTTTTTCAAGATTCGTCCTATTTAATTAGGATGTCTGAATGTTTAGGAAAGATAAAACTACGAGACTTCGTACAAATCATTCCAGCTATAAATTAATTAAATTGCCTTGGAGTTTTGTTTTCAGAGAAGATTTCGAAAATACGGCTTTCGCAAATACTGTAAAATGTACTCATGAGAAATGATTTATTATTGTTATTTTTAAATTATAAAAATTTGAAATAAATATTTTTATAAGTTTCTGGGCAAATTAATATTTACTAGCTTATGTGGTAACAGATGTGTTGCATTTGCATTGCATGAGATATTTCGATTTCTTGAAGGGGAAAAGAAATCTGAATATTATCGCACATTTAGAGGGGAAAAAAGGCCCATTAATTTTGTTAAATACTAAATTTCAAGTAAGAAATCCTATTTACAATGTAGGTTAAATAAAAAATGTGAAAATTACATTTTTCGGATTACGTAATTTTTTATATAAAACGTCCTTTTTTCAAAAGTATATTATTTGTTCAGGATTGGTTTCTAATTTCGGAGCTGGTGAAATCACAATCACGTCCTTTTGACGAATATATATAAAAAAAAGTCTTTCCGGCCAGTGCCGGGAGGAAGAGGTAGCTTTCATATTCCTTAATTTAAAAAAGCCAACTTATATCATTCAAACACATGAAGCTCAATTTAGTGGAAACCGAATATAGGAGATTCAATATTAATTTTTATCAATACTAAATCATTATGAATGAGAATTTCGCGAAATTAGTCAGCTTTATCCAAGCTGCTTTTATTTAAAGTAACTTATATTTGGCTGCCAAATTCGGCGATTTCTTAAAGTGCCTGCCACTTTAAGACAACATGGTGGATGAGGCTAACCAGTGAACTTGGTCGGGATCTTAGTAATTGCTGTGCACATGCTCACTCACATCGGAATCGGTTGATATATACGAGTGCTGTCGCATGCAAAAAATCAGATTTTTCAAAATGTCACCCACAATAGAAATTGAAACTGCTATATCTGAGCCATTTTTTAAGGTAAAGACAAACAAAAAATTCTCCCGAATCCTTATATCAAGGTCAAATACTTAAGAAAGAAACCTTTTTCAATTTCTAATTTTTTTGCACCTCACTTTAAATAAATATATATTTTTTTATTTAATGGCCGCCATTTTGAAACAAGATGGCTGATGAATCTGGCCAGCGAACTTGGTCGAGGTATTGATGTATACTATCCACATGCCTTCTTACATCGAAATAGGCGAATACGTGTGTTATCGTGTGACAAATACAAGATCGTTTCAAAATGTTGGCCATGCTAGAAATTCAAAGTGCTATAATTCAAACATTTTTTAAGATATAAACAAAAGAACAAATTTTCAGAAACAAAAACTGCTCTGGAATCTTTGTATTAAGGTCAAACACATACGAAAAAAATCTTTTTCATTTTCCAATTTTTTGGTATCTCATTTTAATTTTTTAATTTTTTTTAAATGGCCGCCATTTTGAAACAAGATGGCGGATGAAGCTGGCCAACGAACTCGGTCGAGATATTTGTATGTACTATGTACACACCAAGGTACATCCAAATCGGTTCATAAATACGCCTGTTATTACGTGACAAAAATCAGGACGTTTCAAAATGTCAGCCACGCTAGAAATTCAAAATGCTATAACTCAGCCATTTCTTAAGATATAGACGAAACAAAAACTGCTCCCGAATCTTTTTATCAAGGTCAAACACATAAGAAGAAAATATTTTTTCAATTTTCAATTTTTTGGTACCACATTTCAAATTTAAATTTTTCTTAAAAATTTACATGGCCGTCATTTTTAAACAAGATGGCGGATGAAGCTGGTAAACGAACCCGGTTGAGACATTGGTATGTACTATGTATAAACGAAGTTACATCCAAATCGGTTCATAAATACGCCTTTTATCACGTGACAAAATTCAGGACGTTTCAAAATGTCAGCCACGCTAGAAATTCAAAATGCTGCAACTCAGCCATTTTTTAAGATATAGACGAAACAAAAACTCCTCCGAAATCTTTATATAAAGGTCAAATGCATAAGAAAAAAATATTTTTCCATTTTCAAATTTTTTGTACCACATTTCAAATTTTAATTTTTTTTTTTAAATTTTAAATGGCCGCCATTTTGTTTCAAAATGGCGGATGAAGCTGGCCAACGAACTCGGTCGAGACATTGGTATGTACTATGTACGCACCGAATTACATCGAAATCGGTTCATAAATACGTCTTTTATCGCGTGACAAAATTCAGGACGTTTCAAAATGCCAGCCTCGCTAGAAATTCAAAATGCTATAACTCAGCCATTTTTTAAGATATAGATGAAACAAAAACTGCTCCAGAATCTTTGTATAAAGGTCAAATACATAAGAAAAAAATATTTTTCCATTTTTAATTTTTTGGTACCACATTTCAAATTTAAATTTTTTTTTAAACTTTTAAATGGCCGCCATTTTGAAACAAAACGGCGGATGAAGCTGGCCAACGAACTCGGTCGAGACATTGGTATGTACTATGTACACACCGAATTACATCGAAATCGGTTCATATATATATATATATATATATGGCCCTATAAAAGAATAATAACTATTCTTTGTACCTCGTATTCTACAGAATGCATGTTTTCGTGCACTTCATAAATGCAAATCAATTATGTTATGTTTGGATGCGTGTAACATCATTAAAAATTATTTGAAACGATTTTTTTCCCATTAGCCGTAATGAAACGGAAAACTTTTGACTGTCCCTGTAAATAAACTAAACGTGCTACAAACTTCATTCGACATCTAAAAATTTCAGGGCAATCCGAGTATATTTACGAGAGTTAGAGCACGGACTGACGGCCAGACAAACCGAAGTCATAAATATTTTTCAACTTTGTATTAAAAATGAAGTAATTTAGTTGCCATCTTAAGGGAAACTTCTTTAAAAGTTACAAAAATCGTATTCCCTGGTTTGCGCATGGGGTTTACGCATCCATGCGGATGACTGGTATCAATTTTATCTCCTTGTTTCAATAATCTAGGAAGATGAGTTTTGAAATACAAACATACAGTCAGATTTTAATATAATAGATTCTTTTCTTATACTCAGAGATGAAAACTATATACAAAAAGTTTCATTCTTTTAGAAAACGCTAAACTCTGTGGCTATTGCAGTTCATTAGAATCATGGCCCACATGGCAGTGGACATGTGCTTTTTCGACCATGAGCCCTGGAGTGCTATATAGCTTAACTAATTTGTTACAAAAATTTAACATTAAATTTAGAACTAATTGAATAAAATAACTTAATATTTGTCCCTTCTCGGGCTTAAACAATGTAGGAAATAACTTTTGTTTTTTTTTAATTTGTTCTTCAAATTGTGTTTTTGTTTAATATGTCAAGTTTTTTAATAACTAATGCACCCAGACGAACGTATTTCAAAATTAATAGAGAGTATCATCATCAGGCTTTGATGTATGCGGTATTGCATCACAATGTGGATGCAGTTTACCAATGTGTAATTCAAAATGTTTCATCACTGTAGTAATGCAGGTTGCGGGAGTTTGGACAAAAACTTCTAATCTGAACGTAAAAAATCTATAATCAAAACATAAAAAAATTAACTTCACTTAAATTTAGATACCCTATTTCCCACTCAGGAACGCTATGAATGTAAATGTAAATTGTGTTGAATCCTTACTGCTAATATTTAGCAATATTATAGCTGTGTTACAGTAAAAAATAAAAAATAAAAGTTTTACTTAAATTTTTAAACCTTATTCTCTCCCTAGGGGTAATGTAAACACATCAGAAATTTATTACCTAAGTTTAACTTGGTGTATAAATCGTTCTCATCTCGGAAAAAAAATACATTTTAAAATTTAAGTTATGTAATTCTCCACTAAGTTCGCTACCTGCGTAAAAATAGCTATCCACTAAAAACTTTTTACTAAAATATAAACTTGACCAATACAAAGCAAAAACTTATTCTGAAAATATCCTTTTTATTTCCACTATGACGCCATATTCACCTTTTTAATTTTTGAAAAAAAAAAAAAAAAAAAAAAAAACTAGCTCAATTTAATATTTCACGTAAAAATCTTTCAACTAAAAATAAATAAATTATTATTACGACTCTTGAAATTTTTGCAACAATGAAGTAAAAATGTTACATTTTCTATGAAAAATGTCCATTGATTTTCAATGAAAAAATCGAAAATTGGAATTATTAAGAGTAATATTTGAATAGTGTAAAAAAAAAAAAAAAAAAAAAAAAAAAAAAAAAAATGGCCAATGTTTCTCTCTGGGTTATAATTCCCCCATATGCAAAGGCATTTTACCATTCGTTTTGACCCTGACCTCAGGCAAACGTTTTTACACTTTAAATTTATAATATTATTAGAAATAGTAAAGAATAAAAAATGAGTGGCATCAGGGATAAAAAGGTGGGAAGAAAAAATGAAAAAGTTATGATCTCCATAGGCTTTTCTATGTTAAATTAACATTGAGAAGTAACACTGGAAGTAAATAAGTATTGCGCTGCCGCGCAATACTTAAATTACTACAGCGTAAAAAGATCTCTATTGATTCTCGGATAATGAATGGCAAATAAAATCTTGATGAATAAATTATTCTACTATTTTAAAAATTAATCTGAAAAGGTTTTTTGTTATATAGTCTGACTAAAGCTGTAGTTTTCATGTCTACTACATGTTCTTTGATCCTAGTTTTAAGATTTCTGTTTATCATTCCCATATAAAATTGCACTGTTTCATCTTCTTTGGTGAAAGATTGATTTGGTTCTGTTGGGTCTATTTTCCTACATACCATGTTTTTTTAATTTTACGGAAGGTTTTGCAATAAGGGAGATATTGTATTTATTGAGTTTATATTTCAATCTCTCGAAGAAACCTCTCGAAGCTGGTAGACGGGAAGTGCTGGGTTCGATCCCAATCGCGCCCGTCGGCCTAATCGTTCGGAGTTTTCGTGGTTTTCTTCGAACCTTGGTTCTCCAAGCGTTAATACGGGTTAGGCTCCCTTAGAAAGACCTCCACGGAAGGCACCCCCCCCCCCCTTAGGGCCTATATCCCACGTGATGATAATTGGCCGACATAAATACAACCAACCAACCAACCTCTCGAAGAAACCAGGAAAATATTGTAAAGAGGATAATTTGGAATTAATGTACATTGAAATTACCTTTCTTCTTATTCTTCATGCTTGTAATTAATTTATTTATTGTGCTTTTTTATAGCCATTGTTTCTTGCGATACCATATATTTTATTTATTTCGTTGTTTAACTGCTCCGGTGTACAGGCTGTGAAAGCTCTTTTAATAGAATTCCTAAATGCTGAAACATTGTAGGAAAACGGTGCTTGAGCATTATGAGGTATAGTGGATTGATTGGGTATGGGTTTTCTGTAAACAGTACGTTCTATTCCTTGGTTTGTTTTGATTAATAATACATCTATATAAGGTAGTGTACCATTCTGTTCCATTTCCACCGTAAATTTAATTTTAGAGTCAAAGTTATTAATCTGCGTAAAGAAGCTATTGATTAAGGTATCTGTATGTTGCCATATGATAAAAATAAAAATATCATCTACATATCTGGTCCATGTATGCGAGGTATAATTCAATTTATTATATATATCTCTTTCTAGAGGTCGTAGTATAAATTCGGCTAAAAGTTATGATATAGGAGAACCCATTGGAGCCCCATTATTTTGTCTATAGATTTTATTGTCAAAGGTGAAGTAATTATTATTTGCTATAAGATTAAGAGCACTTTTTAATGTAGTTTTCATATTTTCGTTTATATTCATCGTTCGGTCAATGCAGCTATTTATTCTTATAACAACTTTTTGGGTGTCAATAGATGGGTATAAAGAGATACATCATGATTGGCTATTAAATAATTCTGACGTAAATTGATGTTATTCAAATATTGAATGAACTCATCTGTTGAACTAACTGTATGATCAGAACTGGGTAAGATAATTTTCAATAAAACCTCAAAAGCTTTTTCTATGTAATATGTGGGGCTTGAGCATTTAGTTACTACTAGCAGAACTACCCGGCTTCGCCCGTGTCAATTATAAGAAGCCTTCCAGGTAAAATAAATTAAAACGAAATAATACGGTAATCACAATAACTGAAATTTGTGCATTCCCATCCACAAATCCTTATAAAGACAATCAAAAAACATGGCGTTATTGTCCTGCAACCATAGTAAAATCCCTGAGCTTTAATAGCAGAATGCACGTTTTCTTTGGCAGGTGTAAGAGAAAAATATGTGATTTTCCTGACAATAAGAAAAAAAAAATTCCTCCAAATCGCACAGCACTTAGTGAAATTCTCGTTTGTATGGTATTATCTACATTATAAAGTAAAAACACTATGTCAGTGCCCATAAATTGTACTCCATAAATTGTAACCCATAAAATGTGCCTTTACTGCAATTTTTCTAACTTTTAAACATCACACAATTTCATTTTTTACAATGTCGAATAGAAAAAAGTTCTCTCAAATGAAATTTGTTTGAAAAATGTTATTCAGTTTTCTGATTTTAATAGACTTTAAAGTAATTTTTAAGCATGGATATTTTTAAAGTTGAGTGCAATCCGATCACGAAAGATGAACCTGTTTACACTTAATGCAATAATATAAAGAAAAGATATGTCTATGAGTAACGCTGGTATCATATTATCGGTGGCAACAACCTAATACAACAAATTTCCCTTTTACTGCAGTTTAACGTCTAAACATTGTACATTCGATTGTTCCAACGTATTATAGAAAACAAAAGTACTTCCAGTAATATTTGTTTGTAATGTTTATCTCAATTTACGAATTTTTTATGGGTTTTAAAATAATTTTTAAGCATGCATATTTTTTTTAAATATGCTTGCAACCCAAATACAAAAGATTAACTCAATTGTTCAAAAACATTGTAAATAATTCAGAATTTGTTTGCTTTCGCATAATTATTCAATAACTAAATTGGCAAACGAAATTAAAACGCCAAAAATAAAATAAAATAAAACACGAATTTAACAGATATCAAATCAAACTACTCAAAATAACCTGATAAGCATATAAAATTCAAATGGGAATTTCGTTCCGGGTGCATATAACTTGAATTCTTCAGATCGGATTTCCATGCGACTTGCACTATTAGTTTTTTAGGGAAGATTTTAGTGCGTAACATATTGTTTTCCATTGCTTAGTCATAGAACTATAGGGGGAAGTTATATAATAATATGAACCCAATTATGAAGGATTAGTCTTATTAGCTGAATGAAAAATGCAGAACTATTTTTATCTCTAAGTATATTGACGGGTTTATTTTCAGTAATGGGGCTGTGCGCTAGGGTATTCTTATTTTATTGAGTGTGCCTAACACCTATTATGGCGTGTACCTTTGTTTAAAACAATATAGAATGACTTATGTTTTAAGCGACTATCTGGCATGCAACTTGATTACAAAATGCTAACCTGCAATAATGCTTAAGGTGCTTCTCCAGTTCCCTGCTCAACAACGCGAAACTTTCTGACACATTTTCTGAATCATTAAACGTAAAGGCTTAAAATTTGTAGGCCTGACTATTAAAGCGACTTGGAATTGAAATGAATTTTTCCTTTTTTCATAAATAAATTACTTATCGAGTTATGAGCAATTTTGTTTGCGTGACGGCCGGTTTTTATCCTTTATTGCACTGTTGTGTCCGAAATTCAGTTCAAAACACCAACAGAAAGATCTTATACCTTTACCATCATATGGAAACTATCTTTCGATTACATAGTTTCTAAATAAGAACTCCTGTCAATTTCATGTGTTTCCGAACAAAAATTAATTAAAAAATATGTCAGAAAATAGCTCATTTGGATTTGAGAACAGCCTTAACTTTATGAACAGCTTTAATTTGACGTTTGTGAAAAAACTCACATTTTTAGTTTTAATTTTGGAACTCGCGAAATTTAAATTCAGAAAAAAGATGTTCTTTTGACACATTGTAGTAATTTTTTTAACTTTTAAAATTGAAATAATGTTTTCTTTGGCGCGCGTAACAGAAGTATACAATATCTTCACAATACGGGGGAAAATGCAAAAAAATACTTCGAAATGAGGTAGTAGTTACTAAAATTTTATTTGGAAAATTTGAAATTTTATTGAAATTAAATCTACAATGATTAGATAAAATGATGTCATTTTCCATAAATTTTAAATCGTGGCATCTGTCAAGAATTTTTTTGAAAATGTAAATAACCGCTCTCTTTTTGATATAAATCACAGAAAATGTTAGCACTGAATCTAAACCAATACAACACTTAGCGATAACGTATAGCTATAAGATATGGCTGTAGTATACAATCGAAGTAGTAAGCAAAATACAGGAGCCATATGTTTACAATGAGTTTGATTACGCGTTGAAAAGATTTGATAGAATGTGACGTCATATCTAGCCTTTTTTTTCTTTTTCTTAAATTGTTTTCATGAAATTTGACTGTTTGTATTAAAATGGATGTTTTAATTAAAAAAAAAAAAAAAAAAAAAAAAACCATTCAAATTGAGGTGCTGCGCTATTTCCCCGCTCTTATAGTTAAAGTTTTTATTTTATATACAAAAAAATGTAAATTTTCTGTTTAGAATGACATCAAAATTAAGCACGCAAAAATATAGCAAGAAAATCTGAATTTTTATTGGCAAATAGAAACAAAATACACGCGTTATCGTTATTTTTTTTCACATTATTTTGTCATTTTTTAGGGTTTGGCAACAGGAAAGAAACGTTTCAATTAAAGAAGATTTAAAAAGAGATATTTCTATAATGTTAAATTATGGAAGTGGTAGAAAAAAGGGATAAATAGTGGTCTCGTGATTTTTTAAAGTAGAGAGTGATCTTTTCCACGTTCTAAAACGTATGTACATCGAGTTTCGTGCAAATCGGTCTAAAATTGAAGATTTGTATAAAGGACATACACACAGAGAACGGCTTTTATATATATATATAGGCTAGCAGATGTACCCGGCTTCGCTCGTGTCAATAATAAGAGTCCTCCCGAGTAAAATATATTAAAATGAAATAATACGGCAATGACAATAACTGAGATTGGTGCATTCCCGTCTACGAATCGTTAAAAAGACCGATAAGAAATATAAGTAAAATAGTCTTAATTGCGTCTACTATTAACTATACCATAATAATATATATTCCAAACAAATGTCATAACATATATTAAAGTACAATTATTTGCTTAAAAAGCGTCATTTCAATAATAATAAAAAAACATTAAAAATATTAAAAATTTACATGTTTTGACTCTTTCATTGAGTCATCTTCAGAATATACAAAAAAAAAAAAAAAAAAAAAAAAAAAAAACCCACAAACACAATGCCAATTGTGACATTATACTGATGATGGCAATGACCTAACCCATAAATTTTGCTATACTGAAAATTTTTTAACTTATGATCTTCATACAATTTCGTTTTTCACACTGTCGAATAGAAAAAGTTTCTGTCAAATGAAATTTATTTGAAAATTTTATCTCAATTTTTTCATGTGAATGGATTTTAAAGTAATTTTCAATCATGGATATTTTTTGATTTGCATACAGCCAGGGATAAGATTTCCGCGTTTCTTCACACCAGTATTTTGTTAGAGAAAATGATATTTCATTTAATCGGAACACTCTCTTGATTTAAGAAAACAACATTTTCTTTAAGAATATACCGGTGTGCAAAAACGTGGAAATCTCATCCCTACATGCAGCCCGATTACGAAAGATATACCTGTTTGCTCTTAATGCAATATTATAAAGTAAAGACATTGATGAACAATGAGTAACTCTAGCATCATATTGTTGGTGGCAACAACATAACCCAACCATAAATTTAACTTTTACTGCAATTTGACCTTTAAACATCGCACATTTGATTATTCCAAAGTTTAATAGAATACAAGAAGTACTTTCAGTAATATTTGTTTGAAAAGCTTATCTCAATTTACGGATTATTTATCCATTTTAAATTAATTTTCAATCACGGAGATATTTTTAAATATACCTGTAACCCAATTAAAAAAGATATATCCGTTTGCTATTAATGCAATATTATAAAGAAAAGACCTATCTATGAGTAATGCCTAGCACCATATTGTTGGTAGCAACAACCTAACAGTACCATAAATTACGCTTTTACTGCAATTTGATCTCTAAACATCATGCATCCCATTATTTCAACGTCTAACAGAAAAGTCTGTCAGTCATGAAATTTTGTTTAAAAAAGAAAAAAAGCTTACCTTAAAAAATAGTAGCTATAATTTCTATTTAATATAAATCGTAGAAAAATCGTATTTTATATAACCGTATTCGATACAAATCGTAGAATGTTATCACTGCATTTCAGGTATTAAAACATTTATCTAAATGATATAATTAAAGATTACAAAGAAATAGGGAATAAATTATAGCATCTAGTTTTTAGAACCAGTTTGAAATTATATTGACGAAATTGACGTCATATCTAGCAAATGATTTTATTTTTACTATTATCTTTTTCCTTAATTGATTTCTTGATATTGAAACGACTTAATTAAAATAGATTTTTTTAACATTCAACTAAAGTACTACTAAGGTCATATTAAAACATGCTTAGTTAAAGTTTTTACATAAATATATGAGAAATGTGCATTTTCTTATTTGAATGACGTCAATTTCAAAAACAGCAAAAACATAGTGAGACAATCCGAATTTTTATTGACTTATAAAACAAAGTATTCGAGTTATCAATTTTTTTTTAAATTATTGAGCTGTTTTTTAGATGTGTGGCAACAGGAAATAAACTTGAATTTTGATATTTAAAAAGAGATATTTCTATAATGTTAAATTATGAAAGGTCGTAGAAAAAAGAGATAAATATTGGTCTGATGATTTTTTAAAGTAGACAGTGATCTTTTCCACGTTCTAAAACGTATATACAGCAAGTTTCGTGCAATTCGGTCTAAAATTGAAGATTTGTATAAAGGACATACATACAGAGAACGGCTTTTATATATATAGATTGGCCTCAATGGCATACCTATTTTGTGGTCTTTGAGTCTGCCCGGCCACAATTGTTGGAAAATTATTTTTATCACTTTTAGCAAATAATAAGCAGAGCTGCCAACTCTCCGGCTTTTTGGATATCGGTATTTTAATACAGAAAATTTTGTTTTATTCAATTGGAAAATTTCGCCGATTTAAAAGAACCAGATTTTCTCTAATATAATAGTGGTGTGCAAAAAGCCGAAGACTTTGGCACCTTTGAATAAGTTAGTTTGATGTTTCAAGTGATTTCATATATAGTTTTATAACATTTCATCGATGATATACCAATTTTTAAACATGGATAAAATTAATAATTTAAAAAAATTAAAAGTTAAAAGTGAGATTTTTGTTTATGAATTTAGATTTTAAAAGGAATGTATATATAAATATATATTTCAATGAAAAAAAAGACTAAGAAATATTTATAAAAAAGAAAAAAAGAATTGCGTCCCGTACCATCTTAATACCATTAAAAGTATGATAAAACGAAAGTATCATTTGTTTCCGCAGCCTATTAACCCTACTGCTTATATCATATTTACAAACACTACTTGCAGGCACTACTTGCAGGCACTACTTGCAGAAGCTATTTCAGACAGGCCTCATAAAAATATATATTAAATAGATGTTGCATTTTATAATAAAGCATTCTTATTATCGAATATTTTGTGCGAAAAACACACAGATGTTAATGATCAATAGCGTCAAGCATTATGATATTCAAACGGCCATATGTTCCTATGTTTATTCTTTGCTCAAGAGGCTATTCTTATCAGACTAGCCGGTAGCACATTTCCAAAATTGAAAAGTGGTAAATTTTCTCTTGCTATCATTGTTTGTTCTCTTCCAATTTTTATGATGAAAAGGCGAAAGATGAAAGATAGAGAAATGGCTCCGGCTCCATTAGATAAAATGTATTAGGGAGATTAAAACTAAAATGTTTCTTACGAGATTCATTTATGATTCATGATTAAACAAAAATTGATATCTGTGGCATAAAATGTTATTTCTATAAAATTTGATTACATAAATTATTAAATTAAAATTGAAGGAAAATATTGCTTTGCACATAAATTACACATTTGTTTCCATGTCTATTCATGAATTTGTGAAATGCTCATATTTTGAATGCGCTATGAGACCTTAAATAATAATAAATAAAATAAATAGCCTGTACTATCAGAGAAACAAATAAGAAACCCCTGTTATTTTCTGAAAATTAATGTAAGGACACTGCTCGGAATAAATGGATATTTTGTAAGCTGCAAATTAATATCTAAAAAATGCATATAGCAGTTTAAATGTAATGAATAAACACTGTTCATTATTAAGGACAAAGTTAAAAATTTCTAATCTCAACAGAATATGTTTATTCCTAATTTTTAATATGTTACTAAATTCAACTTCTGATACCAAATTTCAAATTAATGTAGATCTAATAATTTGAATTAAAATATTAGAAAAAAGGGAGTTTAATGTCACTTTTAAATATTCGTTTCTTAATTACTAGAGAAATAAATTAAAATTAAATTGTAGTTATCCTGACACAGTTTGCGCTATTTATCTCGACACACCGATGAATAATATTGTACTTTCCAACAGCGTAACATTCCTTACACCTTCTTAACCTTTCTCAAACCATAAAACCTTCAATCAAATACACAAATGATACACGAATACAGCCGAACTCGGTTATAAACGAAGACGATTGGACTTCAAAATTTATTTATTAGAGAGCAAATCTCGCAATAACCAAGTTTTAAGATCTCGTAAACTAAGAAATATGTAAAAGTTAATTTTAGACATTATTGAACGCTCTATCTCATAAGGTCAAACTTATGCTCCAACATTAGCGACATGAAATTAAATTGCTAGTTATTTCTTTTAAAAAAATTTTCATTTTTTTTTTCAGTCCTGAATTTATGATAAGAAGAAAACTCCAAAGTTAACTTTAAAGGAATTTTTAAAAAATATTTTTATTTTCGATATCATTGTTTTTAAATATTGCAAAATTGCAGTTTTTACGCCATCGGGTTCAGAAAAAAAAATCAAATAAAATTTGTTTCAAAACATTAATTTATCAATTTTCGATAATTTTATATGGTAAAGTTTTATGCAAAAATATACCGTTAAAAAGAAATCTTCTCAGAAATATATTTATACATGGCCGAATCGCTTTTGAACAACTCAAGAATTTTTCATACTCCAGTATAAAAAAAATAAATCTAGTTAAAAATCAAAATGCAGTGAATCGAATGAATTAATGAAGAAATTTGTAAAAAAGAAAATTTCGAATTACAATAGAACCCCGCTAATTCGAAATTCCAGTTAATCCGAACCGATTTTATTGTCGACTTGATTTATTTCGACTTTATTTTCGTTTTGGTCTTGAAGAATGCCGGATTACGAAATCTTACTGATTACAGGATGAATGTCGGAAAATCGTGTAGAAGTTAGAGTTTTTTAAAAAATGGTAGTAAAGCATGTTTTTAATATTTAAACATCTTGAATAGAATACAAAAAAATGCTCAATAATGTAAAAGTACAATATATGTCCACGAATATAAAATAAAAACTTGCACTGTAGGCCTACTCGTAGAAAACACCTTAAAAAAATCTCAAATATCAGTTTTGTTTGCCAGTCGCTATAAAATTCTTTTCTAAAATGCAAAAAGTATTTAATTCAGATGATAAATATTTTTGTATTTCAAAAGTTTGAGTTGGCAAATTATCTACAGAAATGTTTTTTCTTTCCCTCTCGTCGACGTGGTGACTGAGCTATTTATAGACTGGTTTCCAAAAATTAAAGAAAAACAACAAAAGTAGCGATTACTCAAAATGTTACAAGTAGATTTTAATAAAACTGAGACACAATTTACAACACATAGTAAGGTATAAAATAACATTAAAAGAAATTACCAGACGATTGTGATGTTTCAGAAATTAATACAATTATAAAATAAACAAAATAAATGTCTCAGTTTGGTATAGGAAAAGTACCTTTAATATGGAGTTTGATCACCCCTAGAAGGAATACAGCACATACAGCGAAGTGTAATACTGTCAATTATGCGATCGATAAGTTCGCTGGGAAGTGCGAGTTATTGCTCTTCTAAAGCAGTTGTAAACGTGGCAAGGGTCTGAGGAGGGGGATTGAGAGCAGAGACACGTCTTCCTAAAGCATCCCAAATATGCTCGATGGGATTCAAGTCCAGTGATCACGCTGGCCATTTCATGCGCTGAATTGTTTGGTGCTGAAGATAATCTTCTACGATGTGAACTCTGTGCGGTCTAGCATTATCGTCCTGTAACAGGAAATCATTACCTATTGCACCGGCATAAGGGTGCACATAAGCAGAATGTCATCTCTATAGACGTGAGCATTCACAGTTCCACGTGGAAAAACATGGAGGCCTGTACGTCCGCCCAAAGAGATACCATCCCAAACACAGACATTGCCTCCTCCATACGAATCTCTTTTACGAAGGTTTGATGGATGATAGTATTCCCCGTTCTCTCCAAATCAAACAATGCCTACTATCGCTTTGGAAGCTAAACTGAAACTCATTTGTGGCGAGAACACGTCTCCATTGATTAGCCGTCCAGTGGACATGTTGACGTGCCAAACTTAAAAGTTCCCCCCGGAGACATGAGGTGAGCGGCACACAAATGTCTGGTCGCATCGCGTAAAGCCCACCTTCATGAAGCTTTCTACTCATAGTAGACGTTGATACTAACCTTCCAGTAGCTACAGCAAATACGGAATTAAGATGACAAAGGTTGCTGTTCTGTTCCTTCGTACACATAACCGCAAATATCGGTCATCGGTGCTTGTCGTAGCTCTTGCTCGTCCCTCGCTGAACCTTCTGGAGGTCAAACCAATGGTTTTAAATTGTTGCCAAAGCCTATGAGAGACAGAAGGATTTAGCCATCTGACCCCCTCTGTCTAACTTTGGCCTACATCCAATCTTCCAATAGCTCTATATCGCAGTTATGCGGACAAATGATACCTCGAGGTCATACTAATGAATTGGCTATCTCAGTTTTCTTATCTCCTAATCACATCGACACCAGCAGACGTACTCTCTAGCATGAATTTTTATGCTCCTCACAGATGACGCAATCCGATTGCAGCGCCACTAATTTACATTTCGTTATTTTATTCAGAATCTTTCAGTTAACAACATATCGAAATTTTCATACGGATAGGTTAATTTTTGAACGAGTTATCGCTTTTTTTGATTTTTCCTTAATTTTTGGAAACCAGTGTAGATTCGCGATTTTGAACCGTTCGTAATGAGTTGTTACGTAATTCCTCATTCTGAAGTTCCATTGGATTATTATAAACATCAGGTATGATTAAATATGGAATAGTATTTTTTCCCGAAAGTCCTGCCAGATTATCCACCATGCCGGACATTAAGATTGCCTGATTAGAGGATGTTTACTGTACTACTGAGTACTTATAACTTACTTTTTTTTTACCAAGCTCCTTTTTCTTTTCTATTTTTATCGGAATTTCAGGTAATCCGCATTTTTTGTAATCTGAATAGGCACCGGTCCCAATTAGTTCGAATTAGCGAGGTTCTACTCTATATCATATTGAGCGTTTCCCAGTGGAACAAAATTTTAGCGTAATATGTTCTATCTATGCAAATCAATCGATCCTATACAGAGATTCACAAAAGAATTTGAATTCTTTTTTTATTTTAGAAGGTGACTGTTCATATTGAGTTTTCAAATGCTTTATGCGTTTTCCAAATTGTATAGTTGATATCCTCTTTCGCCTTGTTAAACGATGAAGTTTTGTTACGGTATTCTAAATCGAAAGTGTTTCATAATCTATGCTTCAGGTATGATTTTTCTTTCTCGTTAGCACTTTCCAACGCAGCTAAAAAGAGTTTATGATTTCGGTGTGTCTGTTCGTCTGTCTGTCCACGATCTAACTCGCGTAAATAGACTCGGATTTTCATGCAATTGATATATACCGGGTGTCCCAAAAAGGACTGACTGATTTTTAAATTCAATAACTTCCAAACGGTGACAGATATTAAAAAAATTCTTGCAGGAGGGTTATGCATAAAGTCAAAAGTTTTATTACAGTGATTTTCGATTTTAGTTCGAATTACAAACAATAGATGGCGCTGTAAGCAATAGTCGCTAAATACAGGCTCGATTTTGGGTCCTTTCTGTTGTTCCATGCAGAAAAAGGAGATGGAAATGTATTATCTGGGCCACGAAGTACCAAAAATCGAGCCTGAATTCTGCCTCTATTGATCGCAGCGCCATCTATTGTTTGTAATTCGAACTAAAATCGAAAATCACTGTAATAAAACTTTTGACTTTATGCATAACCCTCCTGCAAGAATTTTTTTAATATCTGTCACCGTTTGGAAGTTATTGAATTTTAAAATCAGTCAGTCCTTTTTGGGACAACCGGTATGTTAATGATGTTTACCATGTCATGTTCGGTATTGAATGTGGAATGTATACCTTAATGGTTCGTTTACAGGTGCACTCAAAAGAATTCTGTCACATTAGGGTCAATGAGGAAAAATCGTTTGCAGAGTATTTTAATGACATTATGCTGTTTCAAATGTATTGAAATTGATATAAACAGCCGAAGGTAACACAGATTTAAAAGATGATTAGAATAGGGAATTCATAACATTTACAGCTGATTTACAGAAACACACAAAAGAAATTGGTTACAGTACTGTCTTTGAACAATGATTGCTGGAAGTGCGTTATCAATTTCGGTATGCAATTTTAAATTTAACTAATTTTTTGCATGTTACTCGTTTTATATTATTTTTATACCTCGTACACAGGGCTGCACAAAAGGATTCACGTACCATTCTCCTTATTAGCGGAAACTGCTGAAGGGGAATTTTCAACTGTGGCATGTATTTCCTAATTCAACTAAATTTTCTTGTTTTCCTTCTAATGCAGTTTAGAATTTCTAAACTACGCTGATTTCTTATTTAATCTTTACTTGATTGTAATCGCCTAGGTCCATTTTTAAAATTTGTGTTTATGTGCATAATTGTCTAAATCAGTGGTTCCCAACATGTGATACACGTACTCCGCCCCCCCGGGGGTGGGTACACGATGGACTATTGAGGGTACAAGAAATTTAGATTGGTATTGATGTAAAGCGAAAAAAAAAAGTAAAATGAAAGTTGAAAAACGTTGTTGATGAACTGACGTTTTCGAAGAGGGATTTGAGTGAAAATAGGCCACTCTTAACCCATTTTCGGCCAAAGGTTCGCAAACGCACCATTTCAATAAATATTTTTTTATTAACGCTGTGACGTATATTGTTCACTAATTTTATTTTTCTGCTATTTTTAAGGGTTCTGAAAACATTATAAAATATTAGTAATTCAATTAGAGTAAACACTTTCTGTTGAGAATTTTTTAAAATACGAGAGATTTTTTTTTTCTTTTTTAACTTTAAACGGTTATTGACAAATTCGACTTTTTGAAAATATATAATTATTCCACTTGAGATTAATCACATGTTTTTATAATGGATTGAAGTTGCAAGTTTTGTAATATAAAATAAAAATAAAACAAATGTCATAAAAAAAACTTAAAATTTTTTATTTAAATTTAATGGTGTGTTAACGCACGATGCATGCAAAAATGCATGACGAATGCATGAAAAATAGGCAAAAATCAAAAACCCACTTTTTATGCAAGGTTTCAGAGTTTTATTGAAAATTTAGTGTGATTTATTTGTGCCTCAAATTCAAAGTCCATTTGCATCCAAAATGTTTCGTAAATTTCCATAAAAAAAATACAAAAATTCGACTGTAATACAATTGTTCAACTGAAGGATTTGTTCATATATTTGGGTTGGCCAATGTTGCGTATACGCACCATTTTATTTCTTAAATAAAATATTATTTTTCATGCACGAAACTTTTTTGTGTCTTAATGAAAGTAATTTAAGCATATTTCAAGGAAAATTATACTACATTTTATAAAATTCCTATGCTTGGCCTAAAATGGGTTAATATAAAAGAAAATTACCCACGCCTATAGTAATTGGTTGATCATTTGTTGTTATTATCATCGCCTACTCTTAATAATATCGTGCAATTTCGCCTGTCTCCCTCCTTTTTTATTTAACCCCTTCGGGACGGGAGCCTTTTACGAAAATTTTAATCTTTTGTCACCGTTTTTTAAAAACAGAAATTTGTATCTTCTTGAATCGACAAAATGCGCTGATTAAATAAGGCAAATTTTACAGTAAAATTTTACTGGTGAGGAAAAAGAAGGATTCTGAGCGCTTCTTGCAGCACGTATTCGTGCCGCTCGTCCCCAAGGGGTTAATGTTTTATTTTCCTAGTAATTCTAGAAATATATTTTCAAAATCACGGATCGTATTGGATCTTCTGGTTGCGATGATGTTTTCATTGTTTATGGCATAAGGGGAACGCATAAGTGAAAAGTCTAAGCAAGCTGTACGAGAGTGTAAAAAAGATGGAGAACTGTTTTGTCGAAATTGAATCGGGCTCGGCTAAGGTTAAACTTGTAGTTTTTATATCGGTTCGGGCCGGACCGGGAAAGGGTCAAATTTTAAGATTCCATAACATGCCGGGCTGGGTGGAATCAAAGATCAAGATTTTATACCGGGCTAGACTCAGGCCAATATTTTTAGCATTTATATCGGGCCCAATTGGGACAATAATTTTTTTTACAAGGACCGGGACAAGCCAAGTCTGGAAATTTCGGTAGGTGCAAACCTCTGATAGCCAGATTTTACAACAACATAACTTAAAATATGTTTAAGTTAATCTAATTAAAAATGTTAAAAAAATACGTTAAGAAAATTAAATATTTGGCTTTGCTATTGTACATGATTCTAAATACTGTACATAGGATTAACGTCCATTAGCAAAGGTATAACAGGGTATACATAAGTGAATATCCCCAATTTTACAGGGCTATTAAAAGAAAACAAAACAAGAGAACAGGAATTCTGCCTTTTCAGAATTTAGTGTCGCCCCCGGCATTTCCAGTACTTCATTTTCTTCTGATGGATTGGTGGCTTCTATTCTTATGAAACAGCCATTATAAATGAAGTGTTAGGTGAAGAGGAAAGAGCAGAACAGCCATTATAAATGAAGTGTTAGGTGAAGATGAAAGAGCAGAAAAAATATTATGGCCATTTTTTACCCCCATTCTGACCAGAAAATCAGAGTTCTAACTTTTTACGGCTGCTCTTATTTTTCCTTTACATTCTACAGAAATGTTGTACTCCGTTGCCAATATTAAGCAAATGGCTGTAAAAACAACAAAAAAATTAATATTTCAAAGATAAATGGAGATACAGTTTTCAAACAAAATGCATTTAAAAGAGCTCTTTTTTTTTTTTTTTTTTTTTTTTTTTTTTTTTTTTTTTTTTCCAAATACGACGGTATAAAAATAAAAAATGTTCGATGCTTAGAAGTTAAAAAAATTGCTATAGAGTATTTAATCGCACTGCTTTGTTTTACGGCTGGCTTCTGTAAGGTAACGTTATTTTTTGGAATACACAATATAAGCTGGGAGAAAAAAATAGCATACCGTACCGGGGCTAAAAATTACAAGCCTGTTTTGGACAGAAAAAAAAATAACAGTTGAAAGTTTAAATTCAACTCAGTTATAAGTTTTCAACGTGTGCTTCTCCAGAAACACGAACGATATCGAGGTGGTACGATAACTCATCCCACGCTTTTCTCAGCATAATTTCTTTTTTTTTGTGGAGAAAGATCAGGTGTTTGTTCCACACACACACCACGACACCACTATACCAACTGACGTTGATGCACTTAGAACACGCATATCGGCAGCCATTCAAAGAGTCATACCGGACATGCTGACATAAGTGTGGGATGAGTTATCGTAGCGCCTCGACATCGTTCGTGTTTCTAGAGGGGCTCACACTAAACACTTATAACTGTGTTGAATTTACACTTCCAACTGTTATTTTTTATTTCCGATGAACAACAAGGTTGTACATTTTTAGGTGCATTCGTAATTATATAAATACGTAGCACTCACAGTCCGTCTGTCTGTCCGTCCGCATATAACAGAGCAAAAACTACACAGCCGAATGGTCTTAAATTCTAAATGCATAATTATAGTAAAACTTTGTCGAGTCATTTCAAATTTTATGAAAATCGGATGTATAGCTTAATGCCAGGGACTGTCAAAAGTTTTTCGTTACATTACGGCCAATGGGAAAAAATTATTTCAAGTGCATTTTAATGATGTTACAGCATTTCTAACAGAATGAAATTGATATGCACTTATGAAGTGCACTAAAATATACATTCAGTACAATATGCGGGGCAAAAACTATTTATAAAACTAGGTATAGTACGAACACACCTCATTTGCCACATTTGACGAGGAATTTCCAACTTGTTTTATTTTTCTTGTAATAGCCCTGTTAAGTTGGGATATTAACTTATCTACACCCTGTATTTAAATTTTGTAATAAAGTCATTAAGTTTTGAGGAATCGGTTATAGCGAAGTCCGGGTATAACGGATAATTTCTTCTTTCCCTTCTCATAGCTGCCAACTTTTACGCTTTCTTCTTACTACTAAAATTTTATGGTAAATAATGTCTTATTTAATCGTCGAAATCTCATGATTAAACAAGGCGAAAATCTCTATTAAATTTTAGTGGTAGCAAAAAAAGCGTAAAAGTTGGCATTTATGCCCTTCTTGTTCGGATGCGGTTTATACTGTATTCGATTAATACATCAAAGGAATTCGAAAATGAAAATATTCCGATCATTGGTTGCTACAAGAAATACGCTCGTTTCTTTTTAATTAAGATAATTCTTTGTATCAATAATCATTTCTGAAGAAAAAATGACATCCGAAAAAAAAGAAGGAGGAAATGATTGGCAGAGCTAGATGTCCACTCACTGGTAATTGCTTCAATTACGGAAGGAAGAGTAAGTGATGGCCACGCTTATCCATTTCCTCGGACATTTAGCTTCTCTTTTACTTTCAGAAGAAATTCCTCTTCATTAAGTTTCTTAGTGTATGCCGATCAAGCGTCTGTTTTCCAGGAAATCTTTTGTTTCCTTCTATATGTGGATCGTGAAAGCATTCAATATGATCTACTGAGATTGTCAGTCTACAAAATCTTTCTATTGTTTAAGAAAACACAACTTTTTAAATTTTACTACAGTAGATACACCCCACCTCTCAGTTATGTCCTCATTCAAATGCATAAGCATCGTTCCGTTTTTCGTTTTTTTTTTTTTTTGTTTGTTTTTTTTTTTTTTAAAGAGGGAAAAAGCTTATAAACTTTTTTGTCCTCTTTAAGTAACTTCACAATAAATGAGTGTAATTACCTATTTATTTTATTAAGAAAGTATCATAAAAAGTTCTGTCGTAGAAGAATGTATTTCTTACTGTTTTACTCATAGAGTATACTTTGGTATGGTTTACAACTTAAAAATATTATAATTACTACGAACTCAGATTTGATTACCGGGCCATTAGGGGATCAACAACAAGTAATAATATTTGCGAAAACTCTGTAAAATAAAATGCTTGTAATGATCTATAGCTGTAGCATAGGGCTATGTGGATCTGTAGACGTATAGGGTTTTGAAAATTATGAGTGGACCTCAACTTGAATATAACTCTTTTCCACACAAATAAGTGTATGTCTGCATAATAGAGATTGATCATGAATTTAATGTTCCTTTTTGAATTCCCTTAAAAAATAAACATAATCATATAGTGTTAAATAAATTACAAGTTAAATCAACTAATCAAATAAGACAATATAAGAATTCGAATGTGCAGTCCCGTTTAATAAATGATATACTCGATGTTATTCGCGAATCCTGTGTAATAAAATCACAAAGAAAGTTGACTTTGAATAACGTCTTTTTTTCGAATTTTTTTGCTATTTTCGATTTTTATATGACTTTTCAACTACAAAAATTTAAACGTTTAGAATATTTCTTTAATAATAATAATAATAATAAATAGAACCTAAAAGGAAAAAAATTCCTAACGTCGTTTATTTCTGTAACAAAGAAAAGGGAAAAATAGCAAAATTCAAGAAGAAAATTTATCTGCCAAAAACTTTTTTTATATTAGAGGGATAGAGGAGTCTATTTATAAAAATATATTGGTGGGATTCGAGCACCAAGAGCACATACAACTCTACACCTATTATGTACAACATAGGTGTAAAAATAGCACATATATTCATGGGGATATGGAGGTTTCTTTAAAAATTCAAGACATTTTCGCATATCTGTTGTTTATAGCATGCAGGGTATTCAACAAAATTTATCGCAACTTTCAGGAAATGGGAAGCCAATTAATATAAAGTGACAATTTGTGGAAAATTCCTCATCATCCAGCTACTTTTAGAAATAAACTGAAGTTCAGATCACTATATCACCTTCTGAATTTTTTTTTAATATTCGACTGGATTTTTCTTTTATATGAGTTTCTCTAAAGAGTTGATTACTAAATTATTTAAAATTTTTTTGCTATCGTTCGCGCATACGCAATTAAAAATTATTTTATACAGATGTCTATATTTCATCCAGTATTTAATATATTTATCATCTAATTATGATATATTGTTTTTACGTACTTTGTCAAATTTTCTGAAAGAAGCGTTAAATTTTCTTTGTTGAAAATATTGCATGCTATAAACAAACTAGACAGATGTGGCAATCCCAAAACTTTCTTCTATCTCATACATGTTAATACTTCCTGAAAAATGCAAGATATCAGCACCACCTGCTAGATGATTTACACAAAAATCTAATTATCAACAACTTTGACAACTTCTAACTGAATCTAAAGTTTGATGAAAATCAGTGCATTAGTTTTTTAGATAGAGCTATTGCGGAAATCGTAAAAAATTCTGCATATCAGCGCCACCTGTTGGGCGATTTACACAAAAAACTAATTAGGACCAATTTATACCAGGAAGTAACTGAATCAGAAGCTTGATGAAAATTCATGCATTAGTTCTTGAGATATAGCTATTGCGGAAATCGTGAAAAATGCAGCACAGCAGCGCCACCTGTTGGGCGATTTACACCAAAAATTAAACAGCACTAATTTATATCAGGGACTAACTGAATTTGAAGTTTAATGAAAATTCGTGCATTTTTTCTTGAGTTAGAGCTATTGCAATAATCATGAATAATGCAGCATAGCGGTGCCACCTGTTGGGTGATCTTCACCAAATTGTAATCAGCACCTAACTATATTCTGGACTAACTGAATCTGAAGTTTTATGAAAATCCGTGCAGTAGTTCCTGAGATATAGCTATTGCAGAAATCGTGAACAGCACCACCTGTTGGACTATTTTCACCAAAAACTAATCAGGACCAGTTTATATCAAGATCTAACTGAATCTAAAGTTTTGTGAAATTCTGTGCATGAGTTCTTGAGATAGAGCACCCACAAAATTTTTGTCACATACAGACTCACAGAGTGACAGACAGAGTGACAGAGTGAAAGACAGACTCACAGACAGACATTTTCTAAAAACCATCAAATCGTGTTCAGGACATTCTAAAACGTATAAATCCGTCGAAAACCGGAATTCGAAAATTTTCACGAATCCAATACTTTCTTCTTGTAAAAGAAGAAAGTAAAAATATGCGGAACTTTCTTGAAAATTTTTAAAGAAACCTTTTTATTTACATGAATATACATGTTATCCTTACACAAATGAACACAAATGCTGTAATAAGATTTACATAGTCATGTGCTACTGCTACAGATATATTTCGAACATTTCATTTTACAGGGTGGTCTCAAATATTAATTTTTATTCAATTTGTTATTGGCCCCTTTATTGCCCTCAGGATCAAACTTTCACTAAAAAATATGAGGTCAGTCATGCTCTTTACATTTCTGAAGTTTCAGCAGAATCCGTCAACTATATTTCTACACTTTAAAAAATAAATGTCTAAATTAGTCGCTTTTACATGCTTATATGTGTAATTTTGTAAAATTACACCTTTGCCATACAATTTACACTCTTGTCGTTAAAATTTGCCTGTATTTATGTGTGTTTAGTGGGTGAATGGTAGTGTGTAATTTGTTATCCCATCAAACACTGAAACAAGTGTGTAAATGATAGAAAATATTACGGATTTACCCGAATTGGTGTGTTAATGTAATTTACACATTTATTTAGTTAAATTTTACCGACAAAAGCCACTGCCTTTTTTAATGCCCGTATTATACTTATATTTATCTTATATCAACACTTCAGGCATTATTTTCGTAGTAGCCATCACAGTATAGATACATTTTCCTTATCTGTTATTACATATATATATAAAAAAATCATGACACAATTATTTTTCGTTTTAAAACTCTTTATCTTGTGTGTATATACATTAAAATCAATTTCCATAAGACACATTTTCTTTACTTTGTCATAAAACCTCTAAGACATATTTCCTTATTTTACTTAAAAACATATATTTCAGCAGGTTTAAAATTTGCTATACAGGGTGTCCGGTCTCAACGGTGTCCAATGGCTAATTCCTAAACCGTTAGTCATAAACATATAGTTCCAATTACAAAAATGTTTTAAATCAGGTAAAGAAATATTTTAAAAGCGATTTGGGTCAATAAAAACATTTCTTTAAAAATTACGAAATTTAAATTTTTATACAATCCCCCGGTCCTATAAGTTATATTTAGTAAAATTTTCCTTTCACACTGACAAGTAATACAAAAAAGTCCCGTTATTCTATGATTAAAATTGGCCGAGTAACAGCTGTTTAAAGTTGGAGCATATTTTTTGCTGCAAATTGGGGGTCATTCACAAATGTAGTCGAAATATAGTTTCGTTAGATATATTAAAAAATGATTGAGAGCAATATTAACATTGCAATATAAATTTGAAATCTTTAATCATCTGACATATAAATGCAAAATATACAATTTGTAATAAACATTTAAGAAGGAAGGAAAAAAAAAACAGAATTTTTGTTAAATAAAATGATGCTAAATTAACAGACTCAATTCTTTACAAAATGATACGTATTTTAAAATATTATTAGATTGCACTAACCTGCAAAAGTTGGGTTATGTCAGGTTTTTTAGCTTTTGATAATTGATTCTCATATATTCTGTACCGCTGAATCCGAAATTGACCTTCATTTTTAACTATCACATCAGGATTTTTCGCAAATTGCAAATTTCAAAGTTAAAATTGAATCTCCACCCCCCACTCATCGGACCACTCAGCTGTTTAGCTGTAAGCCCAGGATAAGCAAAAATATCGAATAAATTATTGAATAAAATAAAATAAAATAAAATAAAATAAAATAAAATAAAATAAAAAATGTTTTATATATGTTTTATAGTATGAACTTTTCGCTATATTTTAACATACACATTTACGATTTACAAAAAAATCCTAACGTGATGGTTAAAAATGAAGATCATTTTCAGATTCAGTGCTAAAAGTACGTAAAAATCAATTATCAAAAGTTAAAAAACACAACCATCTCCTCTACTTTACAGTATAAGATTTTTGTTATTCTTTAAATTTGACAATTTATGATTTGCGAAATATCCTGACATGATGGTTAAAAATTAAGGTAATTTTCGAATTCAGTGCTAAAAAATACATAAAAATTTAAAAACCCAACAATCACAGTCTTGTATTATCTAATCTAAAACTTTTTCTTAAACTTTTTGGCGGTAATCTATCCGAAATTTTTTGCGTTATCCTGTAAAATAAGTATAAATGGTAACCACCGAAAATCATAATAATATTAGATTGTTATCAGATTTGCACCAGTATGTAAAATGTAATCTCGATCAGAAATTTTAAAGTAGGTTAAAGTTCGAGTGCAAATTTCGAAATGGAAAAACATACATACAATCGTTGAAGTAACATAAAAACTTATAAAAATAGCATAATTTTTGTAAAAAGAAATCATACAGTCCCAAATCCTGACAAAATAAAACATATGATATTTTGGCCAATTTGAAACTTAATCGTAATACTTGTACGATTTTTTTTCAAAGCGCAGATACACATGAAATAAGATCTTCGAATACTTTAAGCACTTGGTATATGACCCCTCAAAGCCAAGCCGAACTCATTTGTTTTCAGAGCAGAAAAGTGGCATAAGTCATGCATTTTTAAAGTTTCATAACTCACTCAATTTTAGTGTTATATGAATGGGACTTTTTTTGTCTTATTTGTCAGTGTAATAGGAAATATTTACTAAATATAACTTATAGGACCGGGGGACCGTATAAAATTTTAAATTTCGTAATTTTTTAAGAAATGTTTTTATTGACCCAAATCGCTTTTTAAATATTTCCTTACCTGATTTAAAACCTGTTTGTAATTGGAACTATATGTCTATGACTAATGGTTTAGGAATTAGCCATTGGACACCGTTGAGACCGGACACCCTGTATAACAAGCAATGCATCGTCTATACTTTTCGGCACCTCTCTGAAAAAACGCTTTCATCCCTCTCCGGAGACATGCTTAGTTTGAAATCTTCTGAGTACGATAATAATGCCTGAAGTGTTGGTATAAGATAAGTATAAATGTAATTTACACATTTTGCACATTACATTGAAATATGTGTAAGAATATTACACAGATATATGCGTAAGAACAGGATATTACACAGAAGTATGTGAACGAATTTTACACACCTATATGTGTAAGAACAGAATATTACACAGGATTATGTGTAACAATATTACGCAGAAATATGTGTACTTATGTGAACACAATAAATAGCGATACTTGAAAACTCGGCTTGTGTAATGATTCTGAGACCATGTCAGTTGAACTCCCTCCATGAGCGACCCGTTTCTTCGAAGAAAATGAAACAAATTCCTTTTTTTCCTGGTCGCTTGAAGTAGGTTTTATTAGAAAAATTCCGAAGAGCGCATTATTCATCAAACTTCTAAACTAAGTTTAGATTTTTTTTTTTAATTCCGGTAACTTTTAAGTGTTTAAACAACTTTGTGCCATTTTAGACAATGAATTTAACTTTCATGACAAATTAAGAATGGCGGTCAATAAACTCCCCTGCCATATTCTGCCAGGAAACCTCAGATAAATAGATAAATTAATGAAATCGTCATTATTTGTTCCCGTCCAAAAAAAAAAAATTGTATTTATTTACTTTATATTAATTTTTGCTTCGAAATAAAAATTATAAAAGATAAAACCGTAAAATCAAAGCAAACGTCAATGTATTAATTTTCTAAACTCTTCAGTAATTAACTTATGCAATTAAAAATAAGTACCCGAGTAAAAGTAGTAGGTGAATGGTCATGTAAATGGCTTCGAAAGCCGCAGATCCTGAGTTCAAATCCTGTTTCAGTAGGTATTGCTTGTTTATTGTAGATTGAATGAAATAAAGAATTTCTCCTCTTGATGTAGATGTATCTTTCTAAACTTGTGTCTGAAATTGATAATAATAATAAAAAAAATCCGACAAAATACGGAAATAACACCAGCGTCATGATTTCCGTATTTAAAAAAAATATATATTTTACAGTGTATTTATTCAGATTATACAGATTATATTCATAAATTATAACTCTACTATTTTAGGGCTTCAAAACAATTTTATCAGAGAGCTAGTATATAATCCCAGTCAAAAATGACAGAAAGTGAATGATAAATCTTTAAAACAATAGTTAAAGAAATATTTTTTGACTTAAAAAGTATTATCCTTTGATTTTTTATGATTAGAGCAAAGAAATTATGTGAACTACAATTTAGTCACCAGCGCTTAAACGCGCCATTTCCAGCTACACATTCTATGACTAAAAATGACGGAAAGTAAATGATAAATCTTCGAAACAATAGTTAAAAAAATATTTTTCTGTCTTAAGAGGGTCCGGGACACAAAAATCTTCAAATTTTGCAAAAAACATTTTATTTCGTTAAAAATTTCTGACAGACATTTTAACAATAGAATGACATTTAAATAATGTTTCTATCTGAATTAGAACAAAAAAGATTTTTTTTTTTCGTTTTGGTTTCTTTTCAAAATCTAGCTTTCAAGCAATGGCTGTCATGGAAACGACTTCTTGTAAAATTGCGTTTTTATTCATGATAGGTTTTTTCACCATTTCTCGTATTTAAATTCTTATAACTCGAGAACCGCTAAAGATAACGGGTTCAAACTTGGAACATATATTTTTCTATTGTTTTACTTTAATTTTGATTCAGCATATTTGAAAAAAAAAATTTACTTTTGAAAATATGATTCTTTTTAAAAAAGTTGCACCACTTTTTTTTTTTTTAATTTTTTTGCTAAATATTTGTAATTTTTTTTAAATAAATTAATATTTTTAAAAATGATGAACCAAAATTAAAACTTATATATTTCTGTTCATTTAAATGAAAAAAAATTGAAATTCTATTAATAATATTCCAAGTTATAACGATTTTAATTTACCCCACTTTTTTAATAAATTATAAATTAAAAATTAAAAAAAAAGAAATTATGAGAAGTTTTATTATGTGATTTTGTTTACAAATGATAAAGTTAACTATCACAAAAAAATTCAGAATTTTAACTCAATAAATAAAAATTATTTTAAAATATGTCCCGGACCTCCTTAAAAAAAAGAAAGACAGGAAAAAAAAAAAAAAAAAAAAAAAAAAGATGCCTCATGCATTTTGTTGATCAAAAAATATTATCCTATGATTTTTTATGATTAGGACAAAGAAATTATGTAAACTACAATTTAGTCACCAGCGCTTAAACGCGACATTTCCAGCTACACATTCTATGGCGAAAATGCTTGTTTAGATTCCCTCTACATTAAAAATTTGTTGCATCTTTTCAGCTTTCTTGACGTTGGAGGGAGGTGGGGGGAGGGATTTTTCAATTCAGAAATATTTCTATTGTAAGAACATTATATTTGTAGATTTCCTAATTCAACAAAATACTAAGAAAAATATTTAAAATAAAAGATTTGAGTGGGGTTATAAATATTACACAAAATCCCTATAAATTCAAATTTAATGAATTCTTCTAAATTCTTCAATCCTTCCAAAATCCTTCTAAAATTTATTAAATGATTATGTAAATCTTCTAATTTAGTTTCAAAATTCACGAAAAACGCTTTAGAAGATGAAATCTTCATGAATTCATAATTCAGTACATAAAGGGTTAATTTTCCTTTAAATAGTGCTAAGGTGCCCTTGAAATAATTCTTTATCGTAGTTTTAATTATTCGTTAGTATTTAGTTAGTTAAAGTTTTAGATATTCAAATTCGGATAATTTTTACTTTGTCATATAAGACAGAAAACAAATGTCACAGGAAATCTGAAATTGTGTAAGAGAATAATCATTCTGAATACATTAAAAATACATGTAATGCAATGTGCTTGCACGGACCTTTTTAGAGCGAAAGTTATATCTTTTCACCACCAGATGGCGATAGTTATCTGTTATTTTCAATTTACAACTTGTTGTTGTTGATGATGATTTGGCCCTTAAATTTAGAACTTAAATGGATAGTTTTTGAAGGTTTTAAACAAAGTTAAAATATTTAAAGGTTTTAATATACTATTACAAATATTTTAAGACCAGCGTCGGCGTTAACCTGTATTTTTTTTAATGAAGCGTTCAAAGAGTCATTCATTTTTTTTTGTAGATTTGCTAGAATTTGAATTCGAATGGCAACAGTATCGTTTGTTTAGATCTGATTTCTATGTATATAACAGCTTAATTTTAATTTAGAACTTAACACATTATAAATGGATATGATACAAATGTTTTATGTAAAAATATGCTGAACAGACATGATTTCAAGTAGAAAAAATTATCATTTACCGTCATATGCTAGGATATGTTTTTCATTAAGCCTAACATAGCGTTTAGCTACGGTCGATTCGCAGACCAGAGTGGTGCGCACCGGCATGGTTCTGACAGTTTCCTGCACTCAGATTTTATTATAAGTAGATGGCATGCAGTAAATATAATTTCAAACGATTCTGTTTTTTTTTTTTTTTTTTTATTTTTATTTTTATTTTTTTTTAATTATTATGAATGTTTTTGTGGTCTAAAAACAAATCTGCTGGATAGAGAACAAACACGCTTGCTTGTTCTTCATGTAAATTTGTTTTTCGACCATAAAATATTTAGTTGAAAATTTACATCTCAAGCCACAAGATTATGTACACAAAATCCATCGTTTTTGTATGTTACACATATGTGTACTCATGTGAAAATTACACTTTAAACTGTGGTTTTTTGACTTATATGATAACATGTTACACACTTAAACTGCTTAATGCGCTATTAAAATACACATGAAAATGTGTATTTTGAAATGGGCACACCAGGGCGTGTATTTGGCAATTTATACGCCACTTTACACATATAGACAAATCCTTTTTGTATCATCAGCATACCTGTTTTAATGTGTAAATTTACGCATTTACTTTTTAGAGCAGAATCGGCGAACCTTTTTATGTGCGCGTGCTAAAAATTCACCAACAACATCAATTAACAGTGTAACGTGCCACACTTTGACAAAAAATAATTTTACAAAATACGATATTTATGCAAAACGCTAGTTAAAAAATCAGATGCTATTACTCTGTATATTGGAATAAGCCATTAAATAAATGGAATTTTAATTCGTAAATATGATTCATTTATGTAGTAATTTTCACTATTAATAAGGAAATAAAAATTCGAAATTTTATTTTAGAAATTTTTGACTTTATTATTTATGCAACATCTAGTTATAATTATCCAAGTTGCATTAAACATTGTATCAATAAATTATTGATGGGATTATTGTTGCTGTATGTTCGATGGAGAATGCTTTGCCTGATTCATATTTTGATAGTTGTATAAATTAGATCCGTTTGCCATCTTACTGAAGGGACTGTCTAAAAAAATTAATTTGAAAAATACAGCTTTATAAAATCATATAGAAAGGCAAAATACATATCGCAAACGCTGCATAACATCACAAGAAAAGAAAATTCTTTTCATGCAAAAATAAGTGCATTATTTGTAATAGTCTGTCTGTATGAAACAAAATTTTATTCATTATAATAGAAATTAAATGTTATCTGTATAATAATTATAAAATTAATTTTTTCGCGAGCCAGAGAAATTGTCTTACGTGCCAACTCTGGCACGCGTGCCATAGGTTCGACAACCCTGTTTTAGAGTGTAGATATTCGACAAAACGTCTAAAATTCACAGTGCCCGGTAACTTTTGGCTATATAGTGTATTTTTGAACATTATATTCGTTTATTTTTTCACTCGTGATGAGTAAACTTCCTAATTTATTTTCCAAGGAAGATAAAATATCAGATAGCAATCCTATAAATTGATGCGATGTGGATAATTGTTTGCTTCCACTATATTTTCCGCTTGATCGTTATTTGCTTCCGATGTAATCTTGATATCCGTTCTATATCACAATAACAGTACTTCCTTTATAGCAACAAATAATGCTTCTAATGAATTTATTTTCCGTATTCTCTTTTAGATATAAAACTGCTTTCTCTTTATTGAAAGCCTCTTAACATTTTAAATAGTTTATTTTTGAATCTCCATGTATCCTGTGGCCGAAAATTACTGTGTTTTCTGCGACAAACTTTATTAACAGCAAAATCTTTCTGCATGAACAGTCCCTGAAGTTAAGACAAGACTCTAATAGTCTAAACCTTGATTGATCTTTCATTTATTGTTACTTCAAAGTAATAAATAGGGCACTATTTTAGAGTTTTGGGGCTGAGTAAAAAAAGCAAGGCTGAGCAAAGCAAGGCTGGCTTAGCCTTGCTTTTTCTAGCACGCTGTTCCTCTTTCCTTATCTTGCACTGAAGAAGATTCTCGCTAGTAGATTCGAATCAGCTGTTTGCTGCTTTTCTTATATTATTTGTGCATTTTTAAACGTTGTTTTTTCTGCTTTTTAGGTGCGTTCGTAATTATATAAATACGTAGCACTAGTCGTCGTTCAGTCCGTCCGTCCGTCCGTCTGTCCGTCCGTCTGTCCGTCCGTCCGTCTGTCCGCATGTAACAGAGCAAAAACTACCCAACCGAATGGTCTGAAATTTCAAATATATGATTGTTGCAAAATTTTGTCGAGCCATTTCAAATTTTATGAAAATCGGATGTATAGTTTAATTACAGGGACAGTCAAAAGTTTTTCTTTACATTACGGCCAATGGGAAAAATTATTGCAAGTGCATTTTAATGATATTACAGCCTTCCGAATGATCTGAAATTTTAAAGATATAACTGTTGCAAAATTTTGTCGAGCCCTTTCAAATTTTAGGAAAATCGGATGTATAGTTTAATTACAGGGACAGTCAAAAGTTTTTCCTTACATTACGGCCAATGGGAAAAATTATTGCAAGTGCATTTTAATGATATTAGAGCCTTCCGAATGATCTGAAATTTTAAAGATATAACTGTTGTAAAATTTTGTCGAGCCCTTTCAAATTTTAGAAAAATCGGATGCATAGTTTAATTACAGGGACAGTCAAAAGTTTTTCTTTACATTACGGCCAATGGGAAAAATTATTGCAAGTGGATTTTAATGATATTAGAGCCTTCCGAATGATCTGAAATTTTAAAGGTATAACTGTTGCAAAATTTTGTCGAGCCCTTTCAAATTTTAGGAAAATCGGATGCATAGTTTAATTACAGGGACAGTCAAAAGTTTTTCTTTACATTACGGCCAATGGGAAAAATTATTGCAAATGCATTTTAATGATATTACAGCCTTCCGAATGGTCTGAAATTTTAAAGATATAATTGTTGCAAAATTTTGTTGAGCTATTTCAAATTTTAGGAAAATCGGATGTATAGTTTAATTACAGGGACAGTCAAAAGTGTTCCGTTACATTACGGGGAATGGGAAAAAAATATTGGAAGTGCATTTTAATGATGTATCAGACTATGCACTTTATGAAGTGCAAAAAATTATACATTCAGTACAATATGGGGTGCAAAAAATAATTATAAAACTAGTTATAGAACGAACGCACCTCATTTGCCACGTTTGACGAGCAATTTCCAACTTGTTAATATTGTTGCACAAAGGCTTTATTTGCTATTTTTATGTACATATACGTATAACGTTATCACTTTAGGGGGGGAGGGGGGGGTCTGGCACTTGATATCGTAAGATATCTATAGTAGGGAGGGGGGTTGTCTTTTTATATCATTATCATTTTTTATGCAACCAAAATTTTAATTTTTTGCTAACTTTTTTTACATCAAAATAGTGTATGAACTTTTTTCTTAGTCTTTTATATACAAAGGTATTATTAAAACCATTAAGTAATACTACCATTTTTATTTAGATTTTTATCATTTGAACATACATGTAGTATAAAAACGTATATATTTGCTAGGGATGCATGGGTACCAGACAGGTGGATTTTGGAAGAAAATAGGGGAAGATATGGCATGATTCCGTATGATATTGATGATTAATAACAAACAACAACAACAACAACAAAAAACATTCTTTTTTCTTTGGAACAAATATTGTGTTCTTATAAAACGAAACTTAAAAATATTACAGATTAGAAAAAAAATCTAAAAATATCTTTTAGCATTTTTATGAATCATTTTGAGTTTTCTACAACTACAAGTTTGCAAATTTTTCTCATATATGCTTTCCATTCGGACGATAGTGATGCAACTATCGAATATTCTTCTGATGACGAAATGCTCACTGATGATTAACTAACAGCATCATCATCCAGTCATATATATATCATAATCATATTTGCATCTAGATATATGCATAATAAGTCACCTTAAAATAATAAGAAAAAATTGAATATAGTTATTTTTTTTCTAAGTCTCGATTTTTGTTCAAGCGTTATGACCCAAAGGTACTTTGAAGTACCATTTTAAGTAAAGAGCCGCGATTAACAAAAAATAAATATTTTTTTATTTTTAGTGAATATATCTTCTAATGTATCATACAAGCAAGAGAAAAAAGTTTCAAGGAGGTAGTTTTTTATATTCATAATTTGCGATATAAAGGGTTAAACAATCGAATCCCTCCACCTCCCCTATTTCAACCTATACATTTTCCATTGAATTTATACCCGAACTCTTACCAAGCCATTTTATTGATAAAATTTAAAGACCTTTCTAATAAAAATATACCTAATTTTAAAAAAGAAAAATCATACGCTAACTATAAAATATATCATTTCTTCCAGAATACTGTAACGGATCTTCACTATTCAAAAAATAAATAGAGGGCACCGTCTTCTCAAATTTAACAAAAGAAATGGACTATCATCGTTTCCCTTTCTGGCTCTTCCTGATTTATTAAAATCTAAAAAAATTTCCAGATTTAATGCTTGTTTCCATATTTATTTTTTCAGAATGTACCGGTGGCAGACAAATTATTTGGAAGCATATCAACCGCAGTTCAGCTAAACGGAAAGGAGGTCAAATACGTTTCACTAACGAACAAACGACTACACTGGAGAACACTTTCGCAGAACACAAATATTTATCCTCTTCAGAACGCAAAAGACTGGCTACGGTTTTGAGGCTTAGTGAAAGACAGGTAACATAAGAATCTATATGTATTGTTTAAAAAGGCTGTTTTCTTAATTAATTGCCCTGACTTTTCTACTGAATCGATTTTGATATATACATATATTTTTACTTTCTTCTATCTTTACAAGAAGAAAGTATTAGATTCATGAAAATTTTCGAATTCCGGTTTTCACGGATTTACACGTTTTAGGGCTCAGAGAACCCGAAAAACATATTTTTTACAAAATGTCTGTCTGTGAGTCTGTCTGTGACACAAATTTTGTGGCGCTCTATCTCAAAAACTAATACACGGAATTTAATAAAAAATTTATTTTCATTTAGTCCCTGATATAACTCGGTGCTGATTAGCTTTTGGTGTAAATCGCTCAACAGGTGGCGCTGCTGTGCAGCATTTTTCACGATTTCCACAATAGCTTAATCTCCAGAACTAATGCACGGATTTTCATCAAACTTCAGATTCAGTTAGTCCTTGACATGAATTGACGTTTTATACATTTTGGTGTAAATCGCTCAACAGGTGGCGCTGCAATGCTGCAGTTTTTGCGATTTCTGCAATAGCTATATCTCTCGAACTAATGCTTGGATTTTCAACAAACTTCAGATACACGTATACCTTGATATGAATTATTGCTGTTTATGTTTCGGTGCAAATCGTGCAACAGGTGGCGTTGATATGCTGCATTTTTCAGAATTTCCACTATAGCTCTATCGCAATAACTAATGCACGAATTTTCATCAAACTTCAGATTCAGGTATACCTTGATATCAATTAGTGGTGTTTATGTGTTGGTGCAAATCGCTCAATAGGTGGCGCTGCTATGCTACATTTTTCAGAATTTTCGCTATAGCTCTATCTCAAGAACTAATGCATGAATTTTCATCAAACTTCAAACTGAGATATACTTTGATATGAATTGGTGATAAATTGATGTAATTTCTTGTATTATTTAAATGATTTAATTGACGTGATTTAAATAGAAGAAAGTTTTGTGATGGCCACAACATACTAGTTTTTAATGAAAGCAGTTTATTTGTAGATGTTCCCGCATTCGCTATTTTTTTAATAATCCCATTTTTATATTTTAATTTTAATTTTAAAAGCCCTTTATGAAATTTCTTCACATTGGTGGTCATATTATTCCCATTGTTGAAGTAAGAAGGGAAACAATGAGAATTACCATATGCAGATGCCATTTTCGCATTACAATTAAAAATAACTTTTTTTAAATTCTTGAGCAGAAAATGACGTCACGATTGACAAATACATTTTAATAGTTTTTAATCAGCTGGAAAAATGGTTATTGTCCTCTGTCAAGGTAGGAAATCAAAAACATATCTGAAGAGTTTTATTGGTTGAATCCGCATTTTATTCGTTTTCTGATTGGTCTATACAGTAATCTGTATTTTCCCTTTACTTTCAACAGAGATGGATACTTCTGTTGCCACTATGACAAAAAAGTAATAAAAACTACAAAAAAAATTTAATAACTCAGAAACAAATTGAGATACAGCTTTCAAACAAATTGTATTTCAAAGTACATTTTTTTCTCTATACGACGGTGTAAAAAGTAATATTGTGGGATGTTTAGAAGTTTAAGAATGAAATTTCATTTAAAATTGGTCCAGGAATATTAATGTTTAATCCATGGCATACGTAATGAATGACCAGCTCCGTAGAAGTTTAAAAATTTACAGTGCCGAAAAATGTAATCCATGGCGTACGTAATGTATGATCAACTCCGTGCGATTTTTTATGTCTTAAATTTTATTCTTTGAAAAAACCATTTTCCAAATGGTCGTTGTAATTTGTTAAATTGCATTTTTTTTTTTCGTTCTGTTACTGAGATTGAGACTCTAATCTCACAAGGAAGGTCTCCTTACTGGGCATTCTCAGAATATTTTGAAAAAAATACCAATTAAACTACTTATGTATGTAATAAAGGATCAGTCAAATTTAGCGGCGGAATTACAGTAGAAAGTCTGTAAAAAAATAAAATACGTTCTAGTATTTGGCGCGAAAAGACGAAAGCGTCACGCGATTTGGCGAGCAGCACTTTTCCTCTCCAAAAGCAAACGATTTTAATGGGAAAATTGTTTATTTATTGATTTTTAGAAAGCGTGTAAAAATTATTTAATCAAATTAAACATAAACAATGAGAGAATTTAATAAATACATTTTTTGTATTATATATTTATGTTGCTTGTTATTTATTTTTATTACTTTAAAAATAATTTCATATATATAAGCGTATTCCAAAATAAAGGCAAGCTTCATTTAGCAGTTATTCATTTCAATATCAAAGAATTCCTCGTTTCCATAGCAACAAAATTGAACCGACAGTGCTCAATTGGACTTAATTTTGAGGTATTGAAACAATTTTAATTTATTTTAATTTTGTTTTAATTCATAAAATTTGATATTTAACTTTCATTGTGGATTGAAAACGGTTGATGATGATGATGATGATGATGATCTATCTATATATATATATATATGACAAAACTATAGTTAAATCAAACTAAAACTGACAAAACTAAAGTTATTTACATTAAATTTATTTAAACAAGCTCAATATGAAACATTTTTATCTTAAAGAGTATTCGACATATTATTTAATTACATTATTTTTCGAAATTTCATTTCATTGCCAACCGATGATAAATCGCCAAATAAATGAAATTTTCATTATTTTTTTACGAACGTTCTATCGAGGTTCCGCCACAAAAATTTTATAAACATGTATATCCACATGAGAAGAACACTCTGTAATTTTTTCAGATTTTTCTGAATATGCCCGTATGGAGACCTTCCTTGTCAGAGGGCTTTAGTTAGTGAAAATGACATCATAGAAAAAAATGAAACGAGCATTTTCTTTGTTAAAACTTAATATTTTACTACGAATGCTTCTGAAAGAGTAAATTTCTGGATTTCGTCGGCATCCAGATTAGAACCTCAAGTCAAGAACGAGAATGTTCACATGCAAAATTGTAACTGGAAAACGTGCCATCAAGTTTGGGAATATATTTGTTAATAATCTAATGCACGTTAAAATATTTTTAAAATATGGAGTATGAATATGAAAAGTATGCAAGTAAATTTTGCGACAGTGAAAATGACGTTATTTTTAGATTTCATTGAAAAAAAAATGATTGTGTCATAGTGGTGCAATTTTCATTGAGTTTTCATTACGTAATACCAAAGATCAAAGCGTCAATTAATAACTTCTTAATTTATTATCTTAATTGCATGTTACTGATTACGTATAGGTGTAAAGTTTAATTTTTCAATAATTTTAAAAGTTGAAATGAAATTTTAGTTTAAAAAATATTTATTTTAAGAAATAGGCTAGCCAATATAAGATCGATTATTTATTGTAATTTTTTTGTGAATATTTTATGAATTCAATCAATCAGTTTTTTTAAACATTTTTATTCGCCCAATTCGACGGGTTTCGACTCGTAATTAATTAATTAAGGTAAATTAAAACTGTGTAACTCATTAACTTTTCAATAAATCAGCATACTCTACCTCCTTCGAATATATATTTAAAACATAATTTAAAATTTTTGTGGCAGTTGAACTATTATTTATTAAGTTATGACAATTTTTCCAGCATTTTTTTTTTTTTAATCGCTTTTGACAAAAATTAAAAAACAATTTTAAACTTAGTCTTTTAAAGTTTGTACGAAATCTAAATTTCATTTAAAAAGTTCCAGGATCATAAAGTTCACACTCGTTTTCTTCAAAAACAGTAATTTTTTTAAAGGAAATTTTGATCGAAATTGATATTTTAACCCTTTATGTACTGAATTATGAATTCATGGAAATTTTATCTTCTAAAGCATTTTTCGTGAATTTTTGGAACTACATTAGAAGATTTGCATATTCATTTAATAAATTTTAGAAAAACTGAAGGATTTAGAAGGATTAATTAAATTTGTATTTATAGGGATTTTGTGCAATATTTATAACCCACTCAAATCTTTTATTTTAAATATTTTTCTTGGTATTTTGTAGAATTAGGAAATTTACCAATATAATGCTCTTACAATAGAAATATTTCCGAATTGAAAAATCTCCCCACCCCCTCCCAACGCCAAGAGAGCTAAAAAGATGCAAAGACAAAATAAATCATCCTTTAAAATTTTTTTTTTGTTTTGTGTAACCAATAATGCTTTTGGAACAAGATAAAGTAAAGCACCCATAACTCATTCTAAACTGTATTAGTACTAATATATTTATTAAATGAATTTTATAACAAGTTATTTTAATGGTTTTTATAAGTACCGTCAGTAGATAAAGGGTTAAAGGCTTACAGATACCTTAATTAATTAATTACGAGACGAAATGCGTCGAATTCGACGAATAAAAATGTTTAAAATATCAATTTCGATCAAAATTTCCTTTAAAAAACTTACTGTTTTTGAAAAAAAACGAGTATGAACTTTATGATCCTGGAGCTTTTTAAACGAAATTTAGATTTCGTACAAACGTTAAAAAACTAAGTTGAAAGTTGTTTTTTAATTTTTCTCAAAAGTGATTTTTTTTTTTTTTAAAGTTTCTTGAAAAAATTGTTATAACTTAATAAGGAATAGTTCAATTACCACAAAATTTTTAAATTATGTTTTAAATATATATTCAAAGGAAGTAGACTGTGCTGTTATTGAAAAGTTAATGAGTTACACAGTTTTAGTTTGCGCATTATTAACTTTTTCATGCATTTTCAGCGTTGTTTGTCTTTTTATACCTATAACTTTTAAAATATTCATGTTATTCTCATAAAAATAGTCTAGTTCCCGTATAACATTGTTATATTTAATATGGAAATCATCATAAAATGCATTTATTTTTAATAATTTTAAACTAAAATAGTTTTAGGAAAATAGCAATTTTTGGGTTAATTTTATGCTATTTTTTTAAATAAAAATTTAAAAAAAAATTAAATTACTTAATTATAAATTTACCTCGCCTTTTTGTGACATTTTAATAATAATTAGCAATTTTAGATTAAAATTTACAAAAATTAAAAAAAAAATGTTCTGAAGATACATTAAGCCTTATATTTCAGGAATTTCAACCTACTTATATTTGTACTCTAAATACAGTCGAACTCAGTTAAGACATTATCCAAGGGTCTGGACAAAAGTCGTGTACTAAGCGGGATCGATTTGCATAATGTTTCAGGAACTGAGCTTATTTACGCATCTAATCCTCTAAATGAACTCTAGAGCTTTTGTTCATATGCTTTGTGTCTTTTACGGATATTTAAGTAAAAATATAACTGCATTCAAGTTTAAAACATTGTTTTTATTCAAGAAATTTATGTAAAGTTCATGACGTGTTGGTGTAATATATATATATATATATATATATATATATAATATATGTACAATAAAACTTTTTCAGAAAATGCATATAGTATAACCATAATTCCCGGCATTAAAATCGTCATACACAAATGGGAGGAGGGGTATAAATACAAAATAAAATAATAATGCACAGAGAAACTTCTATAATAAAAAACACATTAAACTTTTTTCTTTCTTTTTTAAACTATACATTAAAACATATGTCAGATAAAATATACTGTTAAAAAATACCAAAATTCGTTTTGGCGCAAGAACACGGTTGATGCTGTAAAAGTTATTTTACAGTCATGTCTGATAAATGATAAAATGCTGGCCATCATAAAAAGCCTTGAGTCCGGACCGTATGTTATGTAGTTAGTGAAGCCTTCTGTAAAGAAGCATATAAGTTTAAAATATAATCCTGATTTTAATTTTCTTACATGTCATAAATCATAAGAATAATATTCTTAATATACACTATGACGCAAAAGTTTAGACAATGACGTCATTCAGCTTTAAAATGTAGAATTATGACGTCAGAATTACAAAAACCTGTAAATATATTCAAAAACTGATTTAAAATGCTATGTACAAAAGACAGTCGTTTTATTTGCTATAATACTAATTTTTTTTCATAAAAATTCAAATGTGCTTGTCGCAAAAGTTTAGACACTATTCTAAATTTCTTTGAATATTCGCTGGCATATGCAAATTTAGAATCGATGATGTCACAAATTTGGAGTACTTAAGTTCTGCAAACGATTGCGCTTCATAGTCGACATGCCGAGAGCTAAAAAAATTCAAGTGAATGAGGTTTCAAGGATTTGGCAGTTGAAAGGTGAAGGGAAGAGCGTTTCTGAAATTTCTGCTATTATTAATAGGTCAAAAAAATCTATTTATCGAGTTTTATCGAGTGGTTCCGAATATAAAGCAAAATGTCGGTCTGGGAGGCCACGTGTGACAAATGTACGAGAGGATCGCCTGATACAAAGACTAGCGAGTACTCAACAAATGAGCGTACGTGGAGTTCAAAGCTCATCGGGACTCTCTGTATCAAAGGATACGATTCGTAGACGAATTTTGGAAAAAGGAACAATCGTTTATAGCAAAATGCAGAAGAAACCAGCTCTGAAACCATATCATAAGTTACAAAGACTTATGTGGGCTCGAAAGCATATGTCATATGGAGAGAAATGGCAGTCAGTCATATTTAGCGATGAAAAAAAGTGGAATCTGGATGGTCCAGATGGTTGTTTATCGTATTGGCATGACTTGCGGAAGGAACCTCGACGTTTTTTTAGTCGCAGACAAGGAGGGGGCTCGGTGATGGTTTGGGCAGCCTTTTGCTATAATGGACAAGTATCTCTGACCTTCACCAGTGGTCGTCAAACTTCACAGCATTATACACAGACATTAGAAGAAAACCTACTGCCATTTGCTGAGCTTCTAGGGGGTCCTCGGTGGGAATTTCAGCAAGACAATGCTTCAATTCACACTGCAGAACATTCAAAATCTTGGTTTAATTCCCATAATATAAGAGTTCTCGACTGGCCAGCATGTAGCCCAGATCTTAACCCTATAGAAAACCTTTGGAGCATCATGTGTCGCAAAGTTTATAGCAACGCTAGACAATACTCTTCTGAAAAGGAACTTAAGACATCTATTGAGAATGCATGGTACGATATCGATCCACAAACTATGCAAGATTTAGTTTCTTCCATGCAATCTCGTGTATATGACGTAATACATAAGCATGGATGCGCAACCAGGTTTTAAAAATTGTTTATTTCGATTTTATTTAATTTGTGTCTAAACTTTTGAGACAGCAGTTTATTTTTGTTACCATTTAATTTATTACAATATGCACAATTCCACTTTTCTTTGTTATAAATATTGTTTATATGTACAGCACATTAATTTCAAGCAGTGATTTGAAAATTGAATAAATATTTTTCAAAGTATGTAAGAATTTCTTCATTGTCTAAACTTTTGCGTCATAGTGTAATTACTAGACGCATATAATCACAATATTGCAAAAAATGCTATCAAACTTATGAAAGTTGTGCATAGCCAAGTGATATTATTGGGAAATGCAATACTGATTATTGTTTTAACTGTGGGGTAAAGTAGGATAATGCCGCTCACTTAAGGGAAAACATGAATAGTTAGTCAAATTTACACAAAAAATCAATATTTTATTAACATAGTATAAGTCGAAAGCATAAGGAACAGTTTGCAATAAAGTAATTTGCATAAAAGTTTTAGAATTTTTTTTTAATCGTTTTATTTATTTAACCATCGATTGAGCGGTAATGTCCGACAAGGTAGGGTAATGGCGCTCAAAATTTGAATACAACATTTAAGTACGAGAAAAATCACATATGTAGTTGTGTGGACGATTCACACCACATCAGACATAATGCGACCACTTTCCACATATAGTGCAGCGAAACCACGACCCACCATGCGGGAAAGGGTTAAAGAGCTATGCATTTGTTCGTGGTTTTCATCCTGTAGCACTTCTGGACAGTGTTGCCAGTGGGCTATTTTTTTTAAATTCAGGTTTTTTTTTTTATTGTCGCCACTTTTTTGAAATCGTAAAATTCGTCTTGTTTAATGACATATAAAAAAGTGGTATTAATCAAGAAATTTGAATTTAAAAAAAGTAGCACACTGGAAAAACTGCTTCTGGAATTCAACGTGAGCGCCATTACCCTTCATAGCCATGTTGGATTTTAATGCATTATATTTGGCGTAACAACGCACTACAAAATTAAATAAAAGCATGACGTACAGCTAAATGTATATATTTTGTAGACATAATGAGTGAATTAACATTTAAAATAAGAATGTACACTTACCTTCAAGTTAGATGTCGTAGAATTTTATAATAAAACAACTGCAAACTAATAACGTTAGGACACAAAATTACTTAACTTCCGACGGTTACTATACCCTTAATGGGAACTTACGATGAAGCTCGCTAGCTGCCGGTACCGATCGCACGCTTTCAATTCAGTTCTACTTAGAGATATTTGGGTGATCGGGATTGCCCGCTGAGCGGTATTACCCTACTTTCCCCTATCCGATTAACAAGTGAGATGGGAGAGGAGGTTATAAAATGATCTGTTCCGGCGCTTTCTGTTGCTCATAAATTGATAAAGTGTATAACGCACGATGCATCTCTCATGCTTTTTTAGGTTTTATAAATTCTATATTTTTAACTTTAGGCGGTTCATTGTTTAATAATATACAATAGAGGTCTTTATGAATAAAAATTTCCAGGTGCATGACCAGCCCGCCTGCGTAAGAATGAATGTATCCAAATTTTGAAGCTCGTCAAATCTGTTAGATAAAATTAAAAAATAGTATCTAATGCAGCGGACATTCATTATTTACATACTTTTATGTTATACTCAGTGGTGCCAACTCTAGAAAAGTATTGGGTGGCATCAAAATGTTTCGGACAAAATGGCATGGCTAATTGTTTTTATTTGGAGAGGATAATAGACGGGTGTTGCTTAACATTATTCATTTAAAAGATATATAATTGGCAATTAACCTTGCAGTATGAATTATTGGGTAGATCCAAAAAAGTTTTGGATAAAAGTGCACGCCAGAGTTGCATAATATAGACGCACGCGTGAACGCCGTGCGCGGAAAACTTTCTGAAAAACTCGAAACTTTGCGGAAAAAAGTTTTGAAAAAGAAAACATATTTTTTGTTTTTGTAGCTTTTTTTTTTTTTAATACCGAAAATTTAAAATATTGACCAATTTTATGTACGATTTATATATTGTTTGTCGTCTACAATTCAAAGTTTAAAGACTCAAAACATTATTGTGACATCACAGACCCTTTTATTTCTATTTTCCGCGGACTAAAACTTGTCGCCGATCGGTTTTATAATGGCAGCTGCAGTGATTAAGCTCCGCGACGGCGGTTAAATCGAATAATTTCATAGTAGTCCAGCCAATAGGGAATTTTACCTAGCAAAATTAATGGTAGCTCTGGAAATCGGCTTACTTTATGTTTTTTCGGTCGCTGAATCCGAATTTGTAACTTCCCACCAAAATTTTCACCCCCCCCCCCCCAAATTTTGGTAAAAAGCCCCAAAAAAGGTTTTTATTAAAAAAATCAATTTTTTTATTGTTTTAGAGAAAAAAGTATCTAGAAATTCAGAAAGTAGACAAAATTTGCAACAAATTAGATATATGACATTATGACTTAGGATGAAGGGAAGGGGGGGGGGAGGATCTGCCTCGGAACATGCGCCGCGGTCCTGCGTGGACTAAGTTGCGCAATTCCACTTAACCACTCACACGTTTACATTCTCCGTCCCATCTCCCCTCCGAACTTTCCTTATAAGGCTTACTTTAAGTTTTTTGGGTCGTTGAATCCGAATTTTTAACTTACCCCCAAATTTTCACCCCCCGAAAATCCCCCCAAATAGTTGTTATTAACTTAAATTTCTTATTGTTTTAGGGGAAAAGCATTACGAAATTCAGAAACTAGACAAAATTTGCAACAAATAGGATATATGACACTATGACGTGGGCTAAACGGGGAGAGAGGGGGCTGCATCGGAACATTCCCCGCGCGCTTTTCTCAAAAACCAAATTTTTTCAAAAAATTAATTTTTTGGGGAGTTGCCGGGTGAAATTTTGGTGGGAAGTTACTAATTCGGATTCAGCGACCCAAAAAACATAAAGTGAGTTGTAATCCAGAACTAGTATTAGTTTTTCCAGGTAAAATCCCCTATTGCCTGCACTTCATAACTTGATTCACGTAGCGCCGCAGTGCATGTTCAGAGGCAGACCTCCCCCTCCCCGTTCATTCTACGTCATAATGTCATATATCATATTGGTTGCAAATTTTGTCTTGTTTCTGAATTTCCGTAATGCTTTTCCCCTAAAACAATAAGAAATTTAAGTTAAAAACAACTATTTGGGGGGGAGGGTTCGGGGGGAGGAATTTTGGGGGGAAGTTAAAAATTCGGATTCAGTGACCAACAAACTTAAAGTAAACCTTATAGAGAAAGTTCGGAGGGGAGATGGGAGGGCGAATGTAAACGTGTGAGTGGTTAAGGGGAATTGCGCAACTAGTTCACGCAGCACCACGCGCATGTTCCGAGGCAGATTCCCCCTTCCCCTTCATCCTAAGTCATAATGTCATCTATCTAATTTGTTGCAAATTTTGTCTACTTTCTGAATTTCTAGATACTTTTTCCCTAAAATAAATTTCCCTAAAATACTTTTTTTAATAAAAACCTTTTTGGGGGCATTTTACCAAAATTTGGGGGGTTGCCGGGGGAAATTTTGGTGGGAAGTTAAAAATTCGGATTCAGTGACCTAAAAAAAACATATAGTAAGCCTTTTTCCAGAACTACCATGAATTTTTCTAGGTAGAACCCCTATACGGTCTCTATTGCGTGGACTATAGAGTGACTGGAATTTTGTTCGAAGAGATCACAATATTAAGGGTTGGGCTTTTTCTAAATGCATTGATAAAATAATTGAAAAGAATTCACCCTTCCTATCATGGATTTTTACTTTATTATTTTTCAATTAAAATAATTATTCTTTAATTAATATTAATAATTTTTTAATTTAAATAGCAATTATTTTAAACTATGGTTTTTAATTCATATCGTCAAAATAATATAACACGTAATTTTATTAAACATTAAATTAATTTGCAGAAAATTTTTGACCCAATATTTATGTGCGCGGAAAGTTTTTGGTTTTATACAAGTCTGGTGCACGACTCCCCCCCCCCCCCTAAATTTTATATGCTTTATTTTATCAAATTAATTTTACTGGATAGGCCTGCCAATAAAATGAGATATGGACACAATTTTTTTTTATACTCTATATTATCTATATTATAAAGGACAAACATATCTGTGCGTAACGCATACGTCATTCTGCGAATGGCAACACATTGAAATTTGAAATGAAATTTCGGTTTTGCAATTTTCGCTACTGCAAATTTTTAAACTTCTAAACATCGCACATTTTAAATTTTTACACCGTCTTATACAGAAAAAAATTTACTTTTAAATGCAATTTGTTTGAAAGCTGTATCTCAATTTATTTTTGAGATATTAATTTTTTTTATAGTTTTTAATACCAATTTTCTAATCGTGGCAACTGAAGTACTTCATTTCTATTAAAAGTGGTTTAGTTATCTTTATTGATTATATTCCTACTGATGCCATTTTTTCATTACAATTAAAAATATTTTGTTCATTCCGCTGATATTGAGTTTGAGACAATATTTCAGCGACTGAGAATGACGTCATATTTAAAAGAAAACGATAATTTTATTTGATAAAAAGAGATATTTCCTCTTGAATACGTCTAAAAATTATAAAATTCTGGAATTTTTACGAGCAGGTACAGAGATTATACTAAGACTTCAAATCACGAGTGGGAATTTTCACATGGAAAGTTGTAATAGTTGACAAACGTGACTTCAAGCTTGAAAATATATTTATCAATAACCTATTGCGCTTTAAAATGTTTTTAAATGGTTAATATGGATGTGAAACGTGGAAAATGACTTGATTCGGTTTAGATTTAAAGGGGGGGGGAATTCTATGATTATGTCAAGGTGAAATCATTTTTGCTGATTTTTCATTCTGTAATACCAAGCAATAATTGATAACTTAATCAAAATTACTTATCTTGATTATATATTACTTATTACGCATATGAATAAAGTTTAATTTTGCAATAATTTTAATAGTAGAAGTTTATGAAAAAAAGTATTTAATTACTCTTAGGTTAAAATATGTCTTTGGAGAGTTAAACTAACAAGTGTAAGATAGATTTTTTATTCTAATTGTTAATTTAATTGCTGTTGATGTATTAGAAATTTGATGCAACAGTTCCTTTGTAAACATTTTCTTTCGTCGAAATTCGACGGGATCCACCTCGTATTACTAAAATAACAAAATATCAACTAGGTATAAAGCATTTTCTACTAGACATACAACAACAGAAATCTCAATAATAAATTATTAATGCATATTTTTGACGCAAATTGCATTATTATAAATTAGATGTTGCATTAAAGATACATTTAAAATTACTAAAAAAAAAAAAAAAAAAAATCAAGTACTTCTTTTGGCCATGCATTTCTCTCCTTTGTGGGGCTTTTTAACCCTTTCAGGGGAAAGTACGTCTGTTGCTAAAATTGTGAAATGACCGATTCCCACCAGGATTTAGAAACAAATTTATTTGAAAATAAGTAAACGCTTATCTTCTCGTACAATATAAATGCAAAATTTTATTTCAAAATTCTGGTGTCAATATGGCATTTGAGAACTAAAATTAAGTGGGATATATTATATCCCACCACCATTCAATGGGTTAAATGGTTTGAAAATCTTAAAAAAAGAAAAAAAAATTGGCAAAAACATCAATTTTTAAAAAAGTAGTAGGGATTTAAAAAATTTCAAATTTTTATAAACTTTTTTAAAATTTTAATTAAACATGCAATTAAATTTTTTTAATGTACTTTTAGTTGAACATTGAAATGCAATGAGTTCACCATTTGAACAGTATTTTTTAAAATAAACAAAATTGTTGAAAAGGTAAACTGTTCCTTTAAAGTATTTTGTAATGATTGTGATTGAATTTCATTATAATTTATCCTCTTCGTAAATTTTCAGGTCAAAACATGGTTCCAGAACAGAAGAGCTAAATGGAGAAGAGTCAAACAAGTAATTTTTTAATACTTTTCAATTTCAAAAAATCAAATATTTTTGTACTTAAGATAAAAAGGTGATGAGGAAAGGCCAACAAGTGTTTGTGTTCAAGAAAAACATTCAAAAATTTTTTGTTTTAAAAAGGAGGAAATAGAAATTAGTATACAGGGTGGTTCAAAAGATCATTTCCAAACGGCACGAGTACGTGTGTCAGGTCAATGAGGAGCAAGAATTATATAGGAACTGGTGGTCGGAAACGCGATCGTGACGATGCAATTGCAACGTAACCGTGACGCAAAGAGATGCTAACAAACGGTGTAAAAAGAACTTTATTTTACAAAAAATCTTAATCGAAGTACAAAATACTAATGGAAAATGTTACAACTCATAACAAGTGCTCAAAATGTGCCCCATTAGCAGTGATGCATGCTTCGCGAACACGTTCCAATTGGCCAGGAGTCTCCCGGACACGTGCCGCCGCTTCAGCTCTTCAGCGATCCGTGTCACGAGGTCTGTGGTCGATGGAACGGGTGTCTCGAATATATCCCCAGAGGTAGAACTCCAAGGGGTTTAGATCCGGGGATCACGGCCGCCACGGTACAGCGCCGATTGGAACATGTTCGCGTTTCCATGCGGTGCCGATGGGAAGCATGCATCACGGCTAATGGGGCACATTTTGAGCACTTGTTATGAGTTGTAAAATTTTTCATTTGTATTTTGTACTTCGATAAAGTTTTTTGTAAAATAAATCTTTTCTTTTCTTTGCGTCACGATCACGATGCATTTGCACCGCCACGATCGCGTTTCCGACTTCCAGTTCCTATATGTAATTCTTGCTCCTCATGACCTGACACACCCACACGTACCTTTTGGACATAACCTTTTGAACCATCCTGTATATCGCTCATCCGCAAAAAAGTGACACAACTCGCAGAAATTGTTTTGGCGTTTTATTTCACTAATAGGTCTGTCATAGGTGCGACTTGCTACAGGAAAAGTTTCATAAGTGCAGTTATTAGGAAAATCGTTTTATTACGCTATATGTCCATTCGTGACCACAGAAGTGTGTGTGTGTGGGGGGGGGGAGGTAAAAGGACTTAACCCTACACACGTCATCTATGTCTTCATTGTTAAGGGTTTTATGCTTTTATATACTTTCTTACTGCTACATGCGATCTAAGTACTGCAATTTTATGTTACAGTAAAAACAAGCGAATCTTCTTTTGCCTCCCCTATGAAATTTACTTTTGTCAAGATGCGACACTTTTCTTGTGGTTGAGCGATATATAAAAAAAATATAAACATCAATGTCTCAGTTTAGAGTCGGTCAACAAATTTTCAAAATAAGTGTTCAAGAAAACATTTAGTTTTTGTGGTTAATTTAAGTTAAAGTTTTAAATGATGAATGAATGATCATGTGAGGCGTTGCAGACATTAGGGGCAAACTCGACAAAGATTTTCTGTTGTTGTTGTTTATTTTTAAACACAGCATGGAACAGTATCGTAATTGGTGCAAATATTCTATTCACCTCTACTAGTAATGTGACATTTGCCTTGTAAAACAAACTGACAAGATGATAATTTTAAACTGCTGTTTCTCGAAACTTGTATTTTGCAAGTTCGCCCATAATATGCGTAACGAATCATTGTGGACAGAAAATCATGTAGTAAACTACTTGTAAATTTGAACACTTTAAAATACATTTTGATAAAAATTTTGTATAACATTAGATCTAAATTGTTAAGGAAAAACTTGGCTAATTGTGGTTCAGAGTATATGCTGATTATAAAATAGATCAGGAGGCGGATGCACACACCATCGTCCCAGCGAGTTGATGGCTGAAATTACAAAATTAGGTAAAACTTGATTCGCGTATTAAAATGCAACGGGTCTGCCAAGTCATATCTTGGTGGAAAACGCCTTCAAACCCGATTTTAGTCATTGACTGGAAGGTTTACCATTGTGTTTTTCTACCCTCAGTCCCCCATGTTTTCATACCTTTGGGTGCTGAAAACACAATGATAAAGCTACCGATCAACCACTAAAATCGGGTCTGCAGGTGGTTTCCACCAAGATGTGACTTGGCAGACCAGTTGCATTTTAATATGCGAATCGAGTTATGTCTAATCCTGGACTTTCAGCCGTCAACTCGATGAGGTGATGGTTCGTGCGGCCGCCTCCAGATTTAAAAGTAAAAAAGCAAAGTACGAAGATACGAAACGGTTTACCAAGTATTACATATCTGTTTCGGTAACATGCAACATGCTGCGATCAGTGTCTCAGTACTTGTACGAAAAAGTGATATAAGTTAGCTTATTTCCATCTTTATAATTGAGTTAATTTTAAAGACACATGTATATGTAGGTTTATTTTTATGTATTTATTATTATTATAATTATTATTATAATAATAATTATTATTATTATTATCATTATTATTTTGTAATGATCGTGTTGCAGCAAAAGGAAAAAGTTCTAATTGACCAATTTTATCTACAAGGGTCGTATAAATATTTTAAAAGTGTAACTTTTGAAAATCAGTAGCTAAACTATTTATTTAATACAATTGTATTTCCTACCTTTTTTGTAAAAAAATTTCAATTTGTATTGTCTACCATCTCCAATAGTTTAAAAAAAATAAAGCGTATTGCAACCTTTTTGGGACACCCTTCATAATGTACTCTTACTTATTTTTTATTTAGATTTTGAGGTTTGTTTTAGAGGTCTGCGCGGGCCGAAACTTCCAGGCCCGGCCCCAGCCCGACTCATAGAAAAAAAATTCGGCAGAGCCCGATACAAAAATTAAAAGTTTCGCCTGAGCCCGGCCCGGTAAAAAACTTAAAAGTTCTGCACGAGCCCGGCCCGGCCCGGCCCGTAAAAAAATTTAAATCTCGGGCCGAGCCCGGCCCAAGTGAATTTCTACAAAACATTGATTTTTACGTCTATTTGATTAAAAATTTGTCTCGTACGAGGAGTTCTGACCAAAAATATTTGTCTTTTGACCAAAAATACTTTTTTTTTCATGTTTATAATCTTCATTTTTATAGAAGTGCCGCAGGCTGCAATATTTATTTTTTTTTTAACGAATCTCTATTTCTTGTATGTAAATGTTTCAGTTATCATTAATATTGTTAATCCATATTCCATGTATTGAAGTGTTAAAAATCTGAAAAATGCTATACAGTAAAATCTTCTAAGGCGGAATTGCATAGAAAAGAAAAAAAAATGCGTTATAGACAAGTTCCCTTCTTAGCAAGTGTAAATGTATTATATATTCCTTTCTTACGTATTAGTATATTAATTTTGCATAGACCAACACGTTTTTTCAGATTAAAACAGGATTCCGTCATAGGCAGGTCCCTTTTCACACGTTTTACTATATTTTAATTTAGCTATATTTTAATAAGCGTAGAAATGTACTATTTTAAAAAAAAAAATAAATTTTAATGTGTAAGTGTAGAATAATGGCAAAAAATGTATGCATTTTTTGCAAAAATTTTTGGGCCAGGCCTAATTTAACTGACCTTTGAATGGACCGGGCCACGCTGAGACAATCATTTTCTACGCGCTGGGTCAAAACTAGGACTAAAAATTTTCGGCCGTGAAGACTAGTAATGAAACCAGTCCCGGCCCTGTACAGAAAAAATAAGTTAGGCCCGGTCGGAGCCTTCAGAAAAAAGTATGGCCCGGCCCGGGTGCCGTGAATGAAAATCGGCCCGGCCCACGGGCCGGCCCTTGCTGATCTCTAGTTTGTTTAAAACTTTCGTTTAAATTTTTGTTAAATGCATTAATGCTTATTATTTTTTATTATTATTTTATTACATTATTTTATTTAATTTTAATTTGGTTCATGGGTCAATTTGGTAGAATTTTATAATCGATTTTTTACTCACTTCTTGATGTGCTAGAATTATAAAACTTTTGTACACCGATGTGTTTCCTGTGACAATACAGCATTTCAATGTTTTTAGAACTTAATTATACGAGGGCTTTTTTTAAAGTAAAGACCGTTTTGTTGTATACACTAATAAGTGGCGCGCGCCGCAACGAGTGCTTGCGTCGTGTCCCGGCATTCCTTGGGAGCAATTGTGCTCTGTTGCAGCTGTATAGGTAGCCTGTATGGTCTGTTCTGTATCTTTAAAATGTTCAAGATTATCGAATCGCCCGCCTCGTGCGAGGTACGGTCAGTGATACATTTTTTGTCGCAAAGCGATTCAAAACAAAAGGGAAGTGGCTATTCGTCCGACCAATCGGACTTTTAGCTATTTAGGCAGAAAGTCCGACCATCGTTTGCGCATGCATGCATGTTTGTTTACAGCTTGTCCAGCTAAAATATTTCAAGTTAGAGGAGCGCTGATATTACTAGCAATTGCATGCTTAATTAACAATTGTATTTATGTATTAATGAGGCTCTTTTTGTCTGTCGGAATAAGCATGAAAGAAACCTTTTTTATATTAAGTTTTTAAATAAATTATTATTGTGTTTTTAAGAGACAAATTTCATTGAATAGTTCAAGAAAAATTTATTTTTATGAATATAGATTATGCATTATTATTTATTTGACCTTCATTTTTTCTATACATTTTTTAAATTTTCTTAATTTTTATTATTTTACTTAATATTAAAAATTTTTTATTTTACATGACTTTAATTTACTTTACATTCATTATAATTTCGAGTGTAGTGTTACATTCAAATTAGTGTTTAAAAACGTAAACAAAACAGTGACCAGAAATTTTTTAAATTCTAAAATCTGCATAATTTCTGGTCCCATGATATGCCGATTTAATGGAATATACTGTATTTTTAAAGTTTCCATTCCCAGTTGTCTTTTGTTACAACATTTGGCCTTTAGAATGTTTTGTTTGTGAAAAAACTACTATTCATTTTCATATGAATAAATTATTGAATAATTTAATACAAAACAGTTATTTTAAATTTAAAACTACGTTTCTTTTTTTTTAAATAACTTTAATATAATAATAAATAAGTTTTGAACATTGAAAAAAACTTATAACTTTATTATATTGTTAAATTACTTTATTAAAAATTTATTGTTTCATAAAAAAGTTTCTTAATCAACAAAAAATAATTACTCATTGAGTGAAATTAATTTGTACAAAAAAAAAGTACTGCTTATTTTTGTGGAATATGAAATGAAGCCCCCCCCCCCCCCTCGATTTTCTAAATCTTCAAAAATAATAAGATATAAATTGAAATATTAAGAGATATAGACGCCGACAGAAAGAAATCCAAGGAGGGGCACGATTTTGGAACATGTTTGTCTTTAACCCAACCTAGCTTGCTATTTATTAAAGGTGCAAAATATCAACATGAAATAATCTAAACTGAAATTTATGTTGTCAGAATTCCTAGATATCTTTTAAACATATTATATATATATATTATATACATATACATATTATATACATATTATATATATTATATATATATATATATATATAAGTTTAACAATTAAGAAATATCAAATATCCAAACTTTTATTATTGTTTATATAAAATAAACTAATTGTGTAATATAAAAAAATTACAAACTATTTATAATTGTTAATATTTTAATATTAGTTAATAAATAATAATTATTAAATTAATTACAATATAATAAATTATTAAATTAATAGTAATAAATTAATTATTAAATTAATTATAATATAATAAATTATTAAATTAATAATAATGTATTAAATAATTAATAATATAAATGTAGCAACAAATATTTAGTATTGCTTAACGAAATATAACGTTTAAAAAATAAATAATTGAAGACAAATATTACTAAATTAATATTTATAAATATAAATAACTTTCTTCTAAAAAGAAAATGACCTAATTTGCATAAATGCACTTAATGTGTATTGAAAATAAATAAACAATTATATTTTAAAAGGCGGAGTTATGACAGGGCGATTTCGCTCGATCATTTGCTGGCGCGCATGCGTATATGATGGTCGGACGTTCTGCCTAAATAGCTAAAAGTCCGATTGGTCGGACGAATAGTCACTTCCAAACAAAAGACGCGGCATGCTGACAGAGGGAATTTTGTTACTCCATGGCAATGCAAGACCTCGCACCGCAGCTAATACTATGTTCACACTACGATACTTAAGATATCTTAGGCCGCCGAACTCTCTTAATTTTGAGGTGGTACACTCCCGGAATTGGAAACCTGTTCACATGGAAAAACTCACTTAAGATAACTCAGTGAACGTCACTGTGTTGTTTGCGCATGCGCTTAAGATAAAACCGCCCACAACACCCAATCAGTTAATGCGAAGCTTTACAGCCAGCGAGAGTGAATGGTCGTGACTGTCTCTAGCCGGAAGAAAGTTGAAACTCTCTCAGAGAGTTTGTGGAACTCCCTCAGAGAGTTCGGAGGTTTAAGAGAGTTCCGATAACGCAGTGTGAACAGGGTATCAGACCCGAGCTTTGTTGGACTCTGGGAAGACTGGGAAGTTTTGGTTCACACCCCCTCTTTCCCGCCTGCAGCCCCGACCTTGTGCGGAGCGATCTCCTTTTTTTCCGCTATCTCAAACATAATCTCGGCGGCAACCACTACAACGATGACGAAGACGTGAAAACGGCCGTGACCTCTTGGTTATCGGAGCAGGCGGCAAGTTTCTATGAAGAGGGTATTCAAAATCTAGTTATAAGGTATGATAAGTGTTTAAACAAACTTGACATCTATGTTGGAAAATAGAAAAATGTATGTAGAATCTGAAAATAAATTTGTATTTTGAAAATTTTCTTTCGTTTGGTTTTCATTTTCAAACGACCCTTACTTAAAAAACACCCCTCGTAGATTAATAAATTAATTTCAAAGTATATTTCATTAGCCGGTGATAAATCTTACTAATCATTTTTGAACCGTATACGATTTATAACAGTGTAGTGAATGTTTAGTCAGCTATAACAGTGTAGTAACAAAACCCGCTCTTTAAAATATGCCAACAAGCTGTGAAACTGCAGCAATGAAATACTTTAAACGCTAAAAAATAGAAAAGAAATATAAATAATAATAAAAAGAGTGTAATATATCTACAGGATGTATCTGAAAAAGGGGACAAAATTTTACGGTCTGATAGAACGCAGCTATACGAGCAAATTTCGTCATAGAATGTATGGTTGGAATGCAAGCGGTGAGAAGTTAAAAGGTAGTTTTCCACTGTCGCAGTTAAAGAATTAGCACAAGAATGAGAGGATATACTTCAGAAAACATTTTATTAACAGGAATGCAATTAATGTAGATGCTCAAAGAAATTGCTCAAAAAATCTTCCGTCCGCTGTAATGTACGCTTCACACTTGCAGGATAGGGGCTGACGCACATTTGCGAAGACACCAAGCATTTTCTGAATATCGCCGGCAATCCTGGCGACTAGATCCATATCGGTTTCAATGGA